>JANZLQ010000055.1:115791-130802 GCA_026212715.1 Elanus axillaris
TGTTCTATTAAACTGTTCTTATCTCAACCCACGAGTTTTACTTCTTTTCCTGATTTTCTCCCCCATCCCGCTGGGGGAAAAAGGAGTGAGCGGCTGCGTGGTGTTTAGTTGCTCGCTGGCGTTAAACCACGACACCAGGGAACTGTCCTGCTCTGGGGCCAAGCTCCAGGACTAAAGCCTCAAAATGGTGGGGCCCAGATGCTAATGCTAGGAAGGCTGTGATGTCAGAGAGATATAAATTCACTTTCTATAGCTGCTAAGTAAATAAAACTGCAGTGAACAGGTTAACTTGCGGGGGGAGTGTAAAATAGGGGGAACTGGAAGGTGCTGATGCTTTATCAGCACCTATATGTGCTCCTGGTAAGTTAGAAGACATTGCCCGGAGTACCATTCAATGGTACAGTGTATCCATACATAGGGGATCACACTGTATGCTTTTTATTAAAGCCCACTTCATGGACTTTTATGATAGCATCTTTTTTTGTTTTGGTGAACAAGGGAAACACCAGGTTACAGAGAAAACATGGAAAAATTGACCTGCATAAACATTAAATAGTAAAAACAAAAATTTAACAGGGCCACATGTATAAATCATGATCTGACTCATTAGTTTGGAACACTTGGGCCTGGGGTGGTTGTCTCTCAATTAGATGGACAGTAATTAAGCTCAAAGACCTTGTCTTTGTTGCATGTTTCTGAAGAACAATGAATACTTGGGCCATGATACAAAAAAATCCTTACTCAGACTTCTATGAATGTTTTCCACTGGGAACCAGATCAATATTTTTTTTAGTTTTTTTAACCAAACCTCTGAAATTCTGAAGTGTCTTACTAAGTATTGGAGTTTACTGGCAGGCCTGTACTACCTTTCTAGTCTTCAGGTTTTATTACAGATACTTAATAGAAAGGCTGTCAAATACTGTTTGTTCCATTTCCACAAAAGCAATCCTTTTAGGGTGTCACACTATACTTGGGGAGGGGACAGAACTGGAGCAAGAACAATAGAGTGGGAGCAGATTCCAAAGAGTAGCTCAACTCTTTGGACATTAGCTCTATTTGAGACTAGATTTTCTGTTAAACTACCCTAAATATCCCACATTTCAGTGGTTGATCCATGTACAAAGACAAAACTGTTACAATCAATCAGCAATCTTTAGATCATTTCTTCCTAATTGCTTACATTACCCATAAGCAAAATTTACACCTGGAAATTCACACCTACTTCCCCACAGTAGGCTGTTGGGGAAATCAATAATTGTTCTACCAACCTCATGCTGATAAATCCTACTAATTCTCAATTCTGTCCACTGCTGCTCCTGAGTAAGCATCCTACTATTCCGACCTTTACCAACTCTGGAAGAAACAGCTCAAGTGCCCTCTAGTGTGGTTTCAGAACATCTGGTCCATGCTTTTCCCACTTTTGTGGGACTAAATGAGAGGGTTTGTATGTGGTTTGAAACGCTGTTATAGGTCCATAGAATTTTATGACATAAGCCACTGTGAAAAATACTTTGACTGAAAAATTGATGGTGATTGTGATTTTTTTGTAAAATTGCTGAATGATAGTTATGGCTAGTTTCACAGCCATATTTCCTGGTTTATTCCCAAAATGCAAAATAGCAAAATTTACTAAGCAGCTGAATTTTTCATGACCATTATATCTGCTTATGAAGTGATGCTGTTGTTGGGGTCTTTTTCTTGATACAGACGGGTTTAAAGCATCACCATTCTGGAAGAAAAAGTTATGGTCCTTCCACTTACTTTTTCACTTTCTTGTATTTCCAAACTTTTAGTATATGTTTATCAAAGTAAACTTTATTTTTCTTTCTACTACATTTTTAGTAGCTTTTTGGCCACAATAAAAAAATTTCTGAATTGCTCAATTGATTCTTACTTTTCTATTTGAATTACTTTCCTATCTGATTCAACCCTAAGAAATTTGGCCCTTTTAAAGCTAGTCACAGTCTGAGTAATGAACATGCTTAGATCATCTCAGAACATACGCTTCTGGAAGCTTTCCTGGCTGTGGTGCACAGTCTTTGAAATAAGCTTCCTGTTTAAGCCAATACAATTATTTAGCTTCAGTAGTGTGCACACCATGAAAGCTAACAGACTCAGGCACATGGGTTTGTTTTTTCCAAACTGAAGGTAGAAATGGGAGGAGTATAGGCTGTGGACTAGTATCATTGTTTCGAACATCTTGCACAGTGAAATTCTCAGAACCGACTTGAAAGAAATGCCAGATATACAAATATATGTTACAGTTATGCCAATGGTCCATCTACTTTTATTGGTAGCTGCCAGTAAATGCTTAAGGAAACAGCCTGAGAACGTGAGTGTAAGAATAGGGGGAGATCTTACTCGCATTAGCTTTCTGGAATTCAGTAATGTTTGTTTTAAGAAGAACAGGAAAACAAAATACAGAGTGAGAATAATGAAATAAAGGACAGCCCAAACTATCCAGCTGTGGAATGATTTCAAAGGAACAGTCCTGTCATTTGGCTCATCTTTACACAAAGAAATTTAAACACTAGAACTGGGTCTCTCAAATTCTCCTCTGCAGTTCACAGATGGTAATGAAACTTCAATACCTTTTTCCCTATTTTTCCTAACCATTTCATCCTATTCCATTCTTAATGGCCTTTTCTATTACTTCTAAGACCTGGGAAAATGTAGAAGTCTATTTAAAACACTGGCAACTTTCCAATCAGCAGTAGCAGCTGCGGCTAGGATCAGCAGCTCTCCCTGACAGAAATTTTCTCGTGTTGTACGCATACAGTATCAGAGTATGATTGCATCGATATATTTCCTTCAAATTCTCTGTTTCATGTCTTTTTATCCTCAGATTTATGTACCTTGTTTCCCCTGAACTTCTGCATATGCTCCATCTTCATATTCTATATGTGTCTGTGTGCCAGTGTGACCTTTGCAGTAATAATTTTCCCCTCACATCATTGTGTACCTCTTTATGCCTTTATGCACACATTTTTGCCCACCCTGAAGTCTCTATGAGTTCAGAAATAAGTGAATCCCCACACCATCGGAATTTTAACCATCTTTAAAATTCAGCTAGTAGCTAAGCCTGAATAAAATATAGATTTGAATCCTCTTTGTAAAATGTGTGTTCTGATAACTGGGAGTCTTTTGAGGAACAGCACAGCTATCCCACAGCTGTTGGTGGGATACCAACATTGCTGTTGAATAAGTTTTCAACTTTAATTAAACAGGCTGGATTTTTTTCCCTTGACTATTTGGGCCTTCTTAAAACATTTGCTTCATCAAAATTTCCCTTTTTTAAAAATTCTGAGCAAGTCAGGTGTGAGACTATAGTTTCCCTTTTGTTTTCTAGCTTCATGACTGTGAACAGAAGTTCCCACAACATGCCTTGTTCTTTATATGACTGTTACGCATAATGGCTTTCTCTTCACTCTTCTGACATGCCTGAAATTGATGTGAATGTGAAATTTTCAAGCCAGAAGCAGAAAAGCAGTGCTCAGGGAAGCATGTGAATGGAAGAGCAAATTGGATTCTGTCATGACTGGAGTAAGGATCCATTTGAAATAGGGCCAACCTAGTAAAGTATGTCCTAGTACTGCTGTGATTTTCCTTTTTCACGCTACAAATACTTTAAATTAATAGTCCTCAATTCGTACTTCTTGCAGGGATTAGTAGGAACTGGGGAAGGGGAGGAGGTTTATAAAACTCAGTGAAGTTTTGTATACTTAAGCATACAATAAATAGTCATTATAGACATAGGCAAATTTGATTTAGCATGAAAAACAAAATTTTGGTCTTAGTGGCAAGTTCTTGAGAAAAACATCAGTCACTATTAGCACCTGACTTCAGCCTTAAAATCAAGAGTACTTGACTTTTCTACCCAGATACCTGAACAGTTGAACACCTTTATGAGTTGCCAAATATATCTGAATTTGTATGAGTATGTTTGCTCTGGAAGGACTTTTTGTACATCTCTAACATGCTAGCAGTTGTTACACATGCAACAACTTTGTATAAATAGGACAAGAATAGCTTTGGATACATAAATTTTAAGAGTTACTCTTCTCAGTTCGCCTGCTTCCTAGTAAATTTCCATGGAAGATGCATGCAAAACTCAGCACCATTTCATTTTATTTGAGAAGCAAGCATATACATGACAGAATGAAACTCATATTGGACCTTTCCCTTCTATTTTGTCCTTGCAAAGGAGTAACTCAGGGTGAAATTCAGAAAACCTCTTTAGATTCCTCATGGAGTGACAGATTCTGTTCCTCAGCAGCAGCTCATCCTGCAGGGATACTTAACACTTAATTAGTGCTTAAACTCTGGACCACAAAGGTCCCACAACATTCATAGTGCGTGTAAAGAAGTTGCCCAGTCAGAGGAGTAGCATCTTATCTCTGCTTATACCCCTAGAAGACCTACCAAGTAGGCATGCCCTGAAGACGCCTTATATGTGTAAAAAACTACTGAAGTCAACATGCAGCCCAGCAGAGAAATTTACTCTGTGAGTGAGGAAGAGGAGAAAGGCACTGCTGTTGCCAGTCTTTCACATGGTTAACTTGAGTCACACTGTTGGAAGTGGAGCCATTACCATAATCTGTAGAACAGACTAAATAGCAGAGAAATCTTCCAAAAAAATAATAAAATCATTTACCATAAACTTGGATTGAAGATTCCTTGCAAGAGAACCCAAAACTTCTTTTAGAAAACTGAACTCTATGTCCAAATATTCTTCTGATACAACACAGGCAGAGTTTTTCTGTGCCAAGAGAAAAATCACATTTCATAGGAAGGGTATAGCAAGCAGCTTGCTGGTCCCCCAGATATAACACTAACCAAATACTACTAGTGGTGTAGCTTTTTAACTCCAAAATACTGTTTCTCTGTTTGTTTTAAAAGCTATCTTTCTTGACAGCTTTTGAAAGCTTGATTGAAAGCCATCAAGCACTCAGTGAAATAGAAAAAAAAAATGGGCTTACTAGACTTTCTCAGTTCCCTTGTTTTCTTCTATTTAACCAACAAAAAGAACAAATTTACATTCTTTAAGACAATAAACAATACATGTTTAGATATCCACCTGCCTTGGTTTTTAGTGAGCATTTATCTGTGATCCTGAGCACCTGCTACAGTTCATAGATTCTCTTCTGCTGCTGTCATTATGTAATGAACTCAAAAAAATGTCTAAACCTCCATCAATTCCTAGCTTGAAGTAGTTCTGTGGAAGCAGACACTTACTTCTGATGTCTGCTGGGCTACCCCATCCACCATCATAACGAGATGCAAGCCCTGCAAGCGCTATTCAATCCCTGCTGCCTATGGTCTTCACCATCCATTGCTGGAATGATTATGCCAGCTAGAGGCAGATCCAAACTGAGGCCAGAATCTGTTGGTGGGAGCATGCCAGGCAATACATTGCTCATTCATTCCCCAGGAGCTGACCCAACTTGCAGAACTCACTGGTGGAACTGTTATTTCTCATCATGTTACATATCACCACTGTCCTTTATGTCAGTAAAGTGAAATGTAGAAAATATACGGCACGTTTCACCACTCGGTTCTCTTATTTCACATTCCAGTCTTGACGCATTTTTGAAGGACCACAGAAATGTGTAGTTTAAAACCTGTCTAGTAAACTTCCTTGATCCTGAGGCATACGCTTTGAATTTGAGTAACTTTCTTTTTTCCGTTGCCCTTTGGAACAGTTTCCTTTTCCTACTTGGCTCAAAACAATTTTCAAATCAAGACAGCAGCAACAGCACATTCCATCCTGTGATGCAGATTGTGAGTCAGGGCCTTTGGGACCTCCATGCTGACTGGATGAAATTACATGTGCCCCCAGGCAATTGCCCCAGGGGTACTCCTGGAATGGCTGGCACTGCTTGCAGTACTGCACAGTACCCTGAATGTCTGCTGCTGAGACACAGTACAGGAACTCTGTTACTTTCCAGGCAAAGAGCAGAACTGCACACCTTTCCCTAGACCATGGCAATACAGCCCAGAGATTAGCAGAGCTTTTCATAGGCTTTCTCTAATAAACAGTCCCAGACCACTATGAAACAAGTCACCCTTACACCCTTTTTTATGTATTGGATTTTAATGCCCTAAAGAGAAGAACAGATTTACATGGGAGTAAACCACGAGGCTGAGCTAGGACAAGTACTCAAGAAGTTCTGGGATCACTCCAGTAGCCCAGTCTGCAGAAAAACTCCACTTGCTGGGCTTCACGCTGGCTGTGATACATGCCTCACAGACCTGTGAAAGTAGCCTGAGCCCAGAATAAATGAAAACACAAAAACCAGAAGCTCTGGGAAAACAGCCTTTTCATGTGTCACTGGGCATTAAGACCAGGGAGCACTGGCAGTACCTCAAGGCATTCAGTCTGTAAGAATGAGGATTATAATGTCAGGCCTTCACACTGAGAAGTCTGTAAATACAGGAGAAAAGTACATGTCCAAGTATGCACCCATTTCTTGTCCAAGGAAAATTCACAGAGCCTGTAAAAGACTGTGTTGAATCCCATGCTATCCTTCCCTACCATACTCTTTTATTTGTACTTACGTCACATTCTCTACCATGGCCAGTATAACATATTTGAAGAATAAAATGAATTTTTAAGGCTTGATGCTTGGGCCAGATTCTTTGCATTGCCTGAATATTACCTGACTTTGACACTGTAAGAATGCGTTTTAGGATATTATAGTTTTGGACTATTAAGATCTTACTTTATAATGAGATGTACAGGTAAGGATTTATCTTTGTGCTTTTTCCAGCAGGGCATACAGCAAGGTTACTAGTTTCTACCTTGTGGCACTTTTAGTTTCAAAGTGAAAAGCAGCACACTTTGATTTTGGAAGACTAGGGTTCAGGCTGAATAGGGCATTCTTGTTAGTGGTGGAAGGAATGCTAAGGCACAATTATTTTTTAACGTGCCATGTATAAGTGAACATAACACAGAACAAAACAACACAAAACATGCATTTGGATCCTCTCCTTTTAGGTCAAGGAAAGGTGTTCACTACTTCAGACCAGCATGTTCTCCATTGCAAAGCATTGTGGTGAGGATGAAGATGGCTCCTCTTAGAATAATTATCATGAGGAAATCTGCCTCAGCTCCAGAACAGTTTCAGTTCTGATGTGAAAGAGCACACACTAACTCTCAAAAGAGAATGGGGAGAGGGAGTCTAGGGATCACATACGAAAGAGGGAGTAAAAGAGCAGGTAGGCAGTGCCTGCCAGAATATGTTGTACTTCAGGGAGAGCATCTTACCTCTTTAAATCAAGGCCCATTAAAGACTCGTACTACAGATGCCCTTTTCAAAACATTTTTTACTTTGTGTTTAAAGCTTGTGTTGTAATATGACATATGTCCTGGAAATTGTCGGTTTATAAGGACAGAAAGGCCATGTGAAGAAACAGTATCTCCCACTCTTTTATTGCTGGCATGTTTTTTAAGCTATATAAGGGGTTTGTGTTTTAAAACACAGTAGAAAAGAAATGTATATTCAATAACATGAAATCAGGCTGTGCACAAGCAAATGCCATTCACTTCTGTGGTCTAGGCACTCATATTCAGTTGTTGCTTACACTGTAATCCACAGTGGAGACCCTTAGGCCTAGGCCAAATACGCTTACAGGTACAGGTGTTCCAGACCCCCTATGACTCATCACAGAACTAGTTCTATACCTCATTTTCCATGCTGACCCAACTAGATAGATTAGCTCAAAATGATCTTAGCCATCATACATAGCAGAAGAATTCCTTCTAATTAAACTCTGAGAAACAGTTTTGATAACCTGTTTTTCTTTAGTGTTTTTCACAGTTTAACAGATCATGTTACTACCCTCTAGCCCAGGTTTCCTGGGAAACAAAGCATCTCCTTACTCCTCTAATCCTTCCAGGGAAATGACGCCAAATTAAAACATTTCATAGGTGTTCACTACATGTAATCGTGGATGGTTCATGGACCTATCAACGTCAACTGCCCAGAATGTGCTACTGCTTAATGGGCAGCAGAAACAACTAAACGTGCTTTTTCTAACTGTCACTTCTTGTCCAGGGGCAACGTTAACCAGGGACAAAGCTTCCTTTCTGGGCAGTGCTTTGTCTCATCCCAAGTCAAGGCAAGTCTCCATTTCTGAGAACTGGATGTTGCTATGGCAAAAATCTGTGAAAGGGGCCCTTCACAAACATGCAGGCCAATTCCAGCTTCTATAATATATGTTTGTCTCCTTTGATTTTCTGGAGGGGAGCACATTCTTTTAAGTTAATGACAGCAGATAGTTCAACTATGATATGGAACCTTATTTCCGTTCTTCCTTTGGCTAGGGAAAATTTAGTGGGAATGTTCCTTTGGAACACATGCAATCATGCCTAGGAGGCTGTGCATGCTGTGACTGTTTACATGAACCTGCAAACTATGTCATCATCGGTCTTTCTGCAGACATGCCCTGTTCACTGAACTCACATACGGGATGGTCATTTGTATAAATATTAAAGACCACTCATCTGCACCTTGCAGAGGAATTCAGCTTAGTAGGAAGAGGTGCTGAGTCAAAGTGGAAGCGTGCAACTCACCTAGTTGGAAATCTACCCGAGTAGAGAGAAATCAGGCTCAAAGAGCAGAAGGAATCTGCAGAGAGTACATTAACTGGTAATTGGACGAATGCCTCTCATTTGTTTAGCAGAGAGCTGGGAGGCGACTCAAAAAGCCAAACTGGGACTGAGAGCTACTTATTGGGAGAGAATAGAAAAGAAAATGAAGTATTCTTCTATCCCCATTCCCATTCTGGCCATTAAGAGGAGATGCTAGAAATAATATCAGGATCATGCTTGCTGTAGAAATAAAGTGGTTTACAGGATTCTGTGATTTTACAGACTTGCAATGCTTTTTCTGAAAATCAGCTTTCAGAGATAGGCCAGGATTTGAAGCACAGCAAATTCCAGACACTCCTATTAAAGAGAAAACCAGGCCAATGCAGTTGTCAGGGGATCCAACCATAGTTCTCAACAGCCTCATCTAAGTTTCGCAGACTGATCTGTCATGCAAGTTCCTGATGCAAAGGAAGTAAAAATATTTTAAAAAATTAAAAAGTGTGGAAGGAAACAAAGGAGCAGACTATTTGCTCAGAGTGTTGGAGAGGCACAGTCCCTTCTAACCTCCTCTGTAGTAGAGGGAGCAATTCCTGAGCTGCGTTCTGAGACAGAGGCAGTGTTGCCAGGCCTAGCATTCCAGCAATTACTCAGTGCAAGTGGAAACAGCAACACAGATGCCAACAGTATGACGCAAGTTTCATTGTCCCTGTCAGAATGGGAGTCCATTATGGTTTCTGGGCTGTTTGCTTGGAATTTAAAGTCAGTTTCCATGTAAATTACATGTTTAAGCCAGGAAATAAGATTATTTTTTTTTAAGGGAGCTCCTCCTCATTCCCTGGCCTACGCTTCTCTGAAGGGCCCTTTTGAAGCTTGAACAGGGAATTTGAGCTTAGCATACATAGAAGGAGCTGAGAAACAGGAAACAGGACAAGGGGTAATGGCTTTAAACTGAAAGAGGGTAGATTTATATAAATATAAGGAAGGAAGTCTTCGCTGTGAGGATGGTGAGGCACTGGAACAGGTTGCCCCATCTCTGGAAGTGTTCAAGACCAGGTTGGGTGGGGCTTTGAGCAACCTGATCTAGTGGAAGATGTCCCTGCCCATGGCAGGGGGATTGGAATGAGATGATCTTTAAGGTCCTCTCCAACCCAAACCATTCTCTGATTCTATGCTATGATTCTATGAAACCTGAACAATCCTCTGCAGAGCTAAGAGGTATGCATATGAAAGTTCTGCTCTTCATAAAGCATAAAACTGGAATAATTGTAGGTGCATGCTTGTAAAACGCTTAGGAAACAGCTGAACACCAGAAAGAAATAAAAATATTGTGCCCTCCTGATCTCTGAAAGGTCAATGGGTTAGCAGAGAACAATCTGGAAGACAGTGATAAACAGAGGAAGAGTAGATCAGACCTGGAAGGAGAATAGTGAAATTCAGGCCTGTAGGGATACGTTTTAAATGTTTTAAATCTGAAGTCAGTTTGGGGATGATCTTTATGGGATTAAAAACTCAAGCTTTCTTCTGGTAATTGAAATTAAACAGCACTTGCTCAAGAAAGGATAGTTTCTTATCCATCTGTCATTACAAATAAAAGTAATACCATATGTTTAGCAGTATCTAAATATCTAGTGCTACAGTTGGATAACACTTCTTTCAAAAGTTTCCCAGCATGCTCTGCAATGAGAAAATAACCAAAACCAAATGGTCTTTGCTCCAGGATATGCAAAATTGTAAATCTAACCTCAAAGATATTTCCAGGTTAGAAAGCCATTACAAATATCCATATGCTTATTTCATCTACGATATACTATGCAAGAACCTATGGAGGAAAGGACACGTTGATAATAGAAGGCTCTTTAATATATAAAGCAATAGGAACCATGCATTTTGAAGCTGGGTGTGTTCAAGATGGAAATAAAATATCAGTCTTCACAGCAAGTATGACTAACCAGCACAGTTCATGAAACAGTGTTGAGAATTGCCTACCAACTGAATGTTTACTTCACAATTTGATAATCCAATTGACAAAAATACTGGGTCCCTTCTTTCATTAAGTATATTGATTTGTTCCACAATGGCCTTTGAAACGAAAATATTAATCACCGCTTTAGTTTTCCTCAAAAGTCTCTTAATGGATAGAAAACTTGGAAATCACAAACATTACTGTAATAAATGTCAGGGTTGCATAGCCACTGATCACCAGAGACAAGCCCAGAACACAAAGTGGAATATGAGAGGCTGGTACTTTCAGAGTACTAAATACACTGGATTTGAGGTGGAAATCTACCTGTCCGGAGTGAGGCAGCTGCCCAAGTCCATTGTTACAGTATTAACACTCACCACAAGACCGCCAGGAGGGAAAAGTGTTTCAGGCCAGGCATCCTCTCTCCCTCTTCCTCCAGGCCGCCTGATCTTCCCGCGCCCGCCGCGGATCCTGTCACACCGCAGCTCGCGCGGGTCGGCGGGCGCCAGCAGAGGGCGCTGCCGCACGCAAAATCCCGCGCACGAGCCTGGGCGGGAAATCGGCGCGAGCCGGCGCGGCCCGGCCCGCGAACCCGGTAGTGGGCGGAGGAGGGGCCGAGGGGAGCACGTGGCGCCGCTGGGGCCTGGAGAGGGGGTTGCGCTGGGCCGTTGGCATCGGCCCCGAAGGGAAAGCGGCAGAGAGGCTGCTGGTCTCTGTCCGACGTTTTGCCCTGGCCAGCTAGTGACGGGGGAAGAGTCGCCGTGCTGCACCTGAGGCTCAGACCCCGGGGGGACTGAGCGGGCAGCAGCACAGGGAGCTGAAGGGGCTCTAGGCCTGTAGCCTGGACGTCCATAGTTGTCTCGGGTACCTTTTGGGGCCCTGGAACATCGGCGGCTGTCAGCAAAGCTCCTGGTTATTGGACCTTACCATGCATGACTATTCATAGGGGCACTGCAGGAGGAAGCTGTGAATGCTTCCTAGAGAAGCTGACTATGTGGTGAAAAGTAGTACGGTGGAATTCAGGTGGGGGCTGCCCTTGGACCCAGCTGACACGGAAGGCTGGGGGAAAAGGGGCAAGATACAGACCCCCCACGCTCCCTGCCACTAACTCTCCGAATAATTTGTCTCATCTTCATTTGCACCTTCTGTAGAGTGATTGTGCTATCACTTGATTAAATCTGCTCTCCTGCCTACATCAGTTTTCCGTGATGATTAAGACATCACCCACTGAATCTAGTCAGGAAACAGCTCTCCCCTCCAAAGTAAAGGGGTCTCGTCCCCACAGCTCCTCCTCATATATTCAGTCAGATTCTCCCTTTGCCCTCCTGAATCTCTTTTTCTCTCATCAGCTCACAATGAGCCCCAGTTCCAAAAAAAAAAAAAAAAAAAAAAAAAGTACTTTTCTGAAAGAACATGTTTAATTTTAATCCTGGTTAGCTCTACCAGAACAAAGACACTGAGAAGAACCAAGACCTTCCTCCTCTTGGCTGCATGCACATATAGTAACTATCCCTGCCATGAAGAGCACACACGCTGAGCAGGTGACACAAACCAGGGCTCACAGGTTAAAGTCAGCTGGCCTGGATCACGCAGGGAGATATATGGCAGAGCTCAGGTTATGATTGGGAAATTTAAGAAGCCATTATTTTTTAGCTAAGCTTTAATTATTAAAGCTATTATTTTTTAGTTATGTCTTAGCCTGGGATAGAATAGGTAATGATCGATATATACATAGAAAAGTAAAATAGGGGACCAAGATTAAAGGGAACTAATAATTGATCTATAGGTAAGATTTAACTAATGATTGATCTGTATGTCTTAGGCTAGCAGTGAAGCAGTGAAGTGTAACAATGTAAAGGGACAAATTGGTATTATGGTTTGGAATCCAGTCAAACTCAGCAAAGGTGAAAAGTACACGGTGAAGAAGACCATGAGCCTTCCTCCTGAAGACCCCAAAAGAAGACCACCAGATGGCAGTACGCATGCATCAGAATGAGGAGATTTATGATGATGAGTTCCTGGAAATTACTGTAATAATCCCACCTATGCTAATGAATAAGCATGTCTTTGTGTAATATATACTCTTTGATTTTGGAATACGGTGTGCAAGTTTGGAGGAGCGATCCCTCTTGCACCCAGCGCTGCAATAAACATACCTGCTTTATAACTCTTCAAGAGTGGTAAAGTTAGTTTCCGCGAGTCAGTTAGATAGTGTGACCCTCCCATGATCCAGTCAGTTCATTGTCCACCCAGTAAAGCTGTGGATACTAATTTAGGCAGAGATGTCTTCTGCCTTCCACTGTTGCTTACTCATGTCTCCTAGATTAAAAGGTTTTGTCGATGGCTAAATTAAAATCCAAACGTAAATTTAATTTGTTGCCCCTGGAACCTGGATGGCAACTTGCAAGATAGACATTTGCAAATCTTGTTTATTCAAATGCAGATTTTTGTTTTTAAATTAAAAAACGAAAACAAAACCAGGGAATTTTCTTCATGGCTCCCCGTTACTGAGAACTCCTGTAACTCCTAGGAACAGACTTTGCTAGATCCAGATATTGAGGAGTCTAAAAATCTTGCCCAGAGCTCTGTGAGAAATTGTGGACCTCTACAGGACAGGTTTTAAAAGATGACCTTTTATCTTCTTTGAGGAAGAAGACACATTCTGTGCTACAGAACCTCCACAAGAACTGGGGCTTAAGAGGCTTAGTGAGAGGAGTGGGACCAAGACTGCAGTTCACAGGCTGACATTTTGTGCATGGACTGTTTGCTGGCCCCCTTGCCATAGCCCTGGGAAAACAGTTTAGAGAATGAACAATGCAGAAGCAGCTAAATCACCACTTATTAAATGCTTTTGAGAAAAAATAATCACAAAAAGATTGAATCAAGTCCACATCAAGTGATCTTACACTTCCTGAATACAGGCAAAAGAGCTAGACAACAAGAGAATATGCTCTTGTCATCATGAATGACTTCCTTCCGGAACTAGTGGAGTATTAACATAAATGTTATCAGCAACAACAAATGACCAGAAGAGCCCAGCCACGTTGAGTAGAACATCGAACTCATGCCATCATTCACACCACCAGTTGAAACTGCTATCTGCGAAGAGCAAAACCTTCCTGATAAATTTAGCATCAGTTCAACTGGATTTCATTCACTGCAAGAATTAATGTAGCAAGATCTACTACTTATGAAGGCCTAATGCTTCATTCCTAAACTTTTAGAGAAAATTAGCATGAAAATTACTAGAGAAGTAGAGAAGCCTGATAAAAGACTTTTTTAAAAACTATCTATTTTGTTGTCATAAGCCAATGCAGAACTGCTCCTGCTTTTAGATTTTTTTTATTGCTTCAAATGTATCAGGGGATAATGAAGCCTTTTCCTACTGTTTGATACATCTCACTGTCAATAAGTTATTTTCTCTATTCAAATGGATTCATGTTTTCATTATTTTAGAAGGAATATATTGAACCTGGTAGGTCAATACCATTTAGCAGAGCATCACTCTGAAGCAAAAAAAGGAAATTGCAGGGTTTTGCTTTGTGTCATAAGGTAGGTTGAATGTTTGGGGTTTTTTTTTTAAAAACTAATAAATTGTATTCTTTCATTGCAAATGGAGCAACAGATTCTTAATAAACCTGTGCCATTGCTATTCAAATAAACTATTTGAGATGATTTTCCCAAAATGCTGCCAGGCTTTAAGTAGCTGAAAGTAAACAGCAAAGTGAGCGAAAACAGAAACCACCTCCAACATCCTTCAGCATTACTGGATCGTTAGATGAGTTTTAATTGCATTTGAAATAACAAGACCCAAGGATCTTTCCTATGGCTTTTTGCATGGCTTCCGTTCACGACTTGGGAAAAATTGATTCTAAATGTGAAAACAATCTGCATAGGTAAAGCTGTACAGTTACTTTAATAGAGCACAAAACAGCAACTGCTTTATTCGTTAAACGTTGAGAGAAAATGTTTAACCCAGGAAAACAACTTCTCAAGAGACTCCACCTTACCTTGTGCTCCCTTGTCAAAGCCCCGCGGGCAGCTCCTGACTCAGACCTTCGGCGGACTGCAAGAAAACTGTAAGAGGAGAAGGATCTAAGATTTTGATGACAGAGTCAGCGGTTTTGGTCAACTCCTGAGAACAAAAGTGGAAGCATTAGCGATGGGAAAATGAACTTCGGGGGCCCTTAGTTTATGAGTGTGAGGGAAAACAGTTTTAGGGAGAACGGCCCTTCTGCTACCTCAGACTTCGCGCGTCCGCTTCTCGATCGTGCTTGTAATTTCGCGGGCACACGCGTTCTAGTACCTGCGGCCTTCCAGGGTCTAAGGTCAGGTCTGGGCCTGAGACACGCCCAGACGGCCGAGAAAGATTTGACCGAGCCCCGGCGGAGAAAAGGGGGACCGGGCCCGCCGCGCCCGCAGCCCGCACGGCCGAGGCCCGGGCCGCGCCCCCCC
>JANZLQ010000055.1:131628-142036 GCA_026212715.1 Elanus axillaris
CGGGGGGCCGGGCGCTGCCGCCGGCGGGGGCGCATCGGCGGGCGCGGGGCTGCCCCGCGGCTGGGGCGAGCTTTGAGGAGGGGCGCGGGTCCCTCGGCGGAGCGCGGCGAGGCTGGGCTGCCTGCGCTGGGGTTGCGAGAGCGCTGGACTCGTACGCGACTTTCTCGAAGGACACAGCTGTTCCTGGGGAAGTACGTACTTGATGGCGCTGCTGCGAGAAGACAACGTCTGTCTTAACTGGGAATTTAAAGTAGTGCCCGTTTCCCCAGCAGGCATTAAATTTCAAACGACAGGAGGCTGTGAGAGGCTCTCCCAGCGTCCCGTGCCGCCTGTTGCAGCAGAACACTTCTTCGCAGCACCACGCCGCTTTCTAATAATGTAATTTCGAACAGTGAGCCAACAGCTGCTACTTTACAAGTTCATCCTAAGAGAAAGTCCTTGTATCCTATTGCACTTCCTCTGCTGAAAGCTACCCTACTGCGGCAAGGAATAGCGTCCACTGCAGAACCCTCCAGAGATTTAGAGAATGCTTTGCCCATTCTCCCCTCCTTGCACCTTTTTACTAGTCTCACAGTTCCATAGCACAACGGAGTTCAAGCTTGCTTTTTTCTTTCACCTTCCCTCATGCTGTGCTCTCCCTTCCAGTAGCTTTGCAGTTTTTCACACTGGAAAACAATTAGCAATGTTATCTTCTTAAATGTCTTTTTCTTTCTTTCTGATTCGCTGTTTTCTAAAAAGAAGTCACAAAATAATCCTGTTCAGCCTCTCCGGAGCAAGCAGATTTGGGCTTTTGTCCCCTTTATGCTTGAAACACAGTTAAACCAAATGCTTTTCCCTCTTGGTGACAGCACTGCGAGCTCCGGGTACACAGTGCTGCTGTGCTCAAGCTGTACGGGCAGAGTGATGTTGCCCAGCTGCAGCTGCAAGTCAGTAGAAGGACAAAGCTTTGTCTTATGTTGTTTCACAAAAGTGACAATTGCTGTGTTTTGTTATCTGCCTTTTCACGGAGATGGAAGAAACCGTCTGCTCAGCCGGACTGGGGGCATGCATTTCAAACACATTCAAACTACCAGAGGCACCTGGAAGCCTGGGCTGACCGGAGGGGTCTCCGAGCTCCTTCTGGCAGTCCAAAGGCTGAGCCCATGCCTGCAAGCGGGGAGGTTCGACTGCTGTGACCAGGGTGGCAGGGGACCCTCACACACTGTGCTGCGATGCTTTTCTTTGGAAAGCTGTGATCCCTAGCTCTTCAGCCATATGCTTGCCTGCTTTCTTTGCTTGCTGTAGCTATGCTAGGACAATCAAGTGCCAGGCGATGCAGGACAGATTAAAAAAAGCACCACGCCAGGCTGTCAAGGATATGGTAAGCAGTTGCTTAGAGGCCTAGGCTCTGGGCCTCCATCGGAACAGTGGCAGAGCATCGTGCCTGGTCCTGCGGGATGCTGAAGCTGTCTGCCAGGACACCCACCGTTGCCTGGCAGGCTTCTAAGTACGTCTGGCACAGGGTGGGTTCGAGACCACTGTCTGTGGATCTTTCCCTTCAGACAACGTGCCTTGACACTTTTTTTTGATCTAGTCTTGTTCATGTTAAAGGGAATTTTTCCTTGCATTTCACAGCCTCTGTCACCTGTTTGTTAGTCATTTCTGTAATCCGAGATACTGTACACTGTGATAATCCTTTTAACTCCTAGTCCTGATAGGGGGGCCCATGGTGATTTAGAGAAAAATGCCCTGTCATAATTGGTCCGAACACACTTAACTTCAGCACATCCCTAAGAACAATACAAACATCTCTTTCTGGTAAGCCTCCAAACAGAACACTTCTTAGAGCCCAGCAGCAGCAGCAATTCTGAAATGGCAGATGGTCTCCTGTAGTTTGGTATGATAATTTAGAGGTCCAGCGGTTCTCTCTACAGCATCACAGATCCCATGACACCAGAGCTGAACCTCTGTGATACATACAGGGGAAAGGGGCATCTCTCAGCCCAAAAGGCTATTATTTACCCCTAAAATAGCTAGGAGTGCTGGAAAAAAAGTCAAGTTACTTAAGTCCTAAGAGTTTGGTTTGTGTCAAAAAAGCACTCTGGGTCGCATGGCACTTCCCCATAAGGTGCTCTTCCTATAGTAACAGCATCTTGACTCCAGACCCAGGCCCTGAGTGGCCTCCTGCATGCTGCCTGGCTACAGTCCAGTTCTGAGGGTTAGGAAGGAGGGCAGAGTGTTCCTCGTTGCTTTTGCAGCCTGGGTATCCTTCTCATGGGCACTCACTTCCCCTCCACAGCCCCAGCCCAGTCCATTCCCTATTGCAATTCAGGCCAAGTTTTGATGACTAAATGAGCTGACTTACAAGGTTTGAAAGTCACTAGCAAGTTCAGAAGTACCACTACAATGAAGAGCTGAAAGAAAGAAAGAAAGGAAAGAAAGAAAAAGAAAGAAAGAAAGAAAGAAAGAAAGAAAGAAAGAAAGAAAGAAAGAAAGAAAGAAAGAAAGAAAGAAAGAAAGAGAAAGAAAGAAAAAGAAAGAAAGAAAGAAAAACAAAGAAAGAAGTACATTGCACTATAATAGGAATTCATTCTTATCAAACAGTGGCAAGTGCTTCCTGAATTTTCTGACAGTGCAATCCTGAGCTGTGGGATTTCAAGGAAGCATACAGTACCAATGACACCTCTTTTGATGCTCTCCAGCCAGTTGTTACTGAAGCATTGACTGGTCTGTTTATCTTCCAGCTGGCAGGACTGGCTGTCATTGCCTTTGGTCTGTGGCTGCGGTTTGGTGGGGTTATGGCAGACTTTGCTTCAGACAAAAAGTCTCCAGAGTATTTCTTCATGGGTAAGTTGAAGTGCCTGTGATGACAGTAACCTTTAGCCTTGGTTTGATCCTCGGGCATGTAACACACCTTATGCACTGAATTATATGAAGGCAAACAATTCCTGGGCTAACCTACACAAAACTGGACATTCTGGTGCTGCGTGTCATGTGCATGATGGCTTTCGTCCTTTCTCTGCTTGGCATCAACTTCCTTAGGCCTAACTGAACTCTTCTCCCAGATTTGATCCGATCCTCACATACCTTAAGTGAACTGTGCTAATAGTGTTGGAATAGAAGTTGAGATGGGTCAGAGACTCCTGGAACATGGGGCTCACCAACATATCCTTCCAGAGTTTTCTGTGCAGCTGCTAGCCAACAAAACAAATGTCACTTCTGAATGTTTCTAACACCAGTGCAGCAGTAAAACTTTTTGCTCACCAGTTCTCTCTGTGTCTGCATAGAGGCCCTCAGTGTGACTTTAAGTATCAGATCAAATCCTTCCACAGCTGAAAAGTAAAACTACACAGTGTTCAGTCATCTCAAGAACTGTTTGTCCAACCTAGGCAGGAATCAGCTAGTTCCCCAAGCCCACAGAATTGGTATTAGTCATGTCTAATTTTAGGCATTTAAGATAAGTTTTTTCCTCTCTAGGATTTCCACTTGGGTTTTCTGGAAATGCCACATGTGTTACATACCTATAGATATCCTTAAATAGCAGCTGTCTAGGACTGCCAGCAACTGCATTTCTCTATCCATTGGCAATTGTAACATGCCTTTACACCAGAAGAGTCAGACTTTTTTCTATTTTAGTATATCTTCCCTGGAGATGGACGCACGCAAAAAAATCCAATTGGCAGAGACATTTTTGCCATCTACAAATGCCAAGTGTGAATGAATACCCAGTCCTGCCTTGTCCATTGAGCCACTCTGACAGGGTGGCCAGGAATGGAAGTTGACCCAAGATGTCCTGTAGCAGTCAGTTACCTATCACAGGAATATTGCCTGGGCTGTGCAGTTACTTTAAATACCCTGATTCTCTTAGTGGAGACCTTGACTCGGATACACTGCAGTCCTAACCCCAAGCTTCTTTAACATATGCAACCAGGCTAGAGGGAAAGAGCTGACTGTATAGTACTGTGGGAAGAGATGGGTAGGATGTTATATCCAGCAAAGTTTCTGTGGGAGCTGATGAGGCTGAATAAAATCATTCAGATGAAAATTTGATTGGGACCTGAGGGTTACTGGAAAATATCCTGTAGTACCTCCACTGATGCAGAGAGCCAGGAAGCAAGATTTACTCTTTCTCTCACATCTGAGCTGCTATGTCAGCAGCATATTAGATCACCAGCTTCATTTCCAGATCCAGTTTATACCTGAGGAATTTCCTATGCTCTGTGTTGGAACTCTTCCCTGCCTCATCCATTTAATGGTTGATCCAGGAGATTCAACAGGACGGAAGCATGTTCTGGCCTTCAAAATCAAGTACTGTTGGTTTGTTAGAAGCCAGAAAGTAATACGTCCTGTGATGTGAATAAGCACCACAGTCATTTCACAGCTTTGCAGTGCAGACTGTAACACTGTGTAAACAAGATAATCCTTTGATGCACGTATATTTAAATTTCTAAAAGATTTATTCTGCTTCAGTCCTGAATAGGAGTTACAAAAGCTGTTCAGAGTTGTTAATTTTGGGAAGTCCTGGGGAAAGTACTTGTAAAAGTTTTTGTCATATACTGTGGCATTCAACTATTGGGCTGTCGCATGTAATTATAGAGCTGTATGCTGTGATATGTAACCACTAGCAGAGGAAGTGCTAAGGAACAGGACATAAATACGTTGAGAATTCTTTAAAACTTGTACTTTTGACTGAATTCGAACGCAAAGTTTTGGCCCTTTTTTGTACTAGGCGTTGTGCTCTGAACGGAGCACATTCCTGTTAAAGAAAAACAACAGATTTTCTGCTGCCCTCCCTCATTACAAATCCTGTTAAATGCTTTTATGACTTCTGAGCATCTGATAGGGCAGCCATTCAGTAGTCTGAGGCTGTTAACAATCTGTGACTATGACACTGGTAAAAGGATGGTGATAAGTTCAGTAACAGTGGGTTTTTCCAGCAGACAAGGCTGCACTTGACGGTCATGCTCAAGAACTTTACCTCTCTAGGAGATTTCAGCTCTGAGTCCCCCTTCACAGTTGCATATTGGGCCCTTCTCACACCAACTCTAGAAGTGTTGTTTATTTGGCTTTGTGTGTTTGCTCTGTAACATGCATTCTGGGTGACAGCCAGAATTTTGCATAGGAATTCTTAATATGGAACACTGTGCAGCACCCAAGGTGCAGCTGCCCGGAGGGCTGAAAGAGAAAGCAGATCATCAGTATGACTCAGAGATATAAACATATGGCCATATATATTATAATTTCCTTAGCTGTGTTCCACTGACTGCTTTTGTGGCTGCCTAGTGATAACCCAAGCCCCTGTGATCAGATCAGCTTTGTGTCGGTGCTTGGAACAACAGTGCAGCTACATTCAGAGTTTGCTTTGTAGGTTGAAGCTCTGTCCAGAATCACCATCTTGTGGAAAACATCTCCTTTTCTTGCTTCTAAAGAGCAGCATGTTCTGCTCTTTTTGTACCTGTATTGAGCTGCCAGCTGAATCTAACCAGCTTGTCTCTTGTGCTTCCTTGTGATGTTTTTTTCCTGGATCCAAAATGTTGTTTTAGTTTAAAATAATTGATAATTATATCCTTGCATTTTCCATTAGGCCAGGATGAGTCTCCCTAAATAGCCCTGTTCTTTACCAGCAGTCCAGCTGTCTTTTCTGCCCCCTGGAATAGTTCAGGCCATGACTTGGCAACCAGGCCTGTTCATCTTTTCCAGCCACTGAAATGTTTTTGTTGGTTTGAGAGCAACTTACAGGCAGCAGTGCTGAGGTCAAGCACATATGTGTTCTTAGGTTTCTCTTGCTTGTGGTTTTGTGTTTAGTGATCCATATTCCCCACCGCAGCTTGCAGTTTTTTAAGCTACAACATAAAAGGTTGGAATTGGAACTCATTGATCCATGCAGTCTCCCTCCACTTTACCAGATGTATCTTAGAATGGAATGGCCTCCTAAAATTGGACACCCTCTCTCTGCAGCTACCCAGCTTTTGGAGTTCCCACTGCAGTGGCAGGCATGACAATATTTTTATGTTACTCTATGTCATAGTATATTTTTTGTGCCTGTGCTTCAAGTGGTGAGGCAAAACTGTAGCTTTCCTGTTCTATTGCAGTTCAGCTCTGGTAGATTTCATATAGTCCTCTCATAGATTTACTTAAGATGAAAAAAAAAAAGAAAAAACAAAGAAAAAAAAAGATAATTTCAGCAAAGGTCAATAGCTGGGCAGTTACCTCTTTTATCTGAGTTGTCTGTGACACTATACTGACCAAATGGAGAAAAGATCTGTAGAAAAAAGGGAATTCCCTTGGATTGCTCGTCCTTCTTGAGACTCCTGTACCAAGACTCTGGCGAGTTTTTTACTGGGCAGGAAAGTCGACGACAATCAGGAGAAGAGAGATGCTTGTGTGAACCCAAGATGTCAGCGTTGCTGTCTCACATTTAATTCTTCCTTAATTAATTCTTTGTAGTAGTTCTGTTCTCAAATTTAAAAAGGTACAGAAGTGAAGACAAAGTGCCTGAGTGCAAGCTGAGCATTTGTGAAGTAAAAACTGACACAGGGACTTTTTAAGGGTCAGTTCAAGGCACCTATTCTCCCCTCTTTGCTTTCGGTGGATGAAGAGGAAAGTCTGTTCTGGTTCCTTGGGCAACATGGAGGACAAACTCTCTGTATCCCTGATAAATGAAGTGCAGAGGGTCACATCACTGCCAGTAGCAATAAGAATGAAGTGTATGCACTCAACAAGCCCCGTCAGGAATGGTGACAAAAAGTGATGAACGTGAATGGATCAGTCTGGATTACTCTTTCTCATAACTGGCAGCACTGAAGCATTGCTTCTCCTCCACAGCCAGAGCTCACAAACTTCCTGCTATGTTACGTTTCTTTGCTGCAGTTCCATGACACAATTTGTGGTCCATGCATTCATCAGGGCCAAACCAGTTGTGGATAGAAGTTTCAGGGTGGCTGTGGCTTTTTCTTGGGGTCTGTGAGAGCATGAGTGATCATTCTGGCTTTGAAAGATACAGTTAGATGGCACATGCCTTAGGATATGAAGTCATGTCTGGAGTTGAAGGATATTAGTCCATTTTCTCCATAGCCGTGGGTGCCCATACAAACAAGAGTTGGCCAGCAGTTAAGTCCATGTAAACTGCAATTCTCTGCTCCTGTGCCTCATTTTGTTATAGTTCTATTCATGTATTTTGGAGTCAAGCACTGTACCTTTAGTCAACAGTATTTTCTGTCCAAATTCTTAGCCTCTCAAACTCTATCGGCCTTTAAAATAGAGCTACGGGCAAAGTAGCCTTTGTGTAGAGATGCAATACCACAAGAGGAGCATCACATGGTCCTGCCATCGTGTGTATTGGAGAGACTCTAAGTCTGTACTTAAGACTTGAGCAATGAACTTGTCTTTCTTCCTGTCATCTTGTGTGCAGGTCTTTTCTTCTGCAGTTGAGAAAGAGTGGTTTAGAAAAGGCTGATAGTGCCCTGAGTGGAAAAGGAAAGCTGCTGCACCGGGAATCTGCTTAAAAAATATGACACCACCACTACCAACACCCCAAAAAACCTTACTCAAAATTAAAGTTGTTCAAAAGTCCTCAGTCTCTGTGCTGGATCATAAAACCTAGCAATCAATTCCTAAGAGCCAGTATCCCACCTGGCAGAGTAAGGGCAAGGCCATCACAAAGTTAGTATTCTGACAAAACAAGCTAATCAAGCTTAACGGAAAAATCCGTCCATCTACCTCAGGTTGATTGGTTTATATTTGCAATATGCTGAGATTCAGGAGGCTCTTTTTTAATTAATCACTTAAGCGTGAGAATGTATTTTATGCTTTTTGCCTGTTACACTGTCCTCCTGGGTAAACCTTTCTCCCACCCTTCTCTCTTTGCATGTAGCTACCTAAAAGCTAGCCAGTTCCACACAGCAGCAACAGTTGAACTGACAGTTACGACATTTCCTTCTTTGACGCACCCTCTTCTCCTTCCTCTAGGCAGCTGCAAGTCACCCTGGTGCTGCACACTGGTCGTATTGCTGTGAATGCCGAACTCTAGACAATACCGCTCACTGAGTATGTGGGGTCTCCCTCAGCCTACCTCAGTGAGCGATCAAGCAGTTGTATCTGATTCTGGTCAGACTGCATATGCACACAGGCCAGAGCCCAGCACCACAGGCTCAGCACTTCTACTTTTCCAGAAACAGCCACCTGTAGCAAGTGACCTAGGTGATTGGGGATAAACCTGTCACTGGTCCTGCATGAAGGAAAAAAGACATCAAGATGTTTCCTCTTGCTGTAGCAGCACACAAAACTCCAGGAATGCTCAGGGTTTTTCTGTTACATGCTTTGGTCTTCGTACGTGCCCTTTTTAATAACTCTGCTCTAGATGCCAGTCTCTAAAAGTTGCTTCTAGAAGAAGAAGCAAACTAATATAACCCATTGTATCTCAAGGGGAATGTCCTGTGTTGTGTTTCATTCTGATAGAACTGGAAATAAAAGGGGACTGTCCACTATGAAGCCGTTAAGAGGAAAGCATTTTGTCTGCTGGAAAAAAATAAAACAGGAACAAAAAAGCCCCTAGCTCCTTTTTGGTGTGTGCCACTTCAAAAGCATCTACAGAGAGGGTTTTGATTGAGTTGGCTTGGTTTGTTCCAGCATTTACTTTATCTGCACTTGGGTGGGTAAGGACAGCTATCTGCAGAGTCCTAACTTTTGCTACTGCAGAGGTGGCAGATTTCTGTGAATTCATTATGCCCATACTCTGTTTTCTGTTTTGGGTGGCTTGCAGCCTGTGCATTTAAGCGTTAGAAGTGTGTAATTGTTGTCGATACCTGCATCGAAATGTATGCATACACACAGGATTATTCAGGGTGTCCTAATCTAGAAAGGATTGCAGAGAATTGTGAGAGGATTTCAGAATACCAAATGACCGAGTATTAGAAAGGCAGATGAAATACAGTATCAATAAAGCAAAGTGATAAAAGTGGTAACAGAAAATCTAAGCAGCGTAAACACTGATAGACTTTAAATTAGCTATAACAACATAAGAATGTGATCTTAGACTCACTGTCCGTTGCTCTTGACAAAAGTGCCTTGTTAGCTGCAGTTAAAAAGGCATACAAATATCAGGAATTATTAAGGAAGGAAATGAGAATCCAAATGAAAAATTTTAAAGTCATTGTGTAAATTTCCAGTGTACTCAGTGTCTTGAATGCAGTAGGTGGTTCTGGTCAAAAAAAGATGCAATAAAACTAGAAAAGGTACTAAGAAGTTTGGCACGTTTATTATCATACTATGCACTATGAACAACTTCCATATTAGGAAGTTTTTCACACTATTCACATCATTAAATTGTAGAATCCATTGCCACAGGATTCTGTGAAGTTCAACTGCCATAGTACAGATCTGCCTAATACAGGTATGTTGATTACATCTGACTTAAGTGAAGTTTGATATAGGATGAAGTAGATCTTGACAGATCTACTGAGAAGTAATAGCTGACATACTTTGGCTTATGTGAATTTGGGACATAATTATTTAGAGTTGTGAGCTGCATGTGAGCAAGATAAGTAACAAGCACTGTGGGAAGGGGGAGGCAGTGGACCGGGATGTTACACTACAGTGAGGTTGCTTTTAAATTGAAATTCAGGATTTGTGCATCAGCAGAAGCCTACAAACGGGCTGCTATCTGTAATGCTTTTGTGGTTCCAGGAAGATTAACTACCATGAAATACCTGTTGAATTCACATAAGACATGTAATTATGTCTGTGCATTATGCTCAAATTAAGGATATATTTCAATTCTCCAGAAATTGATCTTCCTTCAGACTCTGCCTCTGTTCTCCAGTTTTGTAGATGTATTTCATAGATAAATATACTGAAAAATGGTAATCTCTATCAAGAAGCCTGTTTCAGAAACTGACTTTGCTACCATGTGCAACATATACAACTGTCCCTGTCTGGCATGTTATTTCCAACTCCCAACATGTGTTTCTCATCTTTTCCAATAGTGCATTTGCACTACAGGTTCCTTGGTGCTCTGCTGAAGGCTTGAGAGTCTCAGGCCTTCTGTGGAGAAGGGCATCTGCCTCCCAGACTGTAATGCACATACAACCTCAGGAAAATCTCTTCAAGTTATGTCTGGGTTCTAGGGCTCCTGTCACCACTGCCTCTGGATCTCTTATACCAAGAACAGAGCTCCTTGTCTTCTCAGTGGAGTATGAACAGTTGGTGGTTTGTTCAGTGTCAGTTACTCAGCCCAAAAAAGAAAAAGTAGAATGATTTAAAATGGAAAGTGACCATAGCAGCCAGGTAAACAAGAAACCGTATGAAATAAAGCCAGACAGAGAGACAGTGTACGTTTGTCTGCTCCTGCTCTTCGCAGTAGGCTCTAGACAAACATTTGTATCTCAAAACTGTCAATAAGTTGGGGGGGGGGGGGGCAGACCTAACATGA
>JANZLQ010000055.1:142136-158319 GCA_026212715.1 Elanus axillaris
GGGGGGGCAGACCAAAAATGAACTCTGGGAGTGGGTTGTCCCAGTCTCTGAATTTAGATCTCTACCAGCCTAGGCAGCCGGCAGAGTGTATCTGGTGGTGGTCGTGATGGTTCATGTGTTGTCTGAAGTAAGAACGGTTTTTATGTTGATTAGGTTCCTACCTGCCTGGTTTGTGTTGTAATGTTTCCTTTCTGTTCATAAAACATTGGTAGTACCCACTTCTGCCTATCACGTGATTCTTTGCAATGGGAACATAGAGGGATTCTGGTTCTAAGGTCACAGTTGTTACTCTGTCCAGGTGCCATATGACAAACTAAAGAACTGGTGACATTTCCTTTCAGATTAGTTATGCATAGATCTGTGTGTTACCTTGAGAGTGGTTTTTAATTGCTCTAAGGAACAAAGAACAGATGTCTTGCAGATTTCACTCATCATTTTTCTAAAAATGGGGCTGATCCCTCCCTCACTCTTGATACACATAAAGACACACTGCAGTCAGCAGCTGTAAAATTCCATCCTTCTCTTCTACTTAGCCTAAGATGATGAAATTCTGTATTCAGTGCTAGTCACAAAGGTCTTTATCCAGAAATGACACACAGAATACCCTTTACCCTTCTTGAGGTGCTTCTTCACACTTGCAGATCCACTGTCTCCAAGTACAGCCCCAGTAAGGTATACATGCTCGTACCCAGAGGAGGCTATCTTATGGAAGAACTCTGTGCCATGAACATAGATACCAATCTAGAGATCCCTGCCAAGATGTGGATTTGCCATTCTTCATTATTGGGAGCCATTGGTTGCTCTGAGATTGCAGGTAACTTTTTAATTCTTGTAATTGCAAAGCAGAGTCTGCCAGAAAATGGGAATCCCTCCTGTTGGGATTATCACAGGGAATGCCCCCATTTGACATTTTCCTTTCAGGAAATAATTATTTCCTCATGGGATGAATCAAAAAATCAAGTATATAGAAAAGCTGCTGCTTTACTGATTTCCAAATGTGTTCTTTGCAAAGTGAAACAGTAGCTGAAGTATGGGCTTCCCCCCCTCCTACAATCTCTGTTTTTTTAGTCAGAAGGGAAGTACATTTGTTACTAGGTGTTCTCTCACTTGACTTACTACTAAAAGTAAAAGCATTAGTTTCTCTTCACAGCTTATAAAAATCTGTGTGTTTGTGTGTGTGTGTTTTAGCACAGCTCAAACGACAAAAAAAAACCAAACCCACCACCCCAAAACCTGCATATTTCCCCACAAAAAAGGTCGAGAGAATAGGCTCTGTCAAAAAAAACCCAAACCCAGTCCTATGACACTTCATTCATTTTTCATCCTCTTGTGTTTACAGAGAAGCCTGTATTTCCTCCAGTACCCCTCCCAGTTGTCAGTGTCCTAGCAGCGTCTGCTCAGATCAACCAATTTTCTGTTGCATTCTGCGCATGGCTTCTAATTCTTTGGAATGTGCCTCTTCATCCCTTTGCATTCAGGGGCTGAGTGTGACTTGCTTCGTGGGTCCTTCATGTTGTGGGCAGTCACACAGATGGGAGGTTTCTGCCATTAGGTCCAGTGTTTGCCCTCCTTCATGCCATGGCAGCGTGCCTGTTCTCAGTATTCTCTCTTGATCTGTTGTCTGCTCCTGTGTGGGCTGTGTGCTGCCAGCAAACTCAGACAGTAGTTAGTATTGTCAAACTCTCTCTCCTCTTCGTTAGCAGACACAAATCAAAGTGACAAAATTAGGAATCAGGAAATGAACAGAGGCAAGAGGAGGTAAGAGGAAAAAATTAATACGGGCCACAAATATTTGCTTCCGTTCTACCTCGTACTGTTTTACTACTGCAGCACAAGGAGCTGCAGCTAGACAGTCCTCTCAAAATTTTCCGTTCACCAAAACAAACTCTCTACCTTGACCTGACTTGTACACTCCTTTTTTCCATGCTGAGATTTGTGGTGAACTTTTTTGTGTCAGTTTCTAGCTATCAAATGTGTTCCATTTTGTGACTATAAACCAAGTGTCTTTTTTGTTTCTCTGCTGTGCTGTAGGTGCCAAATTGGAGGTCAGGCTAAGGCTTTGTATTTTACAGTGGAAGCACTTATGAATAGAAGGTGATTAAGGCTTTTGCTTTCCATCCTGCTTTTTTGAAACAAACAGACAGACTCTAGTGAAGCTTAGTTACTTCTGACACATTATACTATTGCATAGCAATGTATGACATTTAACACCACCAAATTTCTGGATTTATCTGCTTTGCTGATCCTAACTGGGCTAACTTGATGACTATCAGTGCATGATCTCTCTAGGTAAGGCTATGATTCCAAGGACTGCCATACACTGTCACCCTTTTATCGTTCTAGAGAGTCTCACTTTTCAGTTCAGGTCTATTCCTATTAAGAATTTGAGGTGATCATGCCTACATTCCTGTGTATAGCCTACTAGGAAAAGAAATACTAGCTCCCTGTCTTACATACTTACACCATCTAGGATGTTTCTGAATCTGTTGCTTTGATACCCTTCCTGGAAATCGTCTTCCAGTTAAGCATACCTGAATCTGGGTGCTAGGAAACTTCACAGTGCAAACTGAGAAGTAAACTGGTCCCTTTGAATTTTTTTCAAGCTACTCTTCAAGTGTCTCATTCCTGTATGAAAGATTACCTATGTGTGTATATATAGTAGACAAGTAAAAACATCTTTAGTTTTGTGGAATTTCTTTTTTTAAGTATCATCATTATTTTCTATTTTTTTCTATTTTTCTATTTCTATTCATCTATTATTATCTAGAAATCGCGCTCTCAGTATCAGCAACTACTAGTCCCAGGCTGAGTGAGAAAGGACAAAGTCTGGAATTAACTCTCCTGAACAGAAGGTGGAAGAAGGTGGTTTTAAACTCTTGGCTGGCTCAGTTGTGCGGCCAGACACACAGCAAGCTCAGCTTTGTTTAGTGAGTGGTGTGAGTTCTTCCTGTAACATGCCTTAAAAGGGAAGTTCTGATTGAGGTAGCGGTTTAGCTGTGAGTCATGCAAGTGAAATGTTAACTCTGTTTCTCAGACAAAAGCAAATCCAAATTCCTGAAAGTGGTCTCACCCTTGAGCCTCAGAAAGCTCTGTCTTTGCTAGCTGGAAGCAACAAAGAAATGGGAAGACTTCTTTCCAGTCTTCTTAATCAAAAAGTCTCGCTGCTAAATTCCCTGATAAGTAATTACTGGGACTGCAGCAGGGAGTGTCACGCAGAAAAGGGTCCAGGAAACACCTTTGTAATTACACGTTGTTTGTCACCATGGAGATCTCAGGAAATGGCAGTTTTGGTGTTTGGCAGCTGAACAGCAGGTTCTGCACCTGAGTTTTTAGTTTTTTTCAATTCATCTTTCAGGAAGGGCTGACCTTTCTCTCCTGAGCCATGTATATCTTTGTATGTCCCTCCTTCAGTAAAAAACACTATGGTATGAATATGTGTACAAGTATTCGCTTCAAGAATGCTCAGTCCTAGTAAGTCACAAGATGCTGAATATTAAAAATCTAGAAAATAGAGAATATGAACTGCCAGCACAGTCAGCAGCAAATCCCACATATCTAGCATCACAGACCTGGCAAAGCCATATTAATTATAATTGGTTTATTGCTGTTTAGCAGAATGTGTTCCTCAGCAGCAATCCTTGGCACAAGAGAGGTACCAGGGCAAGAAGGATAGAGGGGAGAAGGATCATAATAGCTGGGATAGATATCTGGCTGATATAGTGACTGGACAGTGATGTGCCAATGAATGGGCAGCAGGCAGCAGTTTGCCTTCTCCAATCAGGCTGCATCTGTGTGGCAGAGTAGCTGATGCTCTGCCCTTGTATATTGACGGGTTTTTCATTTTCCTAGCAATCGTTGCAAAGTGTCATTTGTAGGGCTTTCTAGTCTAGGTTTCACAAGGTCTGCTAACAGTAAATGCCAGCAGCTCTGTTAACCCTAAAGATTTGGGTCAGATTTAAAAATAAATGTTTACATTGGTAATTGAGAATACTAAAGGTTCTCATTAAAAGTTTGAGTAGTCAAAGCTGGGAGCAAGGCTCACTGTGCCCTCTAGTGTGCACAGTCTGTAGCTTCACTGTCCCCTCGTAACAGCACGAGGGAAATGAAGCTGTTTTTTCTAGTAGTGGATTGGCATGGCAGATTTTTGTGTGTCCTCCACGTTGCCCACACAAGACAAAGACTGGAATTACAAGGCACTGCAGTGAGCCTGTTGTACTTTGGCTGACACGGTAGCCAGAGACGAGGCACAAACACAGTTGTTGTGGTCTGATGGGAACTGACACTGCACATGAACGGATGTATTGCCTAAGCACAAATCAAGCATCCAAGTTTACAAGTGAGGAATGAAAAACTCTGTGCTCTGGTTTCCTTTTGTCCTAGATAAAGCCCATACAAAAAAAGCAACCCTGTTGCATGTGAGTGTTTCTAGCAGTTTTACAGGTGTCAGAGAAGAATGCTATTCCCCTTACCTCTACAGTTTTTGTCCTGTCACGTTCTGAATATAGCTGGGGTCCTAGAGATCTTTAACTATGTATAGGGCTACACTGACATTTCCCATGTTCTGCAGTAGTCTCAGGCCTCGTCTTTGCTGGCAGTCTCATCCCCAGATTGCTTCATTATCCTCTTAATGTGTTTAGTCTGATGATCCACTATTTGCTGTTCTTTCTTTATGTCATTAAATTTGTCTACACACAGGTAACTCCTTGTGCCAGTAGCCTCAAGTCCATTCAGCAATGCAGTCCTGGGAGGAGGTTGGCTAAGGTGTCTGAGCAACCCCCTGAACGATTCGGTAACTGCATAACACTTAACTGCGAATGTCCAGAACAGGAGGACAATGTAGTGTTGCCACTGGCTGCTGCAGAGCCACTGATTCTGCCTGTTGAAATAAGGTGGAGGGAGGATATCCTGCAGTTCAGATGAGGGCAGCATGCACCACGAGATGCTGTTTGTTGGCCATGCATGCAAGGTTCTTGGCCTCTTAAGTTTTAGACACTCTACTCCTTTCATATAGAATGATCTTTTTTAGTATCTGATGTGATTTGTCTGGTTCTGTGATTCTATCCATTTTCAGGCAACTTTTTCCAAGTCTTCTGATCACAATGCAGCGATACTAGCCTTTAAAAGCTGCTGATACCACATATTCTCACACTTGCATCAGTATGTTGGAGGAAAAAAAATGTAAAGTAATCACGCTGGAATGTGCCTGCCCAGCGGGCAGTAAAAACAGCTAATTACCTTAAAAGGAGGATTCGACACTCCAAATCACTAAACTGTAGACAAGCTTCCATTCTCTGCAGTGACAAAGCTCAGGACTATTGCTGAGCTTATGAGCTCCCCTAGGCTGCTCTTCCCACTCATTATTTTGCCAGAGGGTGCCCATTCATTGTTTCATTCACTTCCTCTAACAGCTTTCGAGGGGTTCCCACAATCATCCTCTTCTTCCCAATAGCAATCAGCTTTTTCCCCAGCCAAAGCACTGATTTCAGAGGAACATGACACTGTAGTGCCTGTACCTTTCCTGAGGGTCTTCAAATGTCCCTTTTTATGTACTGCCAGGCAACTGACAGAGCACGGCTGCCAGGTAGCTTCTTAAGTTCCACCCCTACATAGCAGTACAGCACATTTTCAGTCCCGGGTTTCACAGAAATAAGCCCTCTAGCAACGTTGGAATGTTTTTGCCTTACAATCCTCAATGAAGCGTTGTAAGATGGTTTCGGATAGTATGGTGTATGTTCTTCCTGGACCGAGCTGCCCTTGGGACAGGAAACTTGGGAGGTAGAAGACTTCTCATTTGTCTTCATGAAATTCTCCAAGAATTCTGAAGAAATCATTGGTCTCCTTTTGTGGCAAGAGAAACATTTCATGTAACAGGTGTTCTTTGTGAGAGCCAGAGACCACTGTCACTTACAAATGCGTGGTTTTGACAAAATAGGTAGCAGACTTTGGGAAAAGAAACCTTAAATTCTTCTCTGATTCTGATTTTTCATAGGACTCTATGTATTGGTGGGAGCAGGGGCTCTCATGACCACAGTTGGATTTTTTGGGTGCTGTGGAGCAGCGCGGGAGTCTCAGTGCTTACTTGGAGCAGTAAGTAAAAGGTTACAAGGGCCTGGGCTGCGTAGGAAAGTCATTCAAAAGCATATGTTTTGTGTCATTAGTGGAAAGATCTTTACTGTGCAAGACCTGAAATGTCTTATGTCCTTTTACTGGCTAATCTAGCATCTGTAGCCACCGTCCTATTGCAGAGCTTCCATACATGAAGAAGTTCCATTGCTTTTCTCATGTGATATACTTCCTGGAATTACCTTATGTCTTTTCTGAAGCTACCATCTGAGCCACATCTTCGCCACTTCCACCTTTGTTTCTATATTACAAGAAATCTGACTTGACACCCTTGTCACGGACCCTGCTTACCAGCTTCCTTTCAGTTACTGTGTGGGCTGTTAAGGCCCGGGCAAGGATGAGGGACTGACTGGCAGTCCACATGAAACAGAATTGTGCAAGGTACATTAATTTAAGATTCTCTTCTTCCTCTGCAGTTCTTTGCTTGCTTGTTGGTGATATTTGCGGCTGAGGTCACTGCTGGAGTATTTGCCTTTATAGGCAAGAAAGTGGTAAGTAGCAAGCAACTTCTAATGTAATAATGGGGCAGTTACGGATTCCAGTGCCAACTGACCTACAGTCTGGCTCTTGCATAGGAAACCTTTCCAGGAGACTTCTCCCAGGAAGACTCTCTGACATTCCTATCTGGAGTCAATGAGAGCTTGTGTTGTCACAAGTCCAGAATGGGATGCAGTTTTTGCCCCCCTCTATTAAAGAAAGTCTGTAGGTGTTGTTCAACCTTACATCCACAAGGAACAAGTAGAACTATATAAGAAGGTATTGCTTGGGAAAAGGGCAAACAAATTAAAGCACTGAACTTCCAACTAATAGCGTTTAACCAAAACACAGAATACAGCATATGTACATTCTGACCCATGCGGAGTCCCTCTGAATGCCAGCAGGTCACAAAACCTTCTATCTTTCCAATCATGGTACCTCAGTTTAACAGGCATAATTTTCTGCTCTGGAGGTTGATGACACAAGCTGGAAGTCTGCACTGGATTGGGGGTAAGACTTATTTGCCACTCACTTGGAAAGTCTGATTTCTGCAGGCAATACAGGAAGCACAGAAAATCTATGAAGACATTTATGATGACTATATGAAAAACCCAGGGGGGAAGGTCAACAGGACTATCTATCACTACCACTTGGCTGTGAGTAGTCCTCCTGAACTTTAATACCTTGCACTGCTACTCCACTGTCACATTAACCTTTAAAATTCTGAATGCCTCCCACTGATGTATGAAAGAATAGAACTGAGTGTTACTTAAAATGGAGCCAGAGGCTCAAAATCCAGTTTCCTGATAGCTCTGTCAGAATTCTAGTTTTCATATTCCAAGCCATCCCTAACTCTGAAAGTGAAAATGGCCAGGCTTTTAAATTTCAGCTGATGCTTCTTGTCTTTGTTGTGCAGAAGATACGACTATTATGGCCCTTTTGGATATTAAAATCCAAGAATAAATACTCACAGATACAGAGAGAGGTAGAGAGGTCTGAATCTGTATGCATTTGTCAGAGAAAAAACTGTGACCCGTGTCCCAGGACCTACAGTGTGGCAGATCCTGTTACTGACTGAACCAAGTAGGTAAAGAACCAAAAGTACATGTGTGACTCAGTTCAGGCCACCCAAAAAGTTAGTGTCTGAATCAGAATTAGAACCTGTGACTTCCTGAATCCTATTTGTGTCCATCCTGTATCTACACTGCCTCCCACAGAGATCAAGCCCAAGCTTTGTTGCTCCTTACAGCATTCCCACGTTCTTTAGAACAAACATTTCACAACCTCAGACCCTTTTGTCCTCCCATAGCTGTTACTTCTGACCCAAAGAGGAATTCCAAGCATTTTGTGGGAGATAGGCAAACAGGAAAAACAAACCCTCTGAAACACTCTGATTTATTACTGTCTCCAAACCAAGCACTATGTTTTGTCAGAAATAAAGATTCTAGCATTCTCTGTTGTAGCTTTTGAGCATTGCCCATAATTCAGTATGCACTATTTGAACTTTCTTCTTTCTCCCCTTAACAACTCCTGTTTCCTTGTAAGCCAGGGATCTGCTTGTCCAAAATCCACTTCTTTGCTTTGTTATGAGACAGTGTGATAAAAATCCCTTCTGGAAGTTGCTGTTAATACAAATTTGTCTGTTTGCTACGGCTTCAGACAATTGAAACTGATTTTTGAGAATTTTGGCCCACGCAGTTGGAACTCTACCAGAGGTAGCAGTTAATATAGGGAATAAATTTATGGCTTGATCTGTATTGTTTCTTTTTTTTTTAAGTTATTTATTGTCTCACTTTCATATTGAAAGTAATAACTAATTTCAGTATGACAGTATGAAACAAGTCTATGGTTTCCCCTTCTTTGATTCCTCATATCTTTCTCTCTCTCTCTCATTTAGCTCCAATGCTGTGGTAAAGATAATATGGAACAACAAATGGGATTACCCTGTCCAGAGAATATCCAGATGCCAAAGGCAAGTGTCCTCTGTTCTGGTTGTTCTAATCACTTTCTCATGTCAATTGTTTAGTGAAATTGGAGACATTCTATAAGTAAAAGAAAGAAAGAACTTCCTCTTTACCTTGCAAATTCCAGCATGAAATTCCATATGAAATGGAGCAGAGTGGAGGCAGAAATAAGTTGGAGGTCATATTGAACATGCCCAACCCTTATTTCTGAAGCCTGCTTGTAGCGTCCCATGGTAGCTGAGACAATATTACATCATCTGAAAAGTGGGAATGATGTAGCAGAACAGGAATCCTAAATGAAAAGCCCTGTGAAGAAGGCTGAATTTTGGCAAGTGCCTGCCTTAACCATGCATGGAGACTCCTGACTACAAACTTTGTTGGTGTTAAGAAGGATACTGTTATTTCTGTCTTTTGTGGAATCTGCTTGTGAGTACAGTGTCAAGCTGAAGGGCCAAACTGCCTGATTTAGCATGGCCTATCATATAAAGGGTTTTAAATTTAGGGAAGACTGATTGTAAGAAAATAACTTGTATGTATCAGCCTTTACAAGCAAAAGGTACAGATCTCTCACGAGAAAAGGGAATAAATATGCTGTGAAAATTGTCCAACAAAACACAAGGCATAGATGCAAGAATTAGGACAGTGATTGCAATAATTTTTCATGTTTATCTGTTGTTTAGTGAGAACGGCTGAGAGAGTTGGTTGGAGTATACTTTTCTAGGAGTAAAAATCTTTCAATTTTGTTTTTGATAGAACTGCCTGGTTGAAATCCAGAATGTAATTGATGCTAATCTGCATTTAGTTGGAATTGTTGGAATTGCAATTGCTGGCATCACAGTGAGTAAATCCATGTTCTCACTCTCAAATCTGTATTTGAGCCCAGTACCCTGTCCCTTACTCAAAGCTTTGTGGAAGGTGTTTTGCAGCAACTGGTGAGATTCCTCAAAGGTGCATATATTCTTACCACTTTCAGTGTGTCCTCCTTCTGGGAATTGCCCACGTCGGTGCAAGCAGACCTGCATGCTTTTGTTTTAACAGTTCATTTTGTGTCCTTAGAGAGGGTCCAAAGTATCTAATGGTAACCTTATTTTGTTGTAATAATAGGAAAGCAAAGTGCACATGAACCAAACTGAAAAGCAAAAGGCTGTAGCAGCATTTCATCTATTCCAAAACAACTGCAGACTGATGCTTTAGGCCCTTTGAGGATCCATTCCTTAGATTTCACAAGAAGTAGAGAGTACCTGGCCTTTGCATAGAAATGGCTTTCCAGGAAAATGCTGGCTGTAGCATTGGTTCACTCTGAAGAATAGTTTATAAACAGATTTTCTAGGTCACAGATCCAGTGATCAATATGTATTTTATTAAAGGAACAGGATTTAAACTGCATAGTTTTCAGAACAGCATTTCTTTGCTAAACGCATAGCACCTAGTTACAGGTAGCGGTTTCATCGAATTGTGTCATCAAAGCATCGATAACTGTCCTTAGAGTCCACCCCCTCCCACAAGTGTGGACTGTTGCATTCCCAAGGTCTGCTCCCTCCTGACAGAGCTATGACCAGTAGATGTCACCCTGCTGCAACGATGTGGCAGGAATGGGCAGTCTGTCAGGCACAGGCTTTAACAGAAAACATTTTCCAGCAGGCGTGTGCCATGACTTCCTTCAGACTCAGAAACCAGCAGCAGTCAGAAGCAGCATGAGGAGCGAGAATATTAGTAAATACACCTTTAAGCTGCTCTGAAGAGCAGAAGGTTCGTGGACTTGGGTGGATACTTAAAAGCAGATGAAGTGTTATGTATGTAATAGAAACCGTGGCATGGGTAAAGGGGATTAAACAATCCTGTGGTTTGTATAAAATGTGAAGGTGTACTCAAAAATACAGCAGAGCAACATGGGTGGGACAGAGTTCCAATAACCTCATGGCTCAGCAAGGATACACTAGAAATATGAACATCTCTCCTATGGCTTCCCACCTCAGATACAGCACAAGTTATGAAATTACAACCTCTTTAGCAGCAGAAACATGCCTGTACATTTTTCTGTGCTTGTTTCCTGACACTTCGTGGGGTATGACTGGTCAGCTGTCTCCTTGCTTAGGGAGGCGTGTGGGGAGGGGATGTGAACTCAGTGGTTTAACTGCCTCATAGTACTGCTCATCTCACATCATTAGCAATAAGGCCTGAGGAGATAGCTGCTAACTGCTTTGGAGTATCAACCTGTGGCAAAAAAAGAAATTGCTGGAGACTCTGGCATCACCCACTGTTCTCTGTTTTTACCATTCCCTCTAGTTAACTAGCTCCCTAACATGAAGAGAGTTTTATATTTAATGTATAGTCTTGGTCTTGAGTAGTAACTGTTAAGAGCTTAGCTTTCTCTGTAAAAGCGCAATGCTCAGCACCGGTTCCAGAGACCTGGTTCCTCTGGAATCATTCTCTGCTCTTACTCAAGTGTGTATACAATATTCCATGTAGAAGCATTCTGAAACTTGGAACCTTTTGGTGCAATACTAGGTATAATACCAATAGTCACAGTTACTGATGTCAGTGAAATTTACGTTAATAGTATTAATGTTTGAGGCTGTTATGCTGGCCTTAACATTTAGAACAAAGAACAGCAAAACTAGTGTGAGCAGATAAAATCTTGGCTTTGAGTATCAGTGAAAGCTCTTTTATGTTAATTTTCTGATGTCTTGGGGTTTGTAGATGGAAGCAGTCACTTGCTACTCTGCCATAAGAACCTTCAGATTGTTCTGGTATGCAGACTATTTTGTAACTGTTTTGTAAGTGGATCCCTAAATTGCATCCCTTCTCTTCTAGATCTTTGGCATGATATTCAGCATGGTTCTGTGCTGTGCGATCCGTAACACAAGAGATACGATCTAAAACTTTCACTGCACAACTATGTCCCAGGAGTTCCAGACTAAGCTTTACAAGAAGTGCTCTTCTACCCAATTTAATAATTGTAATGCATTTTAATTAGTGTTTTAACATGCTGAGAGGAAAATATCCCATTAGGTGAGCAGGTGAATTGTATTAGTTACAGTAAAACTGAAGTGAACAAAAAAGGATTTTTAAATGTTCTTTTTAATGAAAAGAAGCAAAGGTACATCTAAGACTAATTTGATTTTTAATGTTTGTATGTATCTATAGACATTGTGTAAACATGCATATCTCTCCTTACACATATATATGCACATGAGCAGGTACCTGTGTATGCAGTACCTTGTTTAGGTAAGTATGTGCAAGTGGAATATGTTGTGTGTACATGTTTGCATGCATATTATTCCAGAGTCTCACTATGCAAGAGTGTACACACACCCATAGGTATACAATGCTTGAAACCCTTTCATATTGAGCCCCTTTTGCCAAGAATTAGCAGAGGAACAAATGCCATTTTAAAAAGTAAGACCTATGATCCGTTTTGTAGCTGTTCTTTCCAAAGCCCAAACAGAGTAGAATTAATAAAATAGGACTTTATTTAAAAAAAAAAAAAAAAAGCCTAAGGGCCTGCTCCAGCAAACTTTAATTCATGTAAGTAGACCCATTGACTTCACTGTCATGCAGAGACTGGATTTTTTTTTTTTTTTTAGGACTGGACCCTTCATACAAATGCAGAAAGCTCTGGGGGAGGAAACATGTCCAAGGAGATCCAGGCTAAAGGAAGAGGGGGAAAGAGGTGGGAAGCTGGCAAGATAATGCAGTCATATGGGAGCGATTGCAGTGCAAAGTGTGCTTAAGCTTCCCAAGCTAGCCTGAGACACGCACACAAAAAATAAATCTATGAGTTAAAGGGGCCACTAAAATCTTTATTCAGAAGTCCCTTTATCCTGCAAGACTCTATATAACATAAATGCTGGTGCAGGAGTGGAGCCTATATCCAGAAAAGCAGCAGCTTTGTCATATACTCTGTAGAATATAACTGGCCTGTGGAAGCCAACTGAAGAGTGAAAAATGGTCAGGGAAAGACACACAGCACTTTAATATCCTCTGTTTCTGCTTCTGTGACTATCACAGCTTCCATGGGGCTCTTACCTCAACCTCTCACCCTTTCTTGCAGGTATAAGGCAGGAAAGAAAGTCGGGACATTTTTACAGAGCCATAAAGTAAATTTTCTTACTGGCACCTTTATATTGCATGTCAGGTAGAAAAATTACACCGTGTGCTTGAAATACCTCAGGGCTTGCGTTTACATTGTTTCTATATTTTTATTTTTCTATTTGTCATATTTATTCATAAGAGAATGTTCCTTTTAAAACAGCCTAGAAGGGAGAAAGGTTGTCCCCAGAAGGGGGAAATAAATTACATCAAAGGCTCAGAATCTCTTAATTTTTGGCTTGAGATAATTCACCATTTCAGAGAACAACTTTTTGCTAACAATATCCACATAGCAGCTCTGTCTCTCTGATGATCTCTGATGATGCAGTTTTCTCATGCAGTTGTTCCATACATGGTGGGGAAAAGTTCAGCTAAACTATGTATCTCATTGAAACAGTCCATGATGTCTAACAGGACTTGGCATTTACAAGTCATGGGGTCTTTATTCCACTGAAACACAATGGAAAGAAGTGGGATTTCAGAAAATGTGTGCATTCTAGTGCACGTGTTTGTGTGGAATATACATCTCTCATTATATTTATCTCTCATTTCCCAAAGAAACTCAAACTCCTATCACTTTTCTTTTACTTCAGGGTTGGACAGAGCGTTGCTGTTCCATATAACTGATTTAACTGACACATCTTGCTGTCTTTACAAATTGTTCAACCACAAACTGTGACACCGAGACAACTGTGCAGTAAATGCTGGGTATGCAGCAGGCACTGCCAACTGAGCAGTTTCTGGGCCTAGCTTCAGGTACTCAGCTGACAGGGAGACATGATATCGAACACCAAAGAAGAGTTAGGCTTGTATCACTCTGTTCACAGCTGATTAGCTATGGATGCCATATAAAAGTAGGAACTAGAACCTTATTCTACACTCATCAGACCAGGAAATAAAGCCCCAATCTGCTGTCTGCTCCCAAGGAAGTCTCAAGAGAGAATGACACTAGCAGCAAATCCATGAGGGTCTCAAGCTGAAACTAAGAAAGTAAGTTTCTCACAGCAAACTGGCATAGCCAAAGCAATTTCCTGGGTCCCAGATATACTTGAAACTGTCCCTATAACTGGTTCTGCTCTAAAGAGGTAATGGGATAGTATATGATTGGGGTGTTTTCTCCCAGGGTAATACTGACAGCAAGAAGAAACCTGTGTATAGTGTCATTTTTGCCATTCAAGGCGAGACAGCTTTCCAGGAAAACCAGTAAAAAAGCACAGTAGGGAAGCTCATAGTTCAGGTTCCAAGATTATTGCCCTAGAGGGCTAGAGATTTATTGCAAATAAAGCTATTTCCTTCTCTTACACTCCCACTCGAAATGACAGTAGTTTATTTATTTTAAACACATCTACATATAATTGGGTTTAATTCCTCAAATTTGTAGCACTGGAATGTAGTGATAGGACCAGAGTTTACTTCTTTATTTGCTCACTGTTTCTTGAATAAGTTGGAAGATGCCCACTCCTGCTTTTGAGATGCACTGAATAAAAAGGCAGCTTGCAGAAACTTCTGTTGCTTCCCCAGCTCCCCACTCCCCCAGAAGTACACAAACATCTAAGTGTCTTAGGAAAACAGGGAAGAATGGCACAAAGAAACCTTCCATAAATTCAGACTTGAACAACCTAACTTTCTGCTGAAGTGTTTTGGATTTGTGTTTGGTCTTTTGGTTTTTTTTCTTCTTCTGAAGAGTGTATTTGTTTTTTCTGAGCATAATTACTGCTTACACTCTATGGTTTACTGCTATTTAGGTTTACGGGATACTTGCACTGCATATCAGGAACAGAATAATACCTAAGTTATTGGTATAATTTAAGCTGGAAATCAATGTTATGCATCTACTAGTGCCTTTAACAGAATCCAGAGATACAGCCTCTTTGGTCGTTTCCTGCTGTTGTCCGCTGTTGTGAGGTGCATAATATATTTGCAGTTTTCTCTGCACCTTAGTAACTGAAAATCTTTTTAAACTCATTAAGGGACAGAAAATACACCTGTTTTTTCCCTGTCAAAGCTGTAAGAATTCTCTCCTGTTGCTTTTAGATCATAGCTAGTTAACAACTCCAGTTTTCATTGACTAGCTTGAGCAGCCCTTTTTAAATGCTTAGATGTCACAGGCAGGGTTATGGCTATCAAAACTAGATATATAGTGCCCACAGTTTATTGTGCTGCTGCTCTTTCATTTCAGCTTTTGAAAGCACAAAATCTTTTGTCTTTGTCGGCAGTACAAAATAATTTCCAAGCAACTACACCGTATGACTTCAGTAAGAAAGCTTTTCAACGGTAACTAAATCCAAACCAGTATCTAAACTTCCTCAAATACTGTTCATGCTCCAGAGTTGCAGGCCAGGAGTCAACTAAGGAACTCCAATGCTTGTGTGCACTAGATACATAGTAACTGCCGTATAAGTCAGCAGAAGTACCCATTTAGTCCTGTCCCTTGTACCTGTTTCAGAGGAAAGTGACAAAAGATCAAATCCCTCCAGGTGATAATTCTGAAAGAACATAGCACACATGTTCTTCTCCTGTCAAACAGTTCCTTCTAAAGCATTAAAGGTGTAAATTGTTGATGCCCTTATATCTCTAAACATCATTATTTGCATTTCCCTTGTCTAATTTTTCTAAGTAACTGACTTTAGTGGGAGCTTCATTTGTTACAGGAAAACCTCAGCCGGTTTTGGTATCTTGCAGAGATTGCACAGGAGCTGATGAAGCACAGCCCTGCAATATCCCTAAAATGAAGATTCGTATTTCACTTTTCTTCACACTGAAAGTGATAGTTTTATAGCGAAATATATTTCATATGTCTTGAACACGAAATTGAGTTATCTTAAGCCTTCAGAGGCTATATTTTACAGCCTTTGGAGGCTACTGATGAACAGCGTCAGATGCTGTTCATAGAAAACGTACATAAATAAAGCTTTTCAATCTTACTTCTTCCTCTGTATTGGTGCTCCAGCCACTAGGTTCTCCAAAATTCAAACCGCTTCCAACATAACGTATTTGCTTCTATAGCACAAATTCTGATTTTGGACAGAACTGGCATATCGGTTTATGCTACAGACTCCGTAGCAGAATTACCTCTATGGCAGCTGTCTTTGAGAGAAAAAAACCCACCTTACTCTGTTGCTGAAATCAGCTTTCGCTTCCCTTTAGTCTAACGTGTTCTGAAGTGGCATTTTATCACCTTTTCTGTCTTGAATTTGAAACAAGTTTCTAATAAAAATAACCTGAAATAAACGACTACCGGAGAGAGCTTGTCTCTGTGCCCTCCAGCGTGCGCTGTCAGAACCAGCCCCCCCAAACTCCCCGATTTCACGCCGGGCACCTTCCGCCACGAACCCCCTTCCCGCGAGCGCGGCCGGGCGGGCGCCGGGCTCCACCCGCGGCGTCCAGCAGAGACCCTCCCGCCGCGGCAGGGCGGCCCTCGCCTCACCTTCGCCATCCTGCCGCTCAGGACAGCCGGTGCGCCGCGGCAGCCGGTCGCTCGGGGGCGGCGGCACCGAAGGTCCGCGGGGCGGCCCGGCGAGGGGGGT
>JANZLQ010000055.1:159035-203518 GCA_026212715.1 Elanus axillaris
GGGCGGTGCAGGCAGGCGCGGCCCGGCGCGTGGGCTGCGCAGCGGCGCCCCCTGGCGGCTGGGCGGCCCTGCCCGCGGGCTCGGTATTGCCGGGGCCGGGGCCGGGTGTCGTCCCCGGGAGGAGACCGAGGGCCGTGCGGTTGCGGTCTCATCCCCCGCTTTGGGCGTCGCTAATCCGTTCGGCATTGTGCTTCTCAAAATCGGCCCCAGCACGGCCACCGCTGGACCCCGCGGTGGAGGCCTTGTGCGCCGGGCTGCGGCCCCGGGCCGCGGGGCCTCCGCGCTGCTCCCGGCGGGCGGTGGTGGCCGAGCGGGGCCAGGCCTCGGCCGTAAGCCGGTGAGCGGCAAAGCCGGGGAGGATGATCCGGTTTTCAGCCTCTCCCAGGTGAGCGAGGCCTGGCGTTTAACGCGCCAATAGCATCAGTGTCGAAGAGGCCGGTGACGCTTAGAGGACAAATCGGCCTCGGTGCGGATTCCGACCGACCCGGCCCCCTGCTCGGCTCCTTTGTGTCCCGTGCTCCCAGGCTTTCTGGGGCTTCCTCACCAGGATTAAGATGTTGAGAAGAGGTAAGGATGTTAGGATCGTCTGCAGATCCATCGCTTAGTTGTGTGAAGAGGCATCTTAAGACAAATTAAACGTAAACGAACACCTGACCCTAAGGAATCATCGCCTAAACAGACTGCTGTCACTGGACCCGAAGGTCTTAAAAGTTGAACACAAATACTGCTGAAAGGCCAAAGGGACAAAGTGCTCCATGGGCTTGTAAACGTATATTTAAATAGATGCAGTAACACAACCCAGCTGCCTTAATTTGGATTTTTCTGAAGTGTAAAAGAAGTCATGCTAGGTATTTTCTTCTCAGTGATTTTGTGTAGGCATTAACCGTAGAAGTAAACTGTTGCTTTTTGCATGCCTGTGTTCATACTGAAGAGAAATCTGTCAGTCCCAGCCATAAGGGAGCATTATAATAGTTCTGCAGTGCTGCGTATTACTGTAAGTAGGCCCGGTTCCCTTTTTTATTTTGCTCAGTGCAAGTGCTGCTTAATACTAAGGTGACTTAAATTTTCCTGTGCTAAATCCCCTTTTCAAAGGCTCAGATGCCTTGAGAAGGTACTGGCTGGCCTTAAAGCTGAAGGTTTTGTTTCTTTGCCATTTACTAGATAACATAATTGCTGCTTTGTTGGGTAAATACCTACTTTTCAGTGTTTTGCTGTCAATTCTCTGGGCTCTTCACAAACTAGAGTTGCAATGCATGTTGCAGCTATTTGCTGAGAACTTGGGAGTCCGCAGCTCTTTTGCATCCTGTCACTACACAGTTTTTACAATTCTGTTGGGGGCTGGGGAATACCAGACTTTCTCACCACCAGAAAGTCTTTTGTTATCTTAATTGAAACTAACCTCTCTTGGTCCAACAGTAGTAGAAGTACTCTTGAATATATCTAGCTGTAACTGGATTGTTTAAACCATAGGTGTAAGGGGCGTTATCTTACAGAAGTAGGGCTCCTACTGTTCCTGCAAAATCCTCTGGATTTTGTATTAATTGTACACAGTGTTTTGGGAGAATTTAAATTTTCAAACCTTGCCTGCAAAGGCATTTCTTTATCACCAAATTATACATATGACAGTTACAGTTCATGCCTTGTGTAGAATCCATGACAAGCACACAACTGCTGTCAGCTTATTATTGCAGCTGACGTGGACAAAGCTTTTGCTACTATCGCAAATTGCTTGAGGTTGGAAGGAACCTCTGAAAGTCATCTGGTCCAACACCCCTGCTCAAGGAGGGCCACCTAGCAGATTCCCTTCATCTTCCATGGAGGCTTTACTGCAGCTGAAATAAAATGAAGGTGTTTGGAATACAGAGTATCAGATTCCAGGCACATTCATTAAAACTGCAAAATTGAAAGCAGGATTTTTCTAAGAAAATTAGATTTTTTATTTGTATCCTGTCAATTCTGGTTCCTTTATTTACTATTTCAAGAAAAGTGTGAATGGAATATCTAATTTCTTGGGAGCTACAGTCATATTTCTAAAAATGAATTTGCATAAAGAGAAAAAAACCCAATTTGCATCTCAGTATTATTTTCAGGTGTTGCAGTTAATTTGACCCTGGTAATTGATGAGAATGCAATCAAGCTGACAGGAGATTACTATTTCAGATGCTTCTTTGCCAGAGATGGGAACATTTCTTTTCTAATATTCTAGATCATTTATGTTTTGTATATGCCAGTTTTGATTTTTAGCTTGATGAAATTGTGTTAAAGTACATTGATTCACCTTAATGGCCTTTCTGAATGTAATATTTAATTTAAAAATGGAAGTTAGTAGAATTTTATAAAAATGAGCAGTAATGAGTTTACAACAGAGTATATAGTATTAACAAGGAATCTGATAGTTTGCCACATATTGACAATTTCTTGTCTGTCATTATATGCTTTGCATTTTAATCTGAGTAAACTTTGGAAATCAGGTTAAACACTCATCTTGTTGGTCAGAAAGGATGTTTCCAGACTGTCTTATTTCTCTCTCATGCTTTGAATGGAGTTGGGATTAATTAACCTGTTTAGTAGATGATAGTGGCACAAACAGGTGCTGCCATGGTTATAACTGATGCAGTACAGTGTAGGATTAGAGCTGGATAGTGAATGTATCAGTAGGCTGAAATTACCATTTAGACTTGGCTCCTGTACATAGGAATAAGGTTACACGTGACAAGCATGGCAAACTAAATGATTTTGTCTTTATGATTCCTGCTGCAAAAGAATAATAATATTACCATTTCATAATCTTTTCTCCCTTTATGTTAGAAAGGGCTTATTCTAAGTAAAGAGATGGTGGTAGGCCACTGGTGCTGAAACATGCCAGGTCATTATCACCTTTCCCACAGAGATGTTGACAATTCAGTTACAGGGTGCTAGAAGAGTGGGCAGTTGAACATTTATTTATCATCCTCAAAGAGTACATGTTTGGTTCAAGTACCTATTTCTAAATATTAATTATTTGATGTTTCTGCTAAAAATGAATTTCAACACTTTTAGGCAAAACTTTAACGCTCTAAGTGTTGTGGCAGTTGGCATTGTTTTAGGTTGTACCTTTGATTGCTTGAGGGCTATAATCAATGTAGGTCAGTTTTTTCTACAGCACATGGGTCTTGGAGGGGAAAGTTGAGGGGGGCAGAAAGAATTCTTGAGATGAGAAAGGATATAGAACAGGCCACAGATGTCTTGAGTTCTAGTGCCTAACCTCTGTGAGGTACAGATTAGTAACTGCTACTTTTTATAAGAGATTGCATGATGGAATGGAGATGCTGCTATGGATGGTGGCAAGAACATCAAATATTCGAGCTTCATCCTTAATGAGGGATGAGGAAGAACAAGAACTGGATTTTCAGGAGAAAACGCAAGGAAATAAGTTACCTTCTGCTTCATTTCAGCACCATGGTACCTCATGAGTAAAGTCTGCTGTTCAGTACCCAGTCGACAGTTCGTAGGTATCACCCCACTGCTAACTCAGGTGCGTAACATCAAACCTGCTGTGCTCAGAAGAAGAATGGGACACTCTTAGCAACTGGGTTCACGCACACACAGGCCGTTAAAGGACATTACAAGAGTCTTAGGGCTATCTTGCCAAGATAGGACACTTCTTATTTTCTTTTTAATACTTTTCATCTGTTAACTATGGAGTGCTATGTAAACTTAACATATGCTTCTCTTAGGACTGTTCCTTTTTCTGTCATCTACTTTCCTTTGTTTGCACATTGAATAGTATAGGAGACTATAAAAATTTATTTAAAAAAAAAGCCCTGCCCTGTGGATTTTTCCTAACTGGTTATGTAGTTGTCTCTGGATGCTGTTAATAGTCAACCCCTAAAATTAACTCTTCACAATAGCTCCCTGCTTGACTCTGGGCTTAACTATGGAATGGCACCTCATGCTGCTCCGTAAGAGGTAATGAAGTTAAACTCTTGGGAAGGTAGATAAACAGTTTGAAGGTCTAACTGGCACTTATCAGCACCATGTGGCTTTTCCCAAGAAGAAATACTGATGTTTACAGTAACACACAAGAGAATTTTAGAAAGTCAAAGAATGTGTAGCAGATGTATGCAACTTCCCTCCTACACAATCAAATGTGAAACTTTATGTTAATATCAACAAAAGAAGAAGTATATACGTTAGTAGGTGTGTCATTGGGTTTTGCTACCTTCTGGTTTTGCTGAAAGCAAAAATAAACAGAAAGACAAATAAAAGAACTGTGCCAACAGCTGGGTATACAGTGGCTCTGAGGGTATCAGCAGGTTAATTCTCTGTGGGCACAATGGCAATCTTTGAGTATAGCTGACAGTTCAAACTGGGCATAGCAAGTCAGTCTTCATCTTCCTGGCTCTAGGGGTTGTTCGGGTCTGTTACGTGCCAAAATAAGCATGAATGCTGCTCTCCTGCTGTGAACCCCTGGATAAATCTGTTCCACTTAATACTCCACTTTAAAAGTGAATATTGTTTTTCCTAACGACACATTTGCAATCACTGACCAACTAAGAGAGCTATAGTGAAGCAACCCACTTTACAAGGCAAAATGCATGGCTGGGAAGGGGTGAAAAAAGACAAAGCTTTTGGTAGTGATTTAACACATTAGTGGTGTGTATTACCTGAAAATTCTATTTAATGAGGTTTTGAACCTTTAATGCATCTGCACAGAGCTGCACATTCTTAGCTCTGAAATAGTTTTGGGGTTTTTATGGTTACATATTGTCAAAAATACTTTTACTATCATTTAATTTATTTATACACTTAGATTTTGATTGATACGTTTTTTTCCTGGCTGCATTTGCAAAGACATGCAGAATGGTAGTGCTGTTCCTCAGTTAAGGAAGCATGGAAATTTTGTCAGCCCTCTTCATGCCTTCAGTATAGTCTTGCTGTCCTGTCTACAGTATGCCTGCATCAGCAGAGGTCACATTTACTCGAGCAGGGACAATTTAAACAAACTCTGATTTTATCACTCCTGTTGTAGATAATAGAAGTGAGGGGCAGAGCTGCAACTCTGTCACTGGATTCTATAAACTCTTCTACTTTATTTTGGAATCACTTAAACCAGGTGGAAACTAGCTCTCATTCTTAGTGATTGGTTTTGTACAATCATAGCTTGCCACAGAGTCATCAGGCCTCATGAAACAATAGGGAGGATGGGAATCTTGGTCAAAAAGACCCCATCTGTTAGTTTACATTTATTTCTTTGTTCCTGGGTCTGCATTTCTCACCTGTGCATGTTCAGCACATAGGGTGGGGCTCAGCTCACTTTCCCACTCATAAGGGACCAGCTGACCTGTGTGGGGAAAAAGAGTTTTTTCTGAGTTTCACTTTAAGTTTGATGGTATTACACTCCCCTTCTGCAGAACAGAGCAGCAATATTTGAAGCCTGATTGATTCTTCAGTGCTTACAGAGATACAAGTTTTTCAAACAATGTACTTCAGTAGAAAACAGACTTACTCCATTAGTGCAGAGACATGAAAAGTATGCCTAATCAACACAGGTCTGGACAACAGTGGTGATGACACAGATCTATCATGTAGATAAGCAAACTCTGTGTGCTTAGTCCCAGTTAACTACACTGAAGCTATGGCCCTCAAAAAAAGTAATATTACACATATGGAAAAATAACATTGCTAATAGGAAGGCTGTAAGTACATGTCAAAATCTAAATCTAATTAAAATGTTCACTACTAAGATTATGCATTGCCTTTTTTTAAACTCTGAAATATAGCAATTGTTTTGTCTCTTGAGTGTCTCTTCACAAAATACCTCAGACTTATGAGGAAAGGCTTATAGACACACATAGTAATTTCTTCTTCCCCGAAGTAAGTTACAGGTAGGTTCTAATTACCAACCTGCAGTCCTCTGATTCTGCTTTTGTGCATGCCACAGAATATCCAGTTAATTGAAGTAACTAGTGATACATCTTTAGAATAAAACTTTGTCCACACCAATTTGCAAACCTGTTATGAAATGCACTTTTATTTATGTTTAGTTGTGAGCAGAGAGGTACATTTCAACCACATTCTGTTGGAAGCTTACATGTTACAGAGCTTCTGTGGTTTAGTGCAATAGTTTGTCCTAACCTTCTCATGAACACAGTCACTATAATCAGTGTTACATTTACCACACTTGCAGCTTACAGCCACGGGGTAGGAATAGTAAGGGATGGTGTGATGAGGACAGCCTGGAATCAGTGCTGTTTGATACAACATCTCTTTGTATGTGCACACATTCTGGGACAGAGCACTTTTGAGTAGCAGCTTCTTGCCATTGCTGTCCTACAAAGAAAAAAGAAATGCATTGTTTCACTGAAGCATACATGAGTGTCAGAAGACTTCCTTTGATGTTTTCTCAAATGTGCAGAAAGCAAAACTCCTTACACTTAAACTAGCTCTGGTATTTTCAGCATACTTGTGTTCAGATCTATAATTTTGAATCTGCATGTGACTGGGGCTCTCTACCGCTGTAGAGATGTTCACCTTGCCTATATGGTTTTAACTGATCTGCTTGGCTCACAGCGCTAACAGTGCTTTGTAATGCATATTGGCTACCTGCCGACCAAGGTGGAACTTAAAATGCTGTGTTCAACAGTGAAGCTCAAGCATAGCCTTTGGCATGCCTACTTGTGAGATATTCTCCACAGCTAGCTGGCTTAACAGTAGTGGGAGTAGATGTTACCCAAGTTGTTTACATTAAATAAAAGTGACTAAATATACTATGACCCCACAACCTGACTACAGAGGCTCTGCAGTGACAGCAGCAGTCAGTTCTGTGCTATGCCACTGATGTTATAAACTCTGTAGTTCCGAAGGCTTGGCATTTCTTACCCATACCTTTGCAAAAAGCCAACTTGAAAACATGACGATAGTGTGATATTTCTGTGTGTGACAAACACTATTACAATTGGATCATTTACGCACAGTTTTTCCAGTGAGAATAGGCACTTGTTTTGCAGTGATGGCCATTATAGAAACAACTGCCTAAAAGAGTGTAACTAACGCCTTGTACCCGAGTCATGCAAAATCCAGCGCAGATGGTGGTGTTGATGGCCAGGCAGTAGGCACATTCCCTTTTCTCCACATGGATTGTATACTCAGAAGGAGCACAAAGTGATGCTGTTTGACTGAAAGTCAGGCCAAAGAGAAGAGACATCACAAAGAAGGGACTCATGCTAGATGGGGGGAAAAACAAAGAAAGCAAACCCCAAGTAAAATTAGACATACCTTCCAGCTGTTTTCTCAGAATTTGACAAGAACAGTTATGATAGTCACGGGCTAGACGTAATCTTTTTTAGCTACAGCCTGACAACTTCTTTCCAGTCTTAGACCTTTAACTGAAATAGTACTAACCACTAAGCAGAAAAGAAGGGTAAACAGGCTATTAACAACATACAACAAATTCACTTTTTCCCCACTACAGCATATTACATAGAACTTTTCACTAATGTGTGGTGAAATGCCGACACAGAATAACAACAGGAGCTAAAGGATTTGAAAATGTGACATATGTGAGAGAACATGAGCTCTAGAATTAACCAGAGAAGCTAAAATAATCTCACTGGTTTAAAAATAATTTTCTAAAGAAAGCATCTTATAAAATGTTCAAGAGAGAAAAAGAAACAGCTGTGCATATCAGGCATACCACTGTATTTTTTACTTTCCAGTTGGCTTAGAGGCATGATGAAATGGGAACACTGCCAACAATTAAATAATAGATGCAAGCAAATTACAATAAAGAACATCAGCAAAGAGTTCAAATCAATGAATTCCCACTTTATCTGTCTGTTGTCCTGACCTCATTTCTCAGACCTGCTAGGGGATCCCGAGAACAAAGCTTTCATTAGTTCCAAGACAATTCCAGGGTCTACTCTGTAGCCTCTAAACTACAAACTTCAAATGACAGTGTCTACAAACATATGGACATCACCCTCTAGTCTCTTCCAGCTGTCAGTTGCCCATAGCAAAAGTCATTCATTACACAGTCTGGTTTACCCTGTAGCTGCAACAATGCAAGTCTGGAAAGACCAACCTCTTGTCAGCTGAATTCTTCCCTATTACAGGAACCTGATTCTGCCTTGAGCTGGGAGAAGCAGTGACCCAGCACAAGCTCTGTGTGTGCTTTATACTCTCCAGCCTAATTCCAGGCTGATCTTACTGCTTATATAATTGCATCTGAATTGCTGCTTTCTTATCGCAAAGTCATCTATTGAAAATTCATACCGAACCACAAAGCAAATGTGATAGGAACAAATGTGTCCATAATATCCTAACCTGGAAACTGGAGCTGGAAATCTAATTATTTTAACAGTCATTTTCTCCTCGGGCTTTTAAACTAACCACTGCTTTTAAAAAGTTATTATTGATGAATTTAATCGCTACATAGGACAGCAACATCATGACAAGGCTAGCATGGTGTCGTGGTTTAACCCCACCCCTGCCAGTAAGACAGAGGGAAATGTTGGAGAGACAGCCTTGATATTGTACAAGCACTGCGAAGCAGTAGCCAGAACACTGGTGTGTTATCAACACCTTTCTAGCTACCAATACAGAGCACAGCACTACAAGGGCTGCTATGGGGACAATTAACTCCCTCTCAGCCAGACCCAATACACATGGAAATGGAGTCATCCTGAATCACATATGACAAATTCTACACCTATGTTTTGCAAAAGTTTAATGAAGTCTGGTTCACTCTGTTTGCTCATTACCAGGCAGGCACAACTGAGAGATGCAGTGCTATACACGTAAAGTGACATAGCTCAAATCAAAGCAATTGCTCTACAGTATGGTTAGGTACAGCCTGACTTATTTACTCAAACAAAACACACTGAGAAATTACCTGGCTTTGAACCTACTGAGCAAATATTGGAGTAACATGCAACACACTCTGAAAGACTAATTGAAAAACTTTTAAGAAATTACTCCTTGTAGCACAATGAGAAGCAAAATATTGCACCAACACCAGTGAAACTGAGATGTCCACAGAAGGGGGAAAAACCCACTTGCATTTAGGGCCTTGTGGAACACCTGTGAGGAACAAAAAGTAAGATAGAGTCAACAAAGCCACTGTCCTCTACTGCTTTGTCAGTGTCTGGCCAGCCTTCTCACTATGCTTATTCACCGCTGCTCTTTTAACACCTACCCTTTCAGTTAATCACCTAAATGCCATCTGGACTTTAATCTGATGTATGTCTTCTGCAGGTCAACCACATTCCTGATTTACATAGCCATAAGAAATACAATAAAGTTGAGTTTGAGCTGGTAAATATGGTCACTTTGGGTTGTTGGAAGAGAGATCCAGTCAGTCCTGATTGGTGTTTAGCTAATTCCTGAGTAATATTGTCTCCTTTTCCTGTGCTTTTGGACTGCTGCACACAGCTTTGCGTCCTGGACTAATTCTCCAAGGGTTTTTTTTGGATAACATGATAAGAGTTCTTGTTCTATTAAGACTAGCCAAATGCCTTCTGTTTTCATGGAGTTTTTAATTCTGGGTTAATTTCTACCATATAACTTCTCAGGAATTAAATATAGCTCGCTCTGGCTTAAGGACATGTGCAGAGTATCAATTGTTCTCTCAGTAACATCTGTCCACCTACACTTGGCAACAGAAGTGTAACACTTATTTTGCTACTACTCCAGTATGTTATTTAACTCTATATTTTTCTGACATAATTTAAACGCGTTTAAACATACAGGCTAGATGAGTATACACATACATACACCCATATGTAGATACTGTGTATATATACATACACACATTATATGTACGCATACACACTACATATATATGTATGGATTTGGTGGTTTAGAACTTTAATCACAGAAAAGAATGCTCATTCTTGGAAAATCTTAAGAGTATTTCAAAGGAGACAACGATCCCGCAAGGAAAAGGAAACAACTCATACAACTAAATCCTAGAGAGGACAAAAACTGCCCAAAATAAGAATAAAAAATAGCATTCCTAAAGCAAGAATATCGCATGTGACCCTTGCATGCACAGCTGAAGTAGGTACAACTGATTCTTTTCTTTAAAGATTTCACAGTGATTTACAAGCACAACTTTAGGCAGTTGGACATATATGTGTATATAGTGGTCCTGACAGGAAGACCCCCACAACCAGATTTAAAGTGTTCTCAACATACACTGTAAGAACATAGGCAGAGGACAGATCAGAGTATGAAGGCATATATCCTTTGTTGCTTCAAAGTGCTAATTTCTCTGATTCAAGAAAAATGGGTGTAATAGGGCAGGGAGGGGGTCACGGAGGAATTCAGATTAGGGTAAAAAAGGATTAAGACTTTGCTTTAACAAGATTTAGGGAAATGCTTGCAAACATCAATAGTGAAGAAAAATAATTATAACAATGCTTGAAAGTCTGTCATAGTGAGGATGAGAAAGAGAATGCAACAATAAAAACTATAGCAATGAAAAAAAGGAGAACAAACAGCAATCACTGTTATAACTAAGAAAGATAGAAAACTCGCATGGGAAGCTGGAGACTAGAAATAAACTTCTGTCAGGACAGAGGCCAGCAGTAATATCAAGGGACATTACTAGATGAAGACAAGCTGTTGAGGCAGAGTAAGTGCAAAGTCTGCAGTAAGTACGTGTGCATTTGAAAATGTAGTGGCTGAACAACCAACATAAACATTTGCAACAAAAATTATTAAATAAATTGTATAAGGAATAAATATTTTAAAATCAACATCATTAGCTAGCTAATGCTAATTGCACCAAGTCTTGGAATACTGAGGAAATTTCACAACATTAAGAAAAGGTCTAATACTATGCCAATATTTAAAGAGAGGATGTTGACCCAGGTAACTCTCAGCCAGCTAGCCTGACATCTATCCCTGATAAATCAGGTAAAATAACAGAAAGTTGATACAGGATTTAAGCAATAAAGAATTAACGGATGAGAACGTAATTAATGCCTGTCAAGATGGTGTTACATAAAATAGGTCATGCCACACAAACCTGATTTCATTCTTTGAGGTGATTACAAATTTCGTTGTTAAGGCAACTACATAGATGCAATGTCCTTAGTTCCATCTGTCCAGAGCCCTACTGTTGTGAAGATTTAGAGCTATTAGGCAGAGTCCAATGTGGTGTATGCTGCATGTCAGGAATTACTTATCACCGGAGCAAGTAGTGTAATTTCAGCTGTGCATTTATTCACTGCAGCTTTTTTACCCAGCCTCTGAATGCACTGCAGTGCATTACAGAAATATCTGACCAAGTATGAAGAAAGAAAATTCATTTATCTGGAAGCACAATTAATTAGTCTAAGTGGACCTTGAGACTAAGGTGACTGCTCCTCACATTCAGGTTAGCTCCACACTGATATGGACAGAGAACCTCTTGGCTACTACCTCTTCTTTGCTGGCATTATGTTAGCCTGCCTGTCTGTCAAGAGATGCACTAAACATCACCAGAGTGATATACAATTCACATGTCTTCAGTAATTTACACAAACTATTAAGCTGGTAGAAAAACTTTTCCTTGATTGTCCTTCTGTATATGACCACAGAGTTCATTCGCTACTGACTTCTCTGAACACTTGATGGGAGCGAGATCCCACTACCTAATGGGAACACCAAGACAAAAGGCTGTAGCAGGACAACAAAGTCCAGTGTGGCAATCTATGAGCACCAAAGACTTCTTTCAGTTTCCTAAAATCCACAGCTAAAAGTCTGATGCTTATGATGGATTTCTTTGGTTGCCCCCTTGCTGACCTGCAGACTATTCAGTGACAAATTTGTAATGTGCTTTTACAGCCATCAGCTTTGTAGCCCTGTTCTGGAACAGCCAGTTACACTGTTCATTATTTATCTTTAACCTTTCTGTTGACTAAACCAATCCATTCACTGACATCAGTTGTTTTACACTTTCATTAAGTGAAAGACAGTATGCTGATGTTCCACAAGAAGTGTTTTAAGTTATCTCTGTAAACAGAATTTAGTAATCATAAAATTATTGGGTTCATTACCCAGGAATCTCTGTAATGGTCTGGAGAAATTCAGTGCATACCAGAAGCTTATGTATAAAAGTAATTTAATAGGATTCTCTTTCACTGACCAATGCCTAAGAGAAAAGTACGAACAATGAGAAGTTATCACACATTATTCCTACTCACTCTTCCCCTGTTAGTAGTACAACACAATGAAAACCGATCTTATGAGCAGGTCAATTTACAGAGCAGTGTAACTCCTGTTTCCACTGCATATAGCACTGTGGATATTAAAATAAAAACATGTCCATGAGTGCAAACAACAGAGAATTAGAAGCTGTGCTGATGAAAAACAGACAAAGCCAATCAGATTTCTAAGATTAGTATTCTGGTAGAGGAATTACTTCCAACCCCATCCTGTTGCAGACTGCCACTGATAAAGGGAAATAAGATCCTAATATGCTACCATAGAAACAAGTGTTTTGCCAGGTTTTGCATTTAAACAGACTGTGGCTGCTGAATTTTCAAAGCTTATCTGTCTATTGCAAGTCTCTCTGTAATAGCTTGAAACATAGCTCTCATCTCTTAAATTTATAGATTCACAGATGCCCGCTCTTCTCTTCCTTTCCTAGGATTAGCTGCAGCATTTCCTATCAACCGTAGATTAAAACAGCAATTCTTTGTTGCATATTGTATGCCGATGATCTCCATTTATGGTCTGAAAATACTTCATAATCCTGTTTGCTGTTTGGCTCATATGACAGATCACTTCGTATTTGGTTTAATTTCTTTGGAAAGTGCTAGATATTTCTGTTATTCTAAGATATACAATCGCTACATTGAGAACAAAATCTAAAAAACAAACAACAACAACAAAGACAAGTCAGAAGCCTTCTGCAATATTATCAAGTATGAATGACTATACCCACCCAATATCATAACAATGCTAAGGGGTAAAAGTCACAGACACTTTTCAGTTTCTAAGGATTGTAGTGTTCTCCTGATTTGACTGGCAATGTGATAAGCAGTCAGCAGGTAATCAGACAAGATCTTTACTGATGAAGATTTGGTATGGAGACTTGACACTAGGTGTGTACAATTGACTTTTTTTAGATCAGAATTTCAGCTAATTATATATGCTCAGGAAGAACACTGGGGTGTGTTTGTTTCTCCTTTCAGGCTTTGGGCATGCAGTCCTGTCAGACACTGCTCTTACCCAACATGCATTCCTCTCTTAGGCAACCCCACATGCCCACCTGAAAAAAAGAGTAGTCTACCACAGCTATGGCAGACTGTGAAGCCTGCCAAAGTGAACGCCTCCCAGTGAGGAAGCCACTCTCAGATTCCAACTAAAAATTAAAGTGGCTGTAAGGAAGGAAAAGGGAAGACTTTTTCCTCATGAACCCTTCCCCCATCAAGATACTCCTGGTAGAAGCAAGGCAAACTAAATACTTTGATATCTTGGGACAGGAAAGGTGGACGGAGGAACACTGTTATTTTGTGCGTTTTTTTTTTTCTTGTTAGAGACATACCTTCCATACATATGCTTGGGGAAAACTGTTTAAAGTGACATATGCTTGGGGAAAACTGTTTAAAGTGATCTTCCCAGTACAGTGTCCGATTCTGAAAAAGCTATTTTTTAAAGCCACTGTGAAGTAAGATCAGCAACTGCCAACATGTAACATTCCCCTTCCTCTTGTATTACCCAGTTAGTTTCAGTGAGGTGAGGTCAGCACTACTGTGGGTATACTGACTGATCTCTAACCCCAGCGAAATTCACTGGTTTCCATAGAGACATTCCTGCCCTGCCAGGAGGTACTGGAAAGTCTGAACAAACACACACATGCTCAGACATTGCATCTGGTACTCTGTACCACCTGTGAGTCTACATACTCCTGCATTTGTCGGTTTGGGTGAGTCCTTAAAGTGTGATTTTCTTAAGATTTGTTCTTATTTTCCACATTCAATTTTGCACTCTCTGCTCTTGCAGCTTTTACCAAATCAGATTTTTACAAACCATGCGGAAATAAATATCAGTAGTGTCAAGTGATAATTACAATGTACCTGGAAGTGCTTGCATATGCTACCCCCCTACTTTAGTTTTAAATTCTGGCAGTGGTTACATTCTTCTTTTTTAAGTAAGATACAAAATGCAGATTTTCTCAAGTTGTCAAAATAACCTTGTGGTCTCACTTGTAATACCTGTAATACTGTATCAAATTTTGTCACAATTCTAGAGTATTCCTTTTCATGACATAAAACCCAGCGTTGCTACAATACTGCTGTGCACTTAACAACAAAGAAAACAGACCAAAGAGAGATTTTTGGACCACTTGCTGGGGGAAGGCCTTTCTTTATACAGTGCTACCACGAGGTGTGACCTTCTTGCTGAATCTCTCAGTATTATCCAGTATAGAAGTTGAATATAAGTACTGTGTAATAACAGGGGTTGGAATGTTCATTTAAAAAAATGCAACTTTTGAGTAAACCCCCAACACTCCCTACTAATGAAATAACAAGCTAGCAGTTTTGAAGTTTCCTGTACTTAATAAAGCCATGATGGACAAATGATAGTGACTTGACATTTGAATTTTTTATGAGAGATCCAAGACAAGCATTAGAATAGGTAAGTAAATGCTCATTATATGTCTTCTCAGACTTAGAACTGAATTTTCAATTCAAGTTTGTAGGCCTTCCCTTCTTCTGCCTTTGTTTTAGGCTGTTGTAACATACAGGTGTAGTAAAAAGTAATTACTTCTTATCATAGATATCAGGAATCCTACATATCCTGAAACCAGGACATCCACCAAAAAAATTTCTCAGTTAAAAGCAAGTAGCTGAACCAGAAATTTGAGATCAGGCATTAAACACATGGCTAAGATAAGTATTTAAATTGAATCAGCTCTTTTTTTTTTTTTTTTTAATACATGCATTTTACAGTCTATAGTCCCAGGACTACAGACTCAGTTATCCAGTAAGTAAATTCTAATATTCTTTCTCAAATATATCCAAATGGATAGGGTTTCCATTTAAATCTCTCTTTAGTCAGAAGTCTACTTTAGGTATTTAAGCCTTCTCATCAAAACCCAGGAAGTACAGAGAAATTAAATGAACATTTAAAGAAAACACAAAGACAAAAATGTTTTAATTCTAAATTTTAGTTTCAGTTGCTAACCCTACCAGACTTGTGGATCTTGAGGTTGTCAGGGAAGAGGTTAAAAACTGAAGATGAGTAAGGTCTGATTTGACAACCACTGAAAATAGTGAAAAGAAACCTCATAATTCAATATCCTATTATTTGTTCCCAAGGCAATTCAGAAAAAGAGGAAAGAGCAGATTAAACAAATAAACCCACTGCTGAACAAGAAAAGTGAGACAATATAATGAATAGAATTCAACCTATGCATTTTCTAATCCTTTTCTCGTGTTGTTACCTTATGGCAAAGTACTTTGTTGAGGCCAAAGATCATGTATTTCTTGTAAAAGAGACCATACAAAGACACAGAGTGGATCTGGAAAAACAAGAGCAACGAGTTTTATAGCATCTAGTATTTCAGCTAAAGTCAATCAAACCAAGGTGCAAAATGCAACTACCAGCTAGAATACAAAAAGAATCAGAATGGATAGAAGCAGTTCCTCTGCTTTAATAACCATGTCACATCTGGCATGTTGCATGTAACCCCATTCACTACACTAAGAAGTCTTCAGATATCACAAGGCTCAAGTTGGTTGTCACTCTGCCACCTCCATTTTTACCATTTAAAAGAGTTGTGAGTCAAGCAACATCAGAAATGCTGAAACCAAGCAATCGGGTTTTTCAAAACCATATCAGTAAACATGCTTGAAGCTCTGACTCCAAATCATACAACCCAGGCTTCAGACAGGTGCCACTACATATGACAGCAGCATTTCCTTCAAATGCTGAGGCCAGACCTGTTTGTCTTAGTTGAAGCCACAGTACAGATGAAAAGCTCTATCAAGAAATTGATGCTATAAATGTTTGAAGGACTAAGACATACCGTCCTGTGAATGCGGTGGGTGAAGAGGTGAGAGCAGGGAAGTCACAGGATCTGCCTTAGAAAAACAGGAAAAATACTTCAAGTACTAGAGAAAAATAAAAGTCCACATGTGGTAAATAAAGATGACAGGAAAAAAGAAAACAGATGTGGTAGGCCAGAGTATTGCTCATCCTCCTTGAAGAAGTATTTGAAAGAAAAGGAACTGCTGTTAGCAATATTATGAAGCAAAGTAGTAATATATACCAACATTTCCAAATGCTTGCTTTAAGTTAAGGTAACCTGATATTGACAGACTTCCTGCTGGAAGCTGCAGGTCCTCAGCTGCACCACTGAAAGAAGTAATAAAAAAAAAAATTAAAAAAAAAATCAGTATCTATCTGCACAGTCATTATCAATTATATTCTTGCTTGGAAGAGATACTATACCTCTGACACTGAAGGCCACATCTTCCTCAGAACTGATTAGTAAAGACCCAGAGTAAAAAGAAATGTGACAAATATATCATGTATATGTATTTCACTGGAAATGACATTGAAAAAAGAAAATACCCTGTTTGATAACTCTTTAGCTACATTTATTGGCACAGGTTAATATAAATGTTAACACCTTGTGGAAAAGGCATTTAGAAGTAAGCTTACCTTGCTGATGCTTTTAAATAAAGCATGTTTATATAAATATATATATGTGTGTGTATACCTATCTTTACTTGTAGTAAATGGGACTAGCCAGTAACAAACACAATGGCTAATGTCAGAATATAGCCTTTAAAACATCAATAAAATTCCACATATAAAAGCCTCAATATTCACTACTATCAATAGCTGCTAACTGGTAGCTTTCAATTTTTACATTTTTGAATTGTGTGCTACCTGAAGGATTCACAAACCAAAGCACGTGCATTTATTAATTTTCATATGCTTTTCTGATGCAAACTACACTAAGGCCAAACATAAAGTTTTTTATGTTTTTAGTTTTATATACAGTCCATTCACAGAAACAGGCATAGTATGAGACAAATATGATTTTACATCCTTCCTAGTTGATTACCTTTCCTCTAAGCTTTCTGTAGTGGTACTAACAGTATTTCTGTAATTTTGCAGATGTTTTAAACAATACACCACATGGCACACTCATGATACCAAGAGGATTACATGATGTACCACACATTCACAACCCTGCCATAACAGTACTGGAAAATAATGGGGTCCCAACTGATTACTTACCATTTGACTCTAGATGCAGGCAGTACAGACTTGAATTTTTACCTGTTCAAGTGGAAAGACTTTTCTCCACATTCAAGACATTTTAGTTACCATGAGACTCACTGTGATATGCAGAAACTCTTACAAAAGTTAATTAGCATTTCTAATTCTTACTTCTTAAGTTTCTTGTTCTTTCTTCTACAATGTCAGATATTCTACCTATACCACTATACTGGAAATCATCTTTGGTAGATGCCAAGAAAAACATTTATTTTTCATGTAAAGTCTCAATGAACAATCATTTAAATCCTTTTTTTTTTATAGCAAGGCATTCAAATATCACATATTCTGGAATTAGCAAAGCTATGACTGTGGGTAGGCTAGGCTTGATGTGGATTTTGAACCTTAACTTCAAGATTGCAAAATTATAGTTCATTAATCTTTATGTAAGCCATAGCTGAGAAGACTAGATAGTAGAAGTCTCATTATGCTCAGAAACAACTGGAATTTTTATTTTTGATTGCTCAGTAACTGGCTTGGGAGTTGAGTCTACATATCTGCTGAAGATATCAACAGCAGCAACAGTCAAAATTAGAAATATAGCATCCTGAACTGAAGTAACAAAACTTGACAAGTATTTAGATCTTGTATAAAACACCACCCTCTACTAAAATAAACGACAAACTGTACATATATGTTACGTTTCTGGTGACTGCATTTTCTTTTCCCTGCAAAGTAGCTGAGGAGATATTAGTAAGTAACATCCCAAACTGAAATGAAGAGTAACTGACTTAGCATGATTATTTCACACTACTTACAGTAAAATAATCTGTCTTGGAAGAACAGACATCTGGAATTTGTGTTTTATAAGAAGCTTCTCTGTTCTGCATTTGGTCTAATTTACACTATTTAAGCAGATATATTATAAAACCTCAATATTCTGCAAACATATGAAGTAGCTTTCCAGCAAAAAAAGTCATTCTAGCTTCTCAGAAAATTTGCTTGCATAACAGATTCCATTTCCAGATATGGTTAAAGAACATATTTTTTCAGATCTTTGGAGAATATCTGTCAGTTACATACAATAACAAAATCATCATTATCACTGCTCAGCCAGTAAGGCATAAGGAACCTAAACTACTAGCCTATACATAAAATTACTACACAAAAAGATGAAATACATATGTTTTGCTACCCACTTGAGATGAATTCAGGGGTTTTATTTTGCATAGTATTTTAAGATGTACCTGTAGTTTTTCTTGTTAGCTCTAGGCTCCGAAGCAGGTTGTTGTTTTTGGGAAACCAAGATTAATCAAGGATTAACACAGAAATATATATTGTTCTAAACTATTCTTATGCTTATGTGGTGGAAGCTGTTAGTCCTTAGGAAGGCTGCCTGGTGGTTTAAATCTCTGTTCTAATATATATAGCAACAGCATTTGGTCCCACACTTCCTGTTTCAGATAAACAATTTAATGACATCTTAACATTGGTTTTACAATCTTAAAACATGTGCATATGTTAACTCCTTACCAAGCAGAAATCTTTTAAACTGAATGAATTCTATTGAAAATTCAGTTTTAAAAATTTCAAAACTGTTTTAACATATCAAAATAGTAGCTACTGAAAAAAAAACAGTCTAAAAAGACAGTTCTAACAACATTTAAAATGAATGAAAAAGCAAGATCACTTCAGGTAAAAGCACATGCATTTCAACGGCTTTGGTATTTCTTTCACTAAATACTCTCCTTTTGTGACTTATGCATTAAGAAAAAAAGAGAGTACATTTAAAAGAACAAAACTTCATTTCTTTAGAAATAGTGGCTTTAATGCCAGACTTTTTTTTTTCTTTTTGAAACAGCTTTCTATGTAGTTACACTTATTTCAAAATTTTAAAATGGGTTAATTTGTCTCCTGACTTTTTATAGCATAAAGGATGAAATGTAGAAAATGCTCTGCAGGTAGATGTAGTTATGTATCTAAAAGTTTATGTCTATAAAGGAAATGAATGTAGTAATAAACATACCAAGTATGACAGAAAAATGCAACAGTGTACTAACTCTGAAAGAATACCACTACTGTGGTTGTACTAACCAAATAATGCTAGGGCACTAGTCATTTTTTCATTTTAAGTAAAGAGCTTTTCAACTTCTTTAATTTTCCTTTTCCTGTCCATTTTAGAAACTGCAGTCCATCCAGCCTCGCGCATTTTTCTCATGGTTGTTAGTTTTAGTACAGAGCCTGGAGTCTTCAGGTTTGATGAAGTTGTTTTCTAATAAGAAAAATAAAGCCGTCCATCAATTTCTATAACCAATTTGATTAACTGTTTGTTCTGGTCTGAAGATAAGCTAAAGGTACCTTTTTTGGTGTCATGGCATATAACTGTGAAGCTTGAGGATAATCTTTGTACAATTTTTTAAACATTTCTTCCTCTGAGACTATGCTCTTAAATTAAAAAAAAGAAAAGTTACTTAATCACAGTATATTAAAAAAAGTATTTTCTTTCCCCCTAGTAATATTACAGTATGAAAAAAAAAGTTAAGATGTTACTATGAAGCCTCAACAGTTCAATAAAAACAATGTGAAAAATCATCATAAAAATATATATTTTTGTATAGCGGTCCTCTGTTTGTCATATGGTTACTAATTATGTACATATAAATACAATTCCAGAAAGAACCAATTAAATTAAAATATATACATAAATATTTTACTTGGATATAGAACCCCACATGGTTTATATACAATCTTAGATATAGCAGTGTGCATAAAGAACTGTTAAGTACACAATTTGTTCTCTGATTTTTACCAGGAGGTCACTGTGTTCAGAGCTATCTGACTGAGCATCCAGCTGTAGAAGCACTTTTTGCTTTTTCCTCATGCACTGTTCTGAATTCAGATTTTTGCTTTCACTTTGCAGTTTATGTATTGGAGGAGTCTTTATAATATATGTCTGGGAAAGAAAAAGATAGCATTTTAAATTATATTTTCAGTGGTAATTATATAATCTAAAACCAAATTCATAACCCACTTCACAGACCGAGTATCCAGGAAGACACTACAGAGATGCTGTGGAACTATTTGCTTCACATTTTGGATGGAAAGATAACGACCCAAAGAAGAAAACAAACTTTTTTTGTTGCCAAACAAGGCGAATAACAGGAAGCTGTGGAAGAACTGAGTTTTATGGCACACTGTATCTAACTTCTTCATACTTATCTGCAGAAATTCAGGTTATTCTGAACTGTAGTCACTACATGCAGACTATAACCAACATTTAATAAAATGCAAACAAAACTGCAGGAAAAAGCTTTCAGAAAGACATCAATAGTGATATCAAGAATAAGATTGGTTTTACTTAAATAGTTCTTTCACTAGAAGTTAAACTTCCCAGAAACATTGCAATGGAACAATGCAATCGTTTTTTAGAAAGGATAACATAAAAATGATAGTTGTTTCTATTGTTAAGATATAAACATCACATGTGAGCTTCTGACAGGATAGAAGCATAAGGTTTTACAGTTATGATGAAGCAGTCAGGAATACTTTGATAACTTTTACAGCTACACAAGCTATTTTCTGTTCCATAGAGAAAAATGTGCTTTCACAAACAGACAACACTTTTAAAACTAAGTAAAAGAATTCTAGATACATCAGTAAATTCAGTCCCTCTAGGACAAGAATTGTTACTGATCAGTAACAGTCAAATTAAGTAACTGAGCAAGAAAAATGACACTCAGTGGGAGCTCTTACACAAGCTGCTTTCTAATATTGCTGTAGAAGACATTTTTTTTTTGGTGGCTATCTACCTTTTAAATCCCTGCTTATCACAAAAAAAAAAAGCATCTACAGAGAAGTAAGAAATACAGTCATAAAAATAAACCAAGAACAATTCACTATTATGAGTTACAAACCTTTAATGATGGACTACCCAAGGGACTTTTTGCAGATACCAAAGGAGGCATATTATTCTTTTCCATCATGTTGACTTTTATAGGAATATCATTTGGTGACTTTTTATTTTTTACATTAATAGCTTCACAGTCTAGATCTAAATGAGGTTTAGGAATCTCAGAAAAATGAGTTTGTATTTTCTAGAATTAAAAAAAGGTATAAATTAAAAGCATTTCAGTGTCTTTTGTCAAGCTTACATAATTTATCATGGAACTTCAATTAGATTGCATATGTATAAATATTAACAAATTCTAAAAATAATTAATGATAAGGTTAAAGCTACCTTGTGCTTCTTTTCATTTTCAGGAACCATATTTGGGGGGGGTTCTTTTGCAAGCTTCTCCTAAAAAGAGTTATGTGATAGGAAGTAAATATTTTATTTAAATTCAGTTGTTGAAAATTTTCTTGGTGTAATTACAGAACACAATCCACAATCATATTCTGTTACAAGGTTCACACAAATATGACTCAGATTTAGTCAAACTGCAGCATTCAAAAGACATTACTTTTGTATTCAGTTTCATTTCTTATACAACTTCTCCATCTGTGCTAAAGAACCTACATAGCATCCCTTTTAAATGAGAAAACAGGATACAATTTTTATCACAGTTATATTTAAAAAAGAAAGAATTCTACTTTCTACTTGTTATTTCATGCAAGAAACTAGAAGCCTTCTTGTTTATTTAAGTAAATGTTCCTTTGCTGTCTTTTTAATTCTGTTTTGCATTTCTTTTGCCAGCTGAAAAATACTATATAGCAATCACAAAATCACAGAACGGTTAAGGTTAGAACGGACCTCTGGAGATCACCTAGTCTAACACCCTGTTCACAGCAGAGTGAACTACAGTATGCTGATCAGGACTGTGTCCAACAGGGTTTTGAATGTCTCCAAGCATGGAGACTCCACAACCTCTTTGGTCAACATGTTCCTGTGTTTTATCTCCCTTAGAGTAGTAAGAGTTTTTCTTGTGTTTAAATGCTATTTCTTGTACTTTGCTTTGTTCCCATTGTCTTGTCCTTTCACTGGATACCACTGAGAAAGTCTTGCTCCACCTTTTTTCTCCCTCCCATCAGGTATTTATATACACTGATAATACACCCCTGAGCTTCCCTTCTTGAGGCTAAACTATCCCAGCTCTCTCAGTCCCTCTTTTCTGTCAGATGCTACAATCCCTTAATGATCTTGGCCTTCTGCTGCGTTTGCTCCAGTATGCCCTTGTCAGTCTTCTACTGGGCAGCCCAGTATTGTTTCAATAATACTCAAAATGTGGTCTCTTCAGTGTTGACTATAGGAAAAGGATCAGCTCCCTCCACCTGCTGGCAACACTATTCCTAATGCAGCCTAAGACACTGAGTGTATTTCTGGCTCATGTTCAACTGGCTGCTCACCAGAACTCCAGGGCTTTTCCTGCAAAGCTGCTTTCAATCCTGTCAGCCCCTAACCTGTACTGGTTCTAAAAGTTATTGCTTCCCCAGTTCAGGACTTCACATTTCACTCTGTTAAACCTGATGGGATTCCTGTACACCCATGTCTCCAGCCTGTCCAGATGCCTCTGAAAGAAAGCATAACCACCTGCTGTATCAACCACTTCTCCCAGTTCTGTATCATCTGCTGAGGCTGCACTCTGTCCCATCATCTATGTCATTAATGAAGATGTTAAACAGTAATGGACCCGGAATCAACCATTTGTTGATGGCATACATCACTAGTGACTGGCCTCCGGTGGGACTTTGTGCCACACTAATTGCAAACCCATATGTGGGATTCTTGGAAAGCAATGGGCACATAGTGAACAATCCAGACACAATGGGACTGATTATGCCGTGAGCCAGAGGCCTCCGCATAAAGCAGGCCTCAAGGACAAACTGTTGCTACAGGTTTGATGAAGCAGGCACAAAAAGTAGAACGAGGTTAGACATACGTGACTGAAAGCAGGATACAAGACAGAATATTGGGAGAGGGAATTGTTCGCATGATCGGAAGTCCTTAACCAATCAAATTATTGCTTTAGGCGTGCGGACAGCACATGCTAACCAATCAACAAATGGCTTATGCATGAGCAGGAACTAAAATATATATATAAGCCAAGCTATTTGGGCAATAAAGTGGCATTTGCTTGATCATATTGATCGTGTGCAGTGTCTGTGACTTCCGCATCAACACCCATAAGCCCAGCAGTTCAAACTAGCCCAGCTAGTTTTCAATTTACTGCCCACTCACCTAGCGCATATTTTATCAGTTTGCTTACAAGGCTGTTACAAGAGACAGTGCTGAAACCTTACTAAGCCTGAGATAAACAACATCCAGTGTTCTCCCCTCATCTGCCAAGTCAGTTGTAGAAGGCAATCAGGTTGATAAAGAACAACTGCCCCTTCATATAAGTCTATGCTGACTACTTGAAATCACCTTCTTGTCCTTCATATGTTTGGAAATGGTTTCCAGGATTATTTGTTCCATCACCTTTCCAGGGACTGAGGTGAGGCTGAGTAACCTACATTTCATGAGATCCTCCTTCTTGCCCTTCTTGAAGTTAAGTGTGACATTTGCTTTCTTCAAGTCCTCAGGAACCTCTGTCAGTCACCATGACCTTTCAAAGATAATCGAGAGTGGCCTTGCAATGATACTGGCCACCTCCCTCAGCCCTTGTGCATGTATCCCCTCAGATCCCATGGACTATGTATATCCAGGTTGTTTAAAGATTCCCTAACCTGATCTTCCTCCACCAAGGGTAAGTCTTCCTCCACCAAGGGTAAGTCTTCCTTTCTCCAGACTTTCCATTGAGTACCACAGCCTTTTCCTTGTCCTTTGTCATCAGAACTCCTGCCACATTCAGCAGCAGGTCCTCTAGAAGCCTTTCTTGTTGCCCTGCACTTCTCTCGTCAGTTTTACCTCCAGATTGGGTTTGGCTTTCCTGACATCACCCCTTCAAGCTTGGACAGTTCTTCATAATGTTTAAATTTCCCCCTGCTTCCCTCATGCTTAGCAATTAAAGAGTGATGCAAAACATTCACTACCACCAGAAATGAGACATAATGAGAGCATCAAGCTCAGATAGCAAGTGAGAGCAAGACCTAGAATCAAAACTGCACTTCACAGCTGTCATTATTATAGTGCATAAGGCCAAGCCAAGCATGTTACCCATACTGCTACATTTAATAAAAAAAAAAATAAAAATACCTTCTCTTCAATTTCTGCTTTAAGTTGTTCCTTAAGGGATGATAGTTCACTTTTCAAACATGACAGCTCACTTTCCTAAAATCAATTAGATAAAGGATAGGGTTAACTATGCTTAATCTGGAAAAAAGAAAATGGTCCAAAATGAGACAGGAATTAATAAGGTTATTCATTATAAATAAAATAAAATTCCATTTGTTCAATTGAGCTAACTTATCCATAAAGTTAGCATGCTGAGCAGTATCTACAATTAATTTTCAAAACAATTCAATCACTGCAATACAGATGATCAAAGAAGCAGTTACCAAATTAACAAACCAAAACAAAACAAAACATGTAGACCTGAGTCACTCCTCCTTCTGTTAAAAAATCTAATTGAAAAAAAGCTCTGTGAAGAAATATTCTGTGAAAGGAAATGTCAGAAAAATACTGCATTTTTAGGAGATGCTGTAGAACTACACTTTTGTGAAACTCTCAAGGGGATTTTGGCTCTCAGAACATTTCTAAAAGCTAAGCTTCCCAGAAAGGTGTGGGGAGGGGGGAGAAGAAATAAAAAGGTGATGCAACTCTAGACTTAAGTTTTGGTTTAGTCTGTTATAAAAAGAGCTGAAGTACTACTAAGAAACAGGTACTTGACCAGAACTGTTCAAGGGAAGAACTTAAAACACTTGTGAGAACAGGGCGGCGGGGTGTGGAATCCAACTATTAAATACAAAGGTTTCTTATTCAGACAATGAGGTTAGAACATGATGCACGATCAGGAAGAGTAGACAGAAAAGCAGTTACTCCAGTTTATTTTTAGAGACATCTGGGTTTTTTTAATGCATATATTAAAAACTGTAAGAAAATAACAGTAAACAGAAATTAGCAGGTTGATCTTTACTATTCAGTCCCACTACCGCAGACACTTAACCCCCCCAAGTGTTAAATAGGAAGAAGTCTAATATATTTGTAATTATACTACACTTTAAGGACAGCAGCCCCTCCATTTAATTATTTAGTGCTGAAGAGTATGACTTACCAATGATCTTTTTGATGACAGCTGCTCTTGCTCTTTTATTTTATAAAGTTTTAACTCTGTATCTTTTTCTTCAACCACTTTATCATATTCACACTGTGTTAAAAATAACCCAAAAAACTCAAAACATTATCATTATGTATCTACCTAGTCTTAAAATATTATTCATTTTTTTTTCAAATAAGGTTCTTCTGAAGATTCAGAAAGTACTATGAACAAACACTGATGCTTCAGCAGAAACTGTAAAACAGAAAATGCACAAGCAGTATTATTTTGTGGGCTGACAAAGAATGCTTTATCTCTAGGCAGCAGTATGGGTTCCAGCACATAAAATCTTGCCATATTATTTTTATTAATGGTATCTGCTAAATATACTGCAAAACAGAGTAATAAGGAACGTAAATTAAAATATGTTAAGTTAAAATGCTGAAGGTCACTAAGTAATTTCCTCATAAAAAGAGGCCCAAATGGATACAGAACAGTGCTTTAGGATGGTATCAAAGGAAGCCTGAAAATAAAATCCTAGAAATTTAGAAAAATTGAATTTATCTGCCAGCAGACATGTTTTCAAAATCTGAAGATTATATTTTCAGATAAAAAGTCAAGCATGTGTTCAACTTCATTTTCCTAGACTTGGGTCTTTATTATGAAGTTTCACTTTCTAATTAATAATATTCTGGTTTTGAAAGGTTTTACTTAACATAGTACCACACACTGCAAATCACAGAAATCAGTAAAATTTTTACCTTGTGTTTTTCCATAAGTGCCACCATTTCAGTTATCTTGTGTTGACATCGGATATCAGTTTCTCTCTGTGTTATTGTTGCTTCATCAGCAAGCAACCTCATCTTTTCTAACTGTTAGTAACAAGTTTCATTTAATTTATGAACAATTAACAACATATTTAAAAAAAAATAATCTTAGTTTCATTTCTTCTTACCCCTGTGGGTGCATATATACTGTATATAGTCTCATTTAGTGTAGTCCTCATCTGCTTTTAAGATGCTTTTCAAATCCTACACCTTTTATACATATTGTTAAAATGGGCAAATAAACCTAGATTAAAAGTACATCCATTCTTCCATGGCAGACAAGTGTCATTTTGAACCAGAAGACCATTTCAAGCGCTCTACCCTAATATTTTGTGATACTACCATCAAAAAAAGGGTGGGCAGCAAAATACTAATACAGGAAAAGTTACAATCTAATTTGCTTATGCTGTATTTATACCAAGAATAGAATTTCTGTGAACAGTACCTTGACCAAAAGAATTTTTAACTGGGTTCTTATTTTAAAAGACGTATACAAATACTTCAGCTTAAGGATCTAATGTACTAAAGCTTTGCTTACATGCATACACAAGAAGTTCCATTTATGTTGATAAGACTGCTATATAAGAGCAAGGGCTCTGGCTGATATAGCTTATAAAACCATCATTGCAAAAAATAAAAAACACTGCAGTAAAAATTAACAACTCTCACCTCTTCAAGAAGTTTATTTTCATTTACTTTTTTTGTTTCAGTATCTTTTTGATAGAAGTCAACTGTTTCCTTATGTTGCTTTTTCATATTTTCCACATGTAACTGTAATTTATTCACCTTTTGAGAATGTAGAATTACTGCTGTCAGTTGTTCAGGAATAAATATGCCAATGATTTATTTTTTTACCTCTTATTTTCAAGCAGAACCAGTCTGTTACTTTTCAGATATATGACTGAACTGTTCCCTATTTAATGTTCAGCTTTTTTCATAAAGAGTTGAACTTTGGCCTGAATTGAGTTAGAAAATACTCATAGGAACAATGGCAACACTACAGTGCGAGACAACCCATACCAGTTTTGTACACCCCAGTCAATAAAACAGTCCTAAAGCTAAAGGCTAGTCAATCACAAAAATCATCCCAATATAAGGGAACCATCCATTAGCGATCTGACATTATTCCACCTTTTGTACAAGAGGCTCTTTAGTATTGTTGGTGTGGAATGCAAGGTAAGAAAATGAAGCATAACTGATAGTCTCCTAAGACTTACCAGTATGACTGTATTAATTTTACAATTAATTTTTTCTTTCAGTTAAGAAGAAACAGTTTATCTAGAAATAGTTTATTTTCAGAATTTTATTTAGTTCTAGAAAAGATTAATTCCTTTTAGCTTCTAATATTCATTAGAATTTGGTATGAAACAAATATGAATGAGTCTATTCCTAAGCAGTCCCCCAAGTGCTGTGAATTCTTTGAAAAAAGATACAGATGGAGATTTTATTCCCACCGTTATAAATCTATTTAAGATTTTAACTGGTTTATGGTATGGTTTCCTCCCAAGTGTGCATTTTGGTTGTAATTCTTCTTTTTAAGTTTCTCATAGGAATACCCTCAAAACAGTCTACATTTTTCTTGAAGTGTGGTACCCAAAACTGGACACTATACTCTAAGCAGGGATTTACCATAGCAGAACACAATAAAAGATGCCTAAAGTGAATAATATATGCATTTATTTTAATTGCTTTTCTATTTCAATGGGGTGGCATTACTGAAAAATGTTCCATACACTATCAACCAAAAAGGAAAGGGACTGATTAGGAACATAATTCCTTGAGATGTGATGTCTATCTCTTACAAATGTCTGATAGCCCAGTCAGTGTCCAATGATTAAAAATGGAAGCATCTTTCAAAAATTATGTAAAATCTGTTTACCAGATCCATAAAACAGTTAAGAACGTGCTTAATGTATTATGATCAGTTAAACCGGGACTTAAGACATTCAGTCTTTGTACTTTACCCTCATCTTGTACATGAAGTTATTTAAACCTACCTTCCCTTCATAAATACTTGTTTTCTTGCTTTCTGCAGTAATTTTCTTTTTCAGCAACTTATTCTGTTAAAATAAAGTAGAACAAACACTATAATAAGTTAACAGAATTATGTAATGGCTTAACTGCATCAAGTAGGTCAGAGTCTTCAAAATTCCAGTTTTCAGCATGCAAATAACTCTCACTCTGTTGTGCAGTTCAGGTTCCAAATTCTCCAAACAAGAGTGCTCAACTACTTACTTTAATAATACTATTACTTCATGACCTTATGAAAGACTCCTCATGGGCAACAGCAGAAAATAACGAAAGACGGTGCAGAATGGGATGAAAAACTAAGATATTGCTGACAGAAAATGTGCAGATGTCATGACAAAAAATACAAGTTACTTATTTTACAGTACCGTTATTAACAATTTGTCCTAATGCACAATTCTTTTCTACTATTTGTAACTGAGATTGATATACTTGAAAAAATGACCTATGTACTAAATGAAAACAGTAAAGTTTATTAAAGATATTCTTTCTGTAATTGCATTTTTCAAAAGTAAAGTATAATTTTACAAATCAAGTGATTCCAAAGGTGACTCCTTAATTTGCTCAGAGTTAGGATAAGAAAGGAAATGTTAAAAATGCCATAGGTATATCTAAAGATATCACAGGAAAAAACTGCTGAAAAGTAAGTTACCAGAAAATACCATGTTTAATGTATCTGTGATTTTTAAAACCTGTACATACCTCCTGTTGCAACTCTTCAATACATTTGGTTTTATTTTCCACCTGTTTCTTTACATTATTCAACTAAAAGAGATATTTCAAACATTAATAAATAAACACCTAAAAAATTACTCACTGTGTTAGAGATTATTGTCAATGTTCTTAAACATGCATGTGCATGAGTCTGATTAATTCTAATAGGACTGAAACACGTGCTAACATGTTACAACAATCAGAGTTTTAACCATAAAGTACTACAAGAATTTTGCTAGCCCAATGTCACCAACATTAATAGCTATGAACCAATTCCTCAGTGGTTGTAGAGTTTACAAAGAAGGAAAAAAAAAAAAAAGTAACTTTGCAATTTAAAAAACAACCTTGTATGAAGTTCTCTACAGTCCATGACAAAAAATTAATTTTCATACCTTATTTTCTAAAATCTTCAACTGCTTTTCCTTTCTTGAAATTTCATTTTCAATACTCTTAGCCTGAAATGATAATTGTAAATATTTGACTTCTACAATAAAATTTTGAAATCCATTATGATATTTAAAAAAAAAAAACCAACAGGTATGCTCTGAAACTACAGTAAGGAAGTAAAAATATTTGAACATATTCAAACTAAAACTCATATTACATATTGAAAGCTAATCCATACCCCATCCACCACTAAGCAGGTATATAGAAATAAAAAAAAAAAGAGGGTTCTCTGCCTGAAATCTAACAAATCTGGATTTTTAAGCCTCCGTGTAAAGAATAAACATCCCAGTAAAGGTCCTTGTCTTTTATTTTAAAAGGCCTCAGCATGTGTACATGTGTTGACTCAACTGGTAGCAGCACTGAAAGAAGAAAGCCTCTGTAAGAGGTTACATCCTTAGGCAGAGCTTTGTAGAAAAAGAAAAAAAAAAAAAGTTTTACATTTAGATTTTGTCCTACACGTTATGTTATATATTTTCATGATAAAGCACAATATGGCATACATTTTCTTCTCTTTCATCCAGTTTACTTTTAATCTCTTCACCTTTCTTTACCATCTTCTCCTTCAAAGACTCCAGTTCATTTCTAAATGCAAAGTTAACAAGCATTAGTAAATATTTACTTAATAACTTCAACTTCTTTTCACTACTGCTAAATAAACCCATACTTTATTTTCTAAAAACAGCTGCTAATATTGATGAAAACTTCATACACTGTTCAATGAAAATGTTCTTAAAATGATGCAAAGTGACTGGTAAGTTAATGTCTGACCTGTATATACTTTTTTGTAAGTATGGAAAGATGTTCCCCTTACCTGAGTAAAATACATTCTAATCTGTAATATCGTAATGCATCTATGAAACATGGAAGGTTGCCTGTCTATTGGGTTGGGGATACATAGACTACTTCAGAAAGTAACATTTAACCAGTTTCACCTTTTCGCATTTAATCCATAACCTTTAACTTCTATTTTTATTTCCTTCACATCTAAGATCTTAATGCAGAACGGGATCACTCTCTGTATGTAATACGAAGCAAGGGCAAAAATTGTTCCTGTAGCAATAGCTATCACTAATTTGTAGAAACTTCTACATGGCCAACATCAATACTAAATAGTTTCTGTTTAGCTATATAACCTAAAAAAAACCCATTAAACTAAAAATCACAGAAAGCAGCGTAAGAACACAACATTCAGACTAACTGTGAAGGAATGGAGTCTACTCCCTTTATTGTACATTAATATTTATTTTTACTTGCCTTAGCTGGCCATTTGCTTCTTCTAGGTTTTCAACTAGCTGCTTTGCATTTTCTTCTTTTTTTCTACTATCCTAAATAAAGACCCACATAATTAAAATGAATAAAATTTAAAAAAAAATTCAAAATCTTGACCTGCCTTATTCACACAAAAAATAGTTCAGATACTCTACAGAACCATGTCATGTTGCAGTTTACCATATGATCTGTATTTTAAATTGAATGTTGTCCTTTAAAAACAGCTGGAAGTTTACAACTTGCCTCATGACTTTCTTGCAGTTTCTTGAGTTCTGTAGCCATACCACTTTTCTCTTGTGCTATTTGTTCCTTTTCTAATAAAAGCTTATTGATATACACTGTTAGTTGTTCATTCTTTAGCCTAATTTAAAACAAATGGTCAAGACAAATCAGAACATGTATTTTGAAATTTCCTTTTAAGTTAAATTTATCTGTTACAAAATGTTATTTCACGCTGAAAAAAGTCCAGGCCTGTATCTACAAATTAAGCTTTGCAGCAAAGTTACAGTGATGCAAAAAGGCTATAGAAGAAGGAAAGAAAATGAGAGTCAACTTTTATATAAATATAATGGTTGTTGAAGACGATGTAGTTCAACATCCAGCTCAAAGCAGCGTTAATAATGAATTCAGAAACTTTCTCTTCACGTTAACACAACTAAGTCAGAGATATGGAACAGTTACATATGTACAAATACAGTAAATGTAATTTATAAATATAAGTATGTAACAGATGTCATACTGTATGCATAACTTCAAAATTTTCATTAGAAAACAATCACAGAAATTCATTTACAATGAAATTATCTATGTAAGACAAAAAAATTAAACTAGTACTGTATTTTAAAAAATGATCATACGCCTCTCGCTCAAGATCTGTTTTCAGTGTCATAAGCTGTTTTAAATAATTCTGTTCATTTTCAGCTGTACTCGTCAGTTGTACTTTCAAATCATGGATTTCTTTCTGCAGAAGAAAAAGAAAGTGTTCTGAGTGTACACATGTAAACTACAAGTCATGAAAGCTATCAGAAAAGAACTGACAACACAAAGCTTTAAGATGATACAAAACAACACACATGCCGTAAATTACCCAGACTGTATCTTTACATCTCTCTGGTGAGATGTGGAAGTAGCGTGAGATACTGAACTCTGATATAATTGCTAAATGTGTTCTCTATGGTAAGTCTAACTAACTAGTCTGAAAAATTACTGACAAAATTAGCTTTCCTTGGACATTATTTTAAATAAAGACATTTGTTTCAGACATCATAAGCTTTTGCATTCATCTATATAAACCAAAAAAAAAAATAATCACAGAATTACAGTAATATGTGAATTCTAGTACTATGTGATAGAATAAGCATGTATTTTGGATACATCCCAAACCACAAAGCAAAACTCTTCCCTCAGAAATGTGCTGTGATTACAAGATTCGGCAAGCTTTGTAATGTAATGTAGTTTATAATATATAAATGCTTTGAATACTCCAAATAACTGGCAATACACTGATACCATAGGCACTGGCAGGCGATTGATGGAGGGGGAGCAGCAGGGAGGGTGGGAGGAAGGGAGAGGGAGTAGGTTTTAAGCACAGCACATAATGAACTTCTGGAATTTCTTATTACAGAAGGCTATGGAGGCAAACAACATAAGGAGGTTCAAAAACAGATGAGACAAGTGAACATGAAGAAGTCCATATATCGATAGCAAAGGCAACTGACAGGGATGTGTCCTCAAACATCCTTAATACAGCTACTGTGGGAATGTAAGGGGAATGGACCATAGATAATGATCAGGCTCCTCTACTACATAGTATCTTTTGCTGTCATTGTCAGGAGCAGAGCAGTGTATTGGGTGGAGCACTGGTCTGACTATATGATATTTCTTATGTTCTTATATACAAGCAACAAAGTGTAACTTAACTATTTATAAAAACATGTTACTATAACCCTTTATTCAGACCTCTCTGATTTGGAGAACATTTTTTGTTTCTTTTTCTCTCTCCTGCAAATTTTCTACAGTAGCCTCAAGATCTTTGTTCTTCACTAGAAGTCCTTCAACGTTTCCCTGTTTAAGAATATTAATGAGACTCAGTTCAGAAAATTCAATGCACTGTATCTAAGGAACAAATATATGGTAAAATGCAAACCTGGTTTCACACTATCTTACTTTAGCTGATGCAGTTCCTTGTTAGACTTGTAAATACAAGATCATAACTACAATAATTCTGTGTTAAAAGCATACTTCATGTAACAGACTTCAGTAACAGAAAGTGGGCCTTTGTCACAGTTCAGTAGGGTTCACAGAGACCAGAGCTAATTAGCTCAGGAAAATTCCCTTTAAGTAAGAAAAGAACACTGCAGGCTCTTAAATGTTTTCCCTGAAAAGGGACATGTATTGACACAGTATGCAATGCTTTCTAGATACTAAACACTGCAGTATGGAGGACACCTCACCATAACTAACACCCCCAAACCAGCAAAATAATCACAACAGATTTGTGAAGTAATAAACCTGTGAAATTGCTTATTAGTTTCCTCATTTTGTCACACATAACCTTTTCACAAATTCCACTGCCTTTTCTGGATGGTGTCAGAAGCTTGGTTATCCTTTAAACACCAAAATGAGGTCAGTGTTTACAAGGCTTAATTTTTAGAAGATTATTATGAAGAAAGCTAGACACTCATTTACTGTCGAAAATGAGTTGATTCCTCAGCCTTAAATGTCACATATGTGGTGCTCACAAGGTTTGAGTTAATGTTCATCACAGAAAAACCCCACCCAACTGTATTTTTCAGAAGGGTTCTGAATGAGGAAAGAGTGATTACTCAGCATAACAAAAATCTTTATGTCCAGAGGTAGTGGCATTTGAATAGGTGTGAATGAAGAAGGAATTTACCAGAAATCTTGACAAGGAAAACAAAATCAAAGCAAAGCAAAACAAGAAAAATGGTGGAAAGAATCAAGACCTTCAGAGAAAGGTAAGAAAGTTTAGTAGCAACTTAGGACAGATTAGACAGTGTTTATATATGGCATTTAAGATACTTAAAAACAAGAGACTTCATATGAAAAGTAAATGCAGTGAGACTAATAAAATGAACATTTACCAGCGTTTCTGATAGCTCTTCAAGTTGCATTTCTTTGTCACATTTTAGTTTAGTCATCTCTTCTACAGCACATGTAATGTAAAATTAATTGAACAGAAGTAATTTTACATGTTTAGCAGGCAGTATAAAGCACTTATCCCTTTGCAATACCCAATTTTCAAAATTTCCTGGATTCAGCTCAGAAACTGTAAAGGTAAATTATGACTTAATCTAAATGTAAAGTTGAAAAAGGATTCAGAAAGACATTAGCAAATACGTATCCGAAGAGAAACTAATAATTTGTCTTAAATAAAATTCAGAGCCTATTATGTTTTCCACAATCATGGCTTCAAATAAACCATGGACTGTAAGAATGGAGTATTCTCCAACTATTGATACATCTGCTTTTTTCCAGAAAAAAATATGGACTGCTGAAGATATTCACATGGATATGCTGAAAAAGGAAAATTAGCAACTTCAAAGTGTTTTCTACGTGCACATTCACATTACTGGTATTTTTTGCAAGTACTGGACACTAAACTCATTTTTTCTCTGGAATTCTCACAGGCCACATCTCACCTTTTTTTAGACAAGCACCAGCAGTTACCTTCTGAACACTTATATTTAGATGCCCTCAATACATACAAGCACATCAAATTCTATTTCTCATCTATGATATCAGGACTAGAGACATATGCTGCACACTGGGAAAACAGTGCTAAAGGTAGATCTCTTAGTCTGGGGGCTAAGCACTGCATATCTAGAAATCACACAATATCAAAGCAATATTTAAAGCTAACCATTGTCAGTGTGACTCTACATTCGACATGGGGAGAGTGGTCTGCAGGAAAGCTTAATGCAAGTGTTTTGTCTCTGCTACAAGCTACTGAAGTCACTCCTGGAATCTACTGTTCAGCAGTCTAACACTACCTCGCAAACAGGTATGCAGTGCTAGCAGTCTTAATTGGAAGAGTGCAGAGAAACCAAAATGACTTCCAGGAGAATCCATGCATGTATGGTCTTACTATTGGAGGTCTGCACAGCACTGCTGTTTGACTGTTGCCAGCTACAATGACTACCAAAGGAAAGAGTAAAGATGAATAAAAATAAATCTAGGTATTCCTGACAGGTACAGGGTACTGTAAAACCATTTTTCCAAGCAATAGGGACAGTTCATTTTCAGAAAACAGCAGAAAACATTTTTATTACTACCTAGCTCATTTTCTTTCTTTCTACAAACCTTACCCAATTCAGCAGACTTATTTTTGAGCTCCAAGGTAAGTAGCTTTGACTCATCTTCATATTTCTCCAATCTAAGACAATGGTAATTAAAAAAAATATTTTTATAGTACAAAGCACTGCATTTGAAACTTGAAAGAAAATAAGACGAAGTCTTACCACAAGCGTTTTAAGAACATTTGCCTTTCAACAGGCAGATGATGCATCTGCCTGCAACATGTATCAAATTTCACTTTTAAGACTTTGGAACACCAGACGTAAAAGTAAGCAAATATATACATACAATAATCTGTATTTCTTAAAAATTGCATTATGAAAGTCAAGGGGGCGGGGGCAAAAATTTACTTTCTTATAGACAGTCTGAACCAGCACAACTGAGAAAAAATACATTAAATTCTCTGCATCTAGACCACTGTGTCAAAAAAACTGAATTTCAGCTTCATATCCCTTTGTTCTTGGATTTGTCATAAACTGCAGCTACTCAGAAGACACCTTAGTGCCATGTACCCCCAAATCACTGTTTCTTGAAAAACTCAGTTGTAATAATGTATTACAACATGTCTTTACTACTCTGTTCTCATTTTTAGGAAGGTTGATTTTAGTTGCTGTCAGGTTCTTTGACAAACACATATTTAAAACTACAGAAAACCTAAAATACATTAATAATAGGCATCTGTATTAAAGAGTACTATTATCACATATGGAAGAATACCTTGCTCACTAAATGTTCTATTAATAAAGAACCATCAAGTACTAAATGAGATTACTGCTCTGTTAGTTAAGAGCTTCAACAAAACCAAGCAGCATAAACATCTTCAAGCGCTAATAATTCAAATAACCAGACAAGTGAAGGGGGAAAAAAAAAAGGGTTATTAATGATTACAAAAAAAACATGAATGCACCAGATCACATATGAAGTTTAGGTTTTATTCCCAGCAGCTCGGTAATCTGGTATTTTACTTATAAGATCATTCTTTGACTTTAAACTGTTTAATTTACCTATTTTGCTCTCTTTGCAGCAAGCTTTTCAAACTGGAAATAGAAGTCTCAAACTCCTCTATCAGGGATGCATGCAAAGCCTTAGATTTTTTACATTCTTCCACCTGGGCTTCTTTTTCTTCCGTGACCTGAATTAATGCTTTCACTGCAGTCTGCAGTTCAGTTTCTAAGCTCTTTTGAGTAACCTTTAAAAAAATTACATAAATTTCTAAACATGTTTTGCAACAAACAGCTACATATCTTTCATATCTAAAGTATCAGCAATTATTTATGCAATTACTCATCTAATCTATTTATACTGGAAAATTATAAGCAAGCTGTACCTCTGTTTTTTGCAATGAAACTCTGGCCACTTCCAGTTCTGCCCTCAAATGTTCTTGATTGATCTGGGATTCCTTTAACATTTCTCCTTCATGTCCTAAGCAAAAAGATATATGCTTACATTTAAGAATAATAGGATAGTTACTAAAAAATGCTTGCATTTCTATTCTACAGATAAATACATTCCTACAACTTAATCAAGTTACGTAATGCATTCATGTCATTGTTAAGGAAAAGCCTCCAAGATGATTATTCAACCTATTAAGTAACAGTAACCAAAATGTAAAGTTACATAGAATTTAACAAAATGCAGCCACTTGTATGTATCTGGCATAAAAACAATACTAAAACCATTATCCCCACTCCCCAGGGATGTGGAGGCTAAAAATTACCTCCGTTCTAAAGAACAAAGGTATTTGCATCATATACTATAAATATTGTGCAATATAAATGGCTTAAAAATACTGAAAATCAAGTTTCTGAAAAGGAAGTTTCTTCAGTGGCACTTGACTGTAAGTTTGCAAAATTCAAGTGATGTATTTTCTTTCCCCTTGCAATCTTCAAAACCACTCACTGCTTGACTCACCCTTAAAAAAGAACCCTTCAAAAATAGTTGTACTTGCAATCCCAGTCAATCATTTGCCTATTTGCAAATAAGATTCCATTTAAAATCCGTAACATTTTGGGGGGTTATTTGGCAAAGATGTGAAAATACATTTTGTTGAACACAGAACAAGGCTACTATTTATGGACAACTGAACAAATATTATGCTTTGAAGACCCTTCACTAACTTGACTGGAAACAGATCAATCCAGTAGCCAGGAAAAACACTTCTATCTATTATTGTGCCATGTTTACTATAGAAGTCCAACTGAAATGGAAGAATCTTCAGAACAGAGGCAGGGTTATACAGTGTCCTGGTAAAACTTACTTCTGTTACAGAAAAGGAATGACAGGGTATATGACACCCTTACAGTAGTAGAGCATGTTCACACTAGAGTTTATTGAAGAATAAAAGAAAAATCCTTTGCAATGAAGCTGTCGTGTCCATACAAAACTAGGGTATAGCCTAAGCCTAAGGAGAAAACCTTTGTTATGAAATAAAGGCCTAAGTTTTATACATATGCCAACTACATATGTAGTAGGTACATATCAGTCCTAATCCCACATCAGCAGCTTCTGTTCCAAACCAAAATATGGCCTGCAAGGCACCAATCTGCTGCTGACTAATAATAGTAAAATTATCATAATCCTGTTTCCTATACTTCTATAACCAGTTAATTTTAAAATAGCAGAGAGAACTCTTACTTTTTGCTTCTACTAAGTCAGCAATCTGATTTCTCGATTCCTGCAGCTGAGTCTTGATGTCTCTTATTATATCATCTTTTTCATCACTCTGTATGGTAAGAGCTGAAATCTAACAAAAATAAAATATCATAATGAAGTCTAGAAAAAAGGACAGACTCCCATTTTCATTTGTGCACCATATATAATTAGCATACCTACTGCTGTCATTCAAATTAAATATGGTGGTTGGTCTCAGCCAAATATTGATCAAGTCATATTACTCTTGATAAAAAAGCTCTTCAGTTCAAAATTAAAACATGAATTCCAACAGACTAAAGATAATAGAATATCACTAAAGTTAGCAGAATCTGAGCTAAATGCAGCTCCAGCTGTTATTTTTGTCCTTTTTACTGATGTCCAGAAACACTCCTTGCCCCTTTGCAATGCCACATTCATCCTCAGGAAAACCAACAACTCTTGGCCTTCCCCAGATAGAGAGAGATGCTCAGCTTCTCAGAGTCCTGCTTACAAACTAAAAACTCTTTATCACAATTAATTTCTTCAACTTAATCAGTCTTCCATCATGGCTACCTCATCATCCTACAAAAAACCTACTCTAGTTTCAGATTCCTAAATTCTCTTACCAGCCTGTGGTCTAATTAATACACATTATAATCCTTCTTCCTACCTTCCTTCTTACCACATATGAACTATGCCCTTCTTCACTATGAGGAGTGATGACTGCTTTGCTAATTTTATGGTTCTGTACAAGCCACCTCATAAAGGCAAGGGTATGCATAGAGAACAGAGTATTCACTGTTTAGATGGGGCTTTTAAATCCTGTCACTAAGATGCCCCTTGTTACGATACAGCAGCCTAATTCACACTTCATTCCAAATAAATAATACAAAAGGAACACACCATCAAAAGTTAATTTGCAATATTAATTTCCATCCTTCCAAAATACAAATATTTTACTTTCATTTGATACATCAGTAAGCCATGAATGCAAAATAGAGTTCAAATATTAACAAAACTGCAAGACTTATTTTTTAAATAAAGCTGTACATATTAGATTATAAAACTGAACACACCTGTTTTTCCTTCATACTGACTTCCAGTTTCCAGTCTTTTTCAGCCTTGTCCACTTTTTCTGCTTCTTCTTTTACTTTTGATATACAGTAATATCCATAGTTAATATACTAGCTAAAATATACTCCAAGTTAAATACAATTTCCAGATTAAAAGTGCTTACAATTGTACAGCTGTACAATTTGTTTCCTAAAGAGTAATTATTGAGGTTATGTTTGAAATTATTTTCTAATCAGGCAAAATAATTTTTTGTGCCAGCTTTCCACAGAATTAGTCCATTATTCCATATATTACTTAATAGTTTGTTATAAGAAACTAACAGAAATGCACACGTAAAATGACACAGGCACACAGTAATGTAAATAAAGCAAATATTTAATTACAATTTCTGTAGCTACACGCTACTGCATTATCATTTAAATAAACCAACTACATAAAACAAGTAGTGATCTCTAGACTGTACTTCATAGACAAAACTTAAGACTTTGAGTGACTATTTGAAAAATAAAGTTCCAAATTTGATCCAGTGGAAAAACAATAAAAGGGCCCAGGCATTTAACAGCAGGTAGCATGAATAAAAGAGTGTCCAGACTATCACAGTGTTAACTGTTCACCATTCTAGCACTTCATATCTTTCTGGCCTGAAACTGCATGCAATAAAGTCTATGAAGTACAAAATTGTTAAGCCTGCAGTATAAACACAATAAAGAGAATTCTCACATTTGAAACACATTTCCAATCTGGTGTTCTCTGCTTGCACATGAAGCTCTTCAAATGCCATTATCATTCTCTAAAAATAAAATTCAATATATACATTCATATAAAACTAAGTACTTTCAGTAATGAAGAATTAGGTTTATGATTTGTAAACAAACAGTATTACAAGCTCATTCATACTGGTAGGAGAAACTTTGTTGAGAGTAAAATTCAAGGCACAAATATATTCTGAGTTAACAGAATATTATAATTATTCAAAGTTTGAAGTTTAAGAATTTCTGTGCTCAAGATCTAAACAATTTCTAGGACAAAGTATTTTCACTGGTCCATATTTGTAAATCGCTAACACAATGGAGGAGGAGTTGTGCTCTTCTTAGTTGCTACAACAACCTATAATTAACATTTAACCATTATACCATGTACTCCCAGACTCTGCTCCATATCAAGTTCATCACTCCCAAACGATGCCTCACATTTCTCTTTTATATATAAATATACTAGGGTCTTATCTTCCACACTGGAATAATTAATAACAAAAATAAGATTAATTAATTTGGCAGGACTGCACTTCTTTTACAAATTAAAAAGGCAAATCCCCACTTTAAGTCAAGGAATATCCACAGCTTATACTTCTTGTTCCACACAAAATCACCAGCTTCCATAATGAATTTTCTCGTTCTGTGTCACACTCAAAACTGAAATTAATTATTTTTGTTCATCTTTATTTTATATTGCACTTCACATTAAATAAAACTATCTAATAGAATAACCCCACTCTATCTGACCCCAAAACGTGACTGAAGCCCTATGCAACTTGCTCTAGTGGACCCTGCTTTCAGCAGGGGAAGTTCACAGATGCTCTCCACAGTATGCTTCCAACCTCAGCCATTGTGTTAAATCACCAGATAGGTGAAAAAGAGTACAAAAAGACAACAGAAGTTATGGCAGTCACCTAACACTAAGCAGATCATATGAATCTACATCCCAAACACCGCTGAATTTTGACCAATGAATGTGCTCTATACAATACAATAATTCTTGAAAAGGGGCTAAAAGCCCAACTTCCTGCACCACATGACAGTTCCAATTGCTTTATCATAGAACGTTCTTTGTACAAATAGCATCTCAACATGTACACCTAACTCTGATAACTCAATATATCCATTTAACTCGGATCACATTTGAGCCTTTTAACAAGCTACGTCACTTACTTCAACATTGTTATTAAGTTCCACATACAGTTGCCTTGTTTCTTCTCTTTCATGTTCATCTATCAAAGTAAGAATGTACCATAGTTTTCCTTTTGAAAAAGAATGCCAGCTGTCCAAGCCACTATGTTTAAACAGCATAATGAATTAAAAAAGGAATTATAGGCTCTTTTCTTATTTAAAAAAATCATCATGAAACAGGGTGCCAAAAGTTACATAATCTGGAGAAGATGTATAAACCATTGAAACATCAAGGAAGCTCAGCTTTTCAAATTTCCTTCCCAATCTCACTTTTTCTGGGAATAGTGTAATTCCGAATCAATTTATATAACTCTATTAATTTTGGCAATATTAATGGTGTTGAATATTAATTCATCAAAAATGTTAGTGTTTGAAAAACTGTAATATAAGCTTTAGCACTAAATTTCTTCCCATCAGCAGAGATACCCATGACCGCAGAACCGTCATTATACAATTATAACAATACTCCATCTCTTTTTCTTTTTTCTTTCATTTTTGTAATTGACACTATTTTTCCCTAAGAAAATAATTATAGAAGAGAACAGTGAGAAACACAGCTATTAAAGTACAGTACATCTATACACAGGTGTTTGCAGAAGCAAAGCTAAAAAGAAACAGACACTTCTTAAATATCTGGGATCAAGTTAGTAAAATTTTAGATATTATAGTAACAATTCTGACTTTCATATAGCATAAAAACCCAAGTCAAGAACATATTTTAAAACCTCTAGAATTTAAACTTCATAAAGTTATCCAGCTGTCCTGGCTTGGTCAATTCAGTGAGAAGAATGCTAGTTACTCATAGTGTCTTGGGCTTTAGACCTTTTTTCCCCACAAACCTCTAACTGCTCTAAATAGGATAATGCCATCTCTGGAAATTTGTTAAAGAGAGCTGGGAAAGGTAACTAGAGTAGATTCTACTGCCTAAACACAGGCATGAAGTGCCACCGCATATGTCTTAATATATTCAAGGTATCTGGATGGGATTGAAAAATGTCAATGGACTGACAAGACTTCAGGTGACCTGCACTCCTGTGGAGTAGCTGCCAGTGGCTAGTCAGGTTTGCTTACACTGCCTTAAACCTGTATCAGTGTTTAGACACCTAAACAGCTCTCAGGCTTGTAACCTTTCAGCAAGCAATCATACTGACTTCAGAAAACGTCTGGACTTAGCATTAAAAAACATGTTTTATTAGACCTATGGCTTCACTTCTGATTTTGCTCTGATGCAGAACCACATATAGTTTATCTCAATAGGAGGATGTATTTGGAACAGAATGATAGCTTTTTTTCCTTTGTGAATTTAAAGAAAGCTAGAAGTATGCTTACTTTCATAAATTAAAATCTAAATACTATTTACATTTGGTGGACTTCTCTGTGAAGTGAGTACAGGTTTCCTTGAGCAGATGACACAGATGCCTTGAAGCACTGTTTCTAAAAGAGTGAAAAAATAGCATATGTTGTCATAGGAATGCATGGTACTCTGCATACCTCAGTAGTAACAATGTAAATGCCCCGATGACCTTTGTAATTTAACAGCTATATGTAATAACCCATACTAATACCGTTCTCAGCACAAAACCTAATTATTTGCACAAAAAATGTATTTGACTATATTACTTACTCTTTTAAGAGATCTTTATTTTCACGCATCTCATCTTCCAGTTTTAAACTTATTTTTTCATTTTCAAACTAATTTCATAGGGAACAAATACAAAAACACCTTGTTATTGAAATACAGACTAGAAATACAGTTTCACTTCTCAAATCTCACATGAAGAAGTAATTTTCTGTATCAGAAGACAGAAATCCATTTTATCTGATATTACATGCTGAGCCATCCATCTTTTGTTACAGTTTCCATGAAAGACATAATAATAAACAGTAATTTCCCAGTAACTGAAACGCTTGCAGGTATGTTATTCATACATATATTCACCTTCTGCAAGTGCACACCCCTTCTCAGAATAACTGTTTTCTCAAGGCAAAAGTCAAAGATGAGTCAGGTTACCAAAGCCAGTGCAAACAAAAGAGCAACAACAAAAAAAGACAACAATAAATTGTTTAAAATTTCAGTCACAAAGCTGTCCATCACTACCAGCTAGATAAGAAGCTGGGATAAAGCAGAGCACACTACTTCCTGTATGTGTTGAATACAGAAACATGCATGAGCATACTTTATGCATACCAGGAGGATAAAAACTTATTCAGTCTTGCACAGGTTTCTGCATACCCACAGTACAGTGTGGATTTAAATAATACAAAGATGTAATGTGCATTGTTAAAAAGAGGAAAACCACTTTTAAAAAGCAAAATGTGACTTTTGCCTTTAGTAACAGTAGAGCCATAGGTCATCAGTATCTAGACAAATGGCTTCTTTGAAGTCATCACATTAACAAAATGTCTTCAACCTCTGCAACATTCTTCAATATTTAATTGTATGAATAATATTTTCATACTAAATCAGGAGGAACATCCTCTTTACATATTCAATGTATATTGTACAATACTGGCCTGCAATTCTTGAATGGCTTTACGCTGTGCTTCAATAATCTTTCTATTTTCTTGCAATTTTCTTTCTTTCTGCTTTAGTTCTGATTCTACAGTCAGTTTCCACCGCTTGATCTTCTCAGCCTCTTTGTAGAGTTTTGAATACAGTTCATTCATTGTTTCTATATGCTATTAAAACAGGTTCCACAATTTAATCTCAAATGTTATTTAATTAATAATGTTTTAGATACCTATATATCTCTTAGGAATGTCTCATGAGTAAATTTTTTTTCACAGATGGTGACACAAGCTTATATACGATCAGGAACCAAAGTTTAAATCTTCATGCATCCACTGTGTGTGTATCAACACATACTACACAAACACAAGTGAAAAATACCCCACTGCCTTCAGATATAGTGACACTGCTAAATAGTCTTAAAGATACGGATAACTGCACTCCACCAAAAGCCAGTAACAGTTTTGCTAGAATTATCAGTAGAGCCAAGATTCCTTCCATTAGGTTCTTCACACCATTTCCCTCCTCTGACTCTGATAGATACTGCTAAGTAAAAGCAGCTTCAGATATCTTCTCCAAGACTACCTGCGGTATGTTTTTGCTTTTGTTAACTCATACACAAAGCAGGAAGACAAACCCACCAACCTTGTGCTCTTAAAACATCTTTAAAGCACTGTACAAGCAGCACATGATCAGTGTTTTAGGCCGGTAATAGTACAGTGGGACACATGGCAGTTCTACAGGTTGTTTTAGGTATGACATCACCTAACACTATCCTTGGTTTGGCTGCATCATGGTGGTATTATACTCCTGACTGTACTGTAATACCTGCTAGGGCTAAAAGAAGTTTAGTCCTCAGGGATATGAAAAACATTAGGAGGACTGCAAGAAACATGTTCCATTTTGTTGCAGCAAATAGCATTTTGTATCTGGGAAGCACAGGAAACTACCGCCAAAAAAAAAAAAAAAAAAAAAATCAGCTTTACTGAGTTATACTAAAGCAGAAAACCATTGGTAAAGATGCTTTGAGTGGAATAAAATGCTTGAGGAAACCACTCCACTAAATTATGGTTTTATAGATAAAATAAAGCCAGACAAGGCAATTGGGATAATCTGCCTCAATTTTCCAAAGAATACTCTGATGTCAGCCCTTCTGCCTTTCCACAGACCGTTCAGAAGCAGTTTCACAAAGATACTTAAGTGCCTAAATCTTACTGTGATTAAAACTCACAGACTCCTCAGGCACTTAAAAAAAAAAAAAAAAAATCGACAGAAAAAATGAACCGAACAAAAAAAAAAAAACGAACAAAAAAAAAAACGAACAAAAAAAAAAAGAAAAAAAAAAAAATTAAAAAAAAAAAAACAACCAGAACAGATGCTCTCT
>JANZLQ010000055.1:205975-225701 GCA_026212715.1 Elanus axillaris
GGATCGCGGGGCCCTGTCGTACCTGAGGGCTCGACGGGCGGCGGGCAGAGCCCGGGGCGAGGGGAAGGTCGCTGGAACGCAGCCAGCAGCTAGCGGCCTGCCACTTTACCTGAGAAAAATACAGTTGTGGCCACAAGGAGGGCGTACTCTGTCTCGGTCACTTTCAGTTCCCCCATGCTTCTGTAGAAGTAAAACAGTGCGGTAATGAACTCCTCGGTTATACCTTAAAAATGAAATCAGATAATCAGGATGTTATTTCAATGCAGAAACAAGCACTGCTGTTACAAATGATCTCTGTCCAAATCTTAAAAGGCCCCCCGACTGTTCCATTGCCTGAAGCAGCAAACTTTGTGAAAAGGTTAATTTCTGAAGGAGTAACAACAGTTGCGTTGCAGTTGTACTGTGAAGCTTTTGATATATGTAGCTCAAGGCCTTATCCGAGGATGTAAGCAAACACGAACACCACCTTTGCCCTCCACAAGGATGTAATATCTGTGCACGAAACAGCAGCTCCAGGGAGGGCAGAGGAAAAGAGAACGAGCAGCGGCCACGCCAGCGGTGTTGTGCAGCGTGATTAAGAACAGGGTGCCCGCAAAGCAAAAGACTCCCAAGTATTCTGATTCGGGGACCTCCATTACCTGTGGTAGTAGTGGAAGTCGGACTCTCTTCATTGTGAGACATTTCCATGGAATAAATGTTGGGTTTATCAAGGTTTTGAATGTGACAACATGTCCCGTGATCAGAAAGTCTTACAAGACCTGGAACAAGACAGATGACAGTTCCCAGCCAAGTTTAATGTGACTTCAAATATTTGTCTGCATCTGCTTTGCAGATATATACCTGAAAATGTGTGAATTTTTCCCAGATCCATGCAGGTAGAAAAAAATTGTTCTTTATGTCATCCAGCACCAAGTTCATTGGTTGCATTATTGTTGGTCAAAGTCTCTTGTGTTAAACTTGACACAATATATAATATGTCATTAACATAGCTAATACTATCCATCCACCCCACAATTTGTGCAAACACTCCAAAATGTTGCTCTTTGTTTGGAACTAATGGGAGGAAAACAGAGATCCAATTAATTTCTTTTTTTATTTTATTTTTTCTATTCTGTTTGAAAAAAAGGCCTATGGAAGGTATGCAGGCATTGCCAGTACTATTCTAAGTACTGCTATGCTTGAATAGGAAATTATTCGAGATTAAGCGAATTAAAATGAATGGAAGTTGTTTCAAAATGGCAGAACTTCCTACTGGTGTTAATAGAAAGCTTGTTAGTCAAACTTACTTTCACTTGTTGATGGTTGGCATTCAGTAATCCTTTGGTTATATATTTGGGCTGAACGCAAAAACATTGCCTCAACTGTTGACCCTTTTAGCAGCGCGATTTGATCTTCACTAGCTAAACTTTCAAATCCTGCAGAGAAAGATACATGTTAAGAATCAAGGAAGGCTGTGGCTGCCTTTAAGCCCCTAACATGAGTTGATAAAATGATTTTTTAAATAAATACCTTTACTGGAAAGGAGGAGCCATAGTTAAAAGATGCATGTACCAAAGGTTATTGGGATCTTTCTTGCTAGTTTGCAGTTTAGACAAAAAACAAAGTGCAGTTGTCAGTGTCCAGTGTTAAAATATTCACAGGAAGATACAAGTAAGAACTTTGGGACTAAGCAAGAGTTTACTGAAAATTTCTTCCTAGTATCTGATTTATATCACATGACCTAATAATACCTTATAAATTAGCTACATTGCTTAGTGACTGTGGATATTCTCCTTATTCATTGTTACCTGATCTTTTTAAAAATTGTGTTCATCTTTTGACAAACTCATTATCTGCACTTATAATTCAAAAGCAAAGGAACTTTCTTATTCTTTTCTTAATTCTGATCAAAGAAGGATATGTAACATTAAGAAAATAAATGGCCTATCCATTCTTTCAGATCTGTTCCACAGTAGTGCTAAATTACATGAAATATCTGCTTTAGACGTGTTGATTGACTTTTGTCAATAGGTCTTGCAACTTAAAGAGTAATGAAAAAATTATCACCCTCCCTATCAAATGTTACTTTGTCAACTTTACATTGAAATGCAGTGAATTTAATTGCATGTTCCCTTGTTCTTGATTAAAGGAAAACATGAATAGGAGCACCTGGTGAAGTCCCTTCTGTGCTGCCTTTTCCTTTGAAGGAACATGTGTTTTTTTCTTTGATGATTATGATAAATTGCAAATGGAGCTGGATTTCAGAGAATGTGTTGAAATAGTAATTCACTCTAGATGGTATTTTGATGTCCTTATACTTTCAGAAAATGTCTCTACTCCATGTCAGAAATGGAAAAGAAATCTAATCATAACAAGCTTTTGAAGTGAATGCTTCTAACTTGTCCTTACGCTGTAGTTGGAATTAAAAATAGTCAGTTGAATGAGAGTTTTCTTAAAGCCTGTATTTTTCTCAGATACATGCCATCAGTATGTTTTCTGCCTCTTAAAAAAAAAAAAAAAAGCATCACACTATTGTGTAATAATTCCCAAAGGAAGACACTTACCTGGAAGTCTTTTTGTGAAATCCACTAACACTTGTACATGGACAACTGCTGTCTCAGAGAGACGGAGAAAACTTTCCTCAGCACTTGCAGTTTCTTGCAGCTGCATGAAAGAGCATTTAGGCATCTGATATAACCAAGATACAGTGCTTGGGATAATAATAACTTAGCAATGCATTCTGATCGTTCTGTATACGTACAAACTTCTTTGCTTCCTCAAGGGGAATTGTGTATTTTTGGTGTGCTGCTACAATGTGGTCAAGAAGCTGATGTTCCCCTGGAGTAAGTTCCATCTTCTCTGGGATCTGTTAAAAAAATAAACCAGTAAAGTGACAATGACCTGGGGCAAAAATAAATTATAAAAAGAGATATTTTAAAGAGAAAAATATCCCACTTTTCCAGATCTTGTTGTAGATGATACATGCTTACTATTCAGTCCCTCATCTTCCATTTTTACATTGCAAAGAAAACTGCTCGTCTGTTTGAAATTCTTCCTGAGTCGCTTTGACTTGCACTGTACTTCAGTCAGCAAACCTGCGAGGCATGGAAGCATATATGAATGTGTATACTTTAAAATAATTACAATTTAAAATGATCACTTTTATTATTGTTATAGATAACTTGAGTCTTCCATCACAGGAGCCGTCACCTATAAGAAACTATGCTTCCTAGAGAATATGGCAATGTTCCATTAAGCGAGTTAGTGTTCAGTATCCACCAACGGCCTGAGTGTTTGCAGTCTTTTTATGTTATCTTGCTTGTGACTCTGTGGCATACAAGCGTGAGAATTTTTCATTAAAAACTCTTGTGCAATTTTTTAAATTTTTTTTTTCCCCAAACACAAAAGCACATCTGATATGCTTACTGCTGTCCTGCCAAGGTGCAGGATATTTAGCTGTCTCTTGTTTGTACTTCCTTTTTTTTCCTCATAATGTCTTTCAACAGCAATCCTCTTAACTTCAGGAGATACTTTCCAAGCATTGATGGTTTCTGCAGATGAAGATACTAGAGGTGCTACAGACTCCAAAGTTAAATTTTCCTATAGCTAAATGAAGTTTAGACCAATACTGTTTAGCTCTAAGGAGGAGAAGGGATTGACTTTGGAAAAGGTTTTATCCCAGTTGATTAGTAAAGTAGCCAGCATGGAAGGAGAACTTACATTCTGCTAGCATTCCCACAGCTTTACACTTCTTCAAGCGACATTCCTGACACTTCCTTCGCATGTACATGTCCATTTCACAGTGACCACCATTCTTGCATCGATACACTGCATTTTTGGTTATGCTACGTCGAAAGAAGCCTACAGACAAGGATCAGGTTATAACTGAAGGAGTCTAAGGACCTTTTTCTCATAATGATTTAAAAAATTAAAGTGGTTTTGGGGGTTTGGTTTGTTGTTTTTTTTTTATAGTGGAAACATTACCTTGATTTTAAATTTGCTTTTTTAACAACATAGTTACGTCTTGTTATTTCTGACTTAATATTATCGCTGTTTTCCTTACCTGATCATGACAGCGCCCATATAGCAAGTAACTATTACTTTGTTTTATTTTAATAATAAGTAAAATTAATAACACTGAAGTAAATCTATAATAAATGGTCATGAGAAAATCATCACCTACTTAAACAGACACTATTCTAGTGAATAATCAGTGCAAAAATGAGAAGCATGAAATGCTTGTATTAAATATACACTATGAAAGCTTTTCTTCAAAATATGTTATAAAAATGTGAATCTGGAGCAAGTGTGTCAGATAAAGCATTCCTTGAATAAATTAAAATCCTCTGTAGAAATGTCAGCTTAAAAAATAATGAAATCTGTTTGCATAAATGACAGGAGCGGAACATTATTTTGAGCACTGTGGGGCCATGGTCCTGGGTAAGACACAGATCAGCCAGTTCTCTCACCTTTACAGCCTTCACAAGTAAGTGCATTGTAGTGGTAGCCTGAAGCCTTGTCACCGCACACAACACACAGCTCCTCCTGTCCCTTCAGCCTCAAAGAGGAGTGACTTAATCTTGGCCGTTTTAATACTTGGTATCCACCGTCATCCATGTGGGGAGCTGTGAAAGGGGGTTTGCTTAATTCACAGCTGCTGATGATACACTGCCCGTCGCTGTACTGAGAGTCCAGGCCATATGTGCTGTATTGGGACTGGGAAGGCTGTGACTGTAATACTGGAGGAGGAATTTGAACGGTCGAGTATTGGCAGTAAGGCACAGTCTGAAAATCGGTGTCTTGCAGCTGGTAGTTGATGTGCTCCGGTAAAACATCTAGATACAGAAGAAATTGAAAATGAAGTAAAAACCTGAGGAGTATCTTGACATCAGCTACTTGAAAGTTTTAAAATGTTTTATAGATGAAATATTTAATCATAAATATTAGAGGAACACATTTTCAGAAGGGCAGTCTGACACATTCTTTTTAAATGTACTACCTGTAGTGTTCTTAAGTAAAATCTTAGATGTGGTAAAAATGGCTTGGTAACAGTTCGGGCAGCATCACGTGGGTGCTGATGGATCCTTATTAGTACGTAAGTGAACATCACTTGCCAACTGATGATACAGCTACCCTTAGATTTTGCACTTAAAGGTTGTTTTTATTAGTTGTCCGCTAATAATATAGAAGAATATTTTCCCGTAACTAAGTGAATTTGTTAATGAGTGTTTGTTATTGATACATATTTCAGACATAATTTTGAAAATGTTGCACAAAAGTCTGAGAAAGATGGTCCAGAAATTACAGTGGTAAAAATTACTGTGACAGGAGTCTTAAAGTTGAAATTCAGTAGAGTAAAAAGCAGAGGCTTGTTTATTTAGTATTTTTCCACATATAATCCTTTATAGTTATGAAATTTTATTTTACCAAAGTCTAGGTACAGAATTATGAAGAGACCTTCCTGCCTTTCTGTCTGCAGAGTTTTAATTTTATCCAACCCCCCTTAAATGTACACAGCTGTACTCAGGAAAGCTTGTGCAACATCAAAACATGCATCGTGTTTCATTCTTCCTTTGGGATTGTTCAAATCTCTGTAAAAACAAATTGGAAATGGTTTTTTTTAAGCAGTTCGGAGGTCTTTTTCTTAATGGGCTTTGGGTCCTGCTTTTACTCATCTAGAACCAAATTAGTTGTTGCAATTACAGTTACATAAGATACAGAATAACCACTTTCTATTTATAATGTATTTGGAATACTGTAATAAAACCTGTATCTTCTTCATGCAAGTCAAAGGGAGACAGCACCAGTAATGTTTATATGAAATGATCAGTCAGCATAATCCCATTGTGTACAAAAATCTGGATGAGAACATGCTAATATATTTCAATGCACTTTTAGTATAGGCTTGATGTTCAAATGTGTAGCTTCTAACAGCTTGTTAAGGTCAACTAAAATGAAGAAAATAATGGAAATTCTCACAGATGCTCAATTTACTATGCTGCTTTTTCATAATATAAAAATTTTGCTTTACTCACCATAATACTGTATGGGCTCAGGAAGACAATACCCATCAGGTACAGTGACAAATGTATTTGCCATATTCTGCTCCCAACTGCACTGTTTCAAGCAATTTGCTCTGTGATAGACTGTTAAGAAGGCAACCTGGAGAAGTAGAAAAGTAAGAGAAACATCATGTGAGAAGAAATTGCTGGGTAGGTTTAGCTACAGAGCTCAAACCGGAAAACTCCAGAGCATGGAACAGTTTGCAGATCATAAGAAAATCAGAGGTATGTGTGAAGTTACATCATACTTTCAATGAAGTTGCAAAACGTTTGATTGTCCTAATAGTATGGATTCAGGATAGAGTCCATTCCTAAGTGTCCAAGTTACATTTAGAACTGTTTTGATCAGAATTTTACACAAAACCACATGGGGGAATCAGACTAATCATTGGTAAATTGTCTAGTTCAAGAAAAGATTAAAAGCGTCACTGGATAGAAAAAAATTCCTTTCAGAAAGAGGTCATTTGCACTAATGTGGATGTGGTGGATGTTATGTTTCAGCACAAAGATGGGCTTCATGAATTTGCTTCATTCCCTTTTTATGCAGATTTCAAGCAAGTAAATATAGGAAAATAGCCAGGAAAGGCCAGCATAGAATAGCTCTTCTTCCCCATGTAAATACTCTTTTACACAGTAAAGTCAGCTTTGCCTCACTTAAGCACTGCCTCATTTAGATTAGGTTCCAAACTTAAGACCCTGTATTTCTTTAAGAGTACAAAGCATCCTGTGAAGACCAAAAAAAATCAGTATGTTATATAGGATGTATTGCCCTCTAGAAAGCTTTTCTCTGTCCCTTGATTACTGAAGGAGCCTGGGCTCCTGGTTGGATGCTTTGATCTTCACCATAACAAAGTGTACTGAGAGCTCACAGTGACACAGTGCAGAATAGCTATTGTGCTTTGAGCTCAAAACTTACCTTATTTTTTAGTAATTTGATTTTATAGAGAGGTTCTGGAAAAGTGTGTTCTAAAAATTCTTGCAAGAGTTTTAGAAAAAAAAGAACATCTATATGGACACTAGCATGAGTTGGGTTTGAGTTCATGTGTGTGTATAGACAATCTCTGGTACTGCTTAGTAATTGCGTGGTAATGGAGTAGTTGTTGGAGAAGTAGGAAATCTTTTCCTTGCCCCCTTGTCCCTTTGCATGTGTGGAATGTATGAGAGTGTCACTGGTTAAAAGTACATTGTATCTGATGCCCACTGAGTAAGGACTTTACAAGACAATTTGCCAGTGAACTATTCATAGGCTTTCCCTGAGCAGACGGGAAGGACAGAAAAGATGAAAAAGGCAAGTATTTGCAAACAAAACTCCTATGTGTGCAGTGGGATTGATTGTCTGTATATGCCTCTTGCAGAATTTAGAGCAAATTGGATTTAAAGATCTTCCTTAAAGATTCACACATTGGGTTTTGTGCAATACCTATACATAGCTACAGTGGAGAAAATGGATCTATCATTTCAGGGAACCTGAACTGAAGTCATGTTGTGAAAGACAGACATCCCTTCCCCCAAAACTGGACATATCTTTGGAACTGAACACTTTCTCTTCGTGTTGTCAGCAGAAGGTGAAAAGATGCAGTGAGGCTGGAATGCTGATTTTTTTTTTTTGTTATCTCTGCTAGTAAATATTTGTTTGAGAGAGAAATGACTCACTGAATCATGAGGTCTTTATCAGTTAGATCAATTTGGCATGGGCAAAGTCCACATTTTTTCCCCAAAATTGTGTATTTGCTGAAGAAATGTGTTTCTGGATTCCAGTAGTTTCTTCAAAGAAAAATAATGGAAGAATAGAAGCTAAAATTAATTACACTGACTCAGTCTGATAAAAATACTGTATTGGAAGTATGAAGTACATATTACCAAATGCAAGGTGGTCAGTTGATTAAACATTCTAAATCTTGGAAGCAGACTTTCATTAGACAAAGTTTCATCAACTTAGGTATTGTATGAGAATGGATTTGAGGATTTAGCCCTTCTTACTGATTTTTATGGCTAATAAAACTTACCAGTTGCAACCACAGAATTCCCAGCCTAAAATGAGACTTTGTAAATTGAAACTCTTAAATTAAGAGAATGTTATAACAGTATTAATAGTAAATCCAGTCGTTATTTGAGGAATGCTATATTTTCTTGAAATGCGACTTAATGGTCATGCCTGTGCATGAATGTTAACTGTTTCATTTTCTGATACTCGAGAATTTAGAATTAACAAGCTTGTTCTTCTGATATAAAATAGCATTGGGCTTTTTGAAACAAATAGTATAAAGAACAGAATAAGAAATGTAAGGAAGGAACTTCATTTTCTAGGGCAGGAAAGTTTTGATTATTTATAAGATTGACTGTCATAGTCATGTATGACAACCTTTTCTCACCCTTTATATATGAGTCAGTCAGCAGTAGGGAAGCCTCTTCCAAACTTTTGGATATGCTGAAAGTTTGTGATGTATTATATGCTGGTCTCAAAAGTTCAGTAGCCATCCCTCATCTCTCACACCTCGTGGGAGTGAACCATGACCTGAAGGATACTTCTTCAGCCCACACATACATTCATTAACCCTTTGCTATGCAGGCAAGTCAATTCTGCATGCACATAAAGCTTAGCTACACACTGTGAAGCTATGGAATCCTTGACAGAATGTAGCACAGATGCCCAATTGTAATTTCAAAACATAATAACTTGGACAAAGTTTAAATAAGATTGGAGTAAGAGCTTTAGGTGTTCAGGGCACTTATAATCATGCCATTCCCAAACCAAAATATTTTGTGCCCATTTTTCTCTCTTCTGTGTACTCAAAATATAGCCATATGTTTTATGTGTATGTGCTTTAAAAAGGAAGAAAAAAAATATATTCCCAGAGATGATGCATAAAGGTCTTTAGCCTAAAAAGTGGAAATAACTGAAAACAAAAGAAGGTGAATTTTTTAATAACTTGTTTCATAGAATCACAAGCAGTAACACAGGATGAAAGTCTTCAGTCCTTAGTCAGGCATATTGACATGAAAGAAAATGTCATCTGCATAGAGGCACATGCTGTTCCCTGCTTTTCCTTCTTCTCAGTTACTTCTGAGGTGCTATTTCTGCTGGGTGTTTTCATGTGTGAAATCCTCATCACTGGGGGTGGGGGTGGTGTTTGTTTGTTTTTAATTTTAAAAGCCTCTACAAGCAGGAGATTTTAATAGTTTTTTTTTCCCCAGAAGATGATGTGATCTAGACTCTAGGTTGCTTAAGCAAGCTTGAAAATGTTGCACTTTCAAAGGCCTGGTTTTGAATGTAATCAGTCTTCTGAACTAATAACATTCAATATAAACCAGAATGTATGTTGATTCAAGGGGTTAGTTATCCATCTAATAAAGAAATTCAAACATTCAATTTTTAGTCCTAACTGAAAGACTTAAATTTATCAAAGATGGAAGCCATTAAAGAAAAAAAAAGTCACTGAGAAAAGTAAAGTAGAATCACAAACCAGTCACTTAATAGAACATACATATTCAGACTAGAATACATACTGTACATCTATTTATTGTTATTTATGGTAAAATATGTTGGTTTTACCATTTTTATTGCTATAAAATACCATATCATAAAGTAACATATTCTCAACTTAAATCATCAATTTTATTCAGATGCAAAGCCTATTTCTTATAGAAGAGGCTCCAGGGAACTCTTTAAGAGGTATGTATTGGCAGTACTTTAACTGCTGTCGTAAATATTTTGACAGTTGAGTCACAGGGAAATTTCTTGTTTATAGGGAATTTTAGGAACTCAAGCTGAACGTCTTTAACATTTATTTAACACGCCTTGTGGCATGTTAGTGATCATGTAGTGGAACTAGATAGCACATTTCAATCTCAGTGTTAATTGCTGGTTTTGCTTCTGGAAAGCATAGCTTAATTTTTTAATTTGTGAAATTTAAACCAAAAAACGAAAAAAAAAAGTTAACAGAGCACAGTCGGTGGCAACTACGTGTGATGCCAGGTGATAGAATCAGTTTCACTCAAGTAATTCTGGAATGATTTTGCAGGGGAAGTAGTAGGATCACTTGCTTAATCCTGTATGCAGCTTATGTGCATTATTAAGGTTTTATCTGTTTCTCCCAGTTTTAACATGCCAGGAAGCTCCCCAAAGCTGCTGTTTGAAGAAACCCCACTTCTCATTAAATGTGTTCCTTCCTTTCCATATAATAACCATAACATGAATTGGCTTATTTCACTAATGGACTGTGTCGCAATTATCTTGACGTTTTCTTTTGGAATTGTTACCCCATGAATAATTACTTCAAAGGTATAATTTCTATACATTGTAAAATGAGAGGTTAGATGTGCTTTGAAACTTACAGTTTTCCAGGTACTTTGGGGAAGGGAGGGAAATAGTTGAATTTAAAAGTCATTTTACTTCACTCTATATGTCAAATGAAGTGCTATTGGAACAAATTCCTGGGAGTAAGATACCAAATTTAAGTAAAAGTGCATGTTTTCTATTTTCATTTAGTTAGCCATTTAAAAAGAAAGAAAAAAAAAGGTGGGGGGGGCGAGAAAAAAGCCCAATGCCTGAAATATTTTCATATAGCAAACTGATTTATGGCTTGAGCAGCAATTTATAATCCCAGAGCATTCGGAGAAGTAAATGAAATACTTACAGTAGTTGCAGAGAGTTTCTTGTTTCCAGAGCTGAGTCCGCTGGGCTGTAGCACTGATCCTAGCTCTGAGTCCAGCTGGAGCAAACTGGGCCTTTTCCCTATTTATCAGTTTCTCTGCATACACTAGGCTCCAGACACTCTGCAGAGCAATGCTACGGCTCTGAGACACAAACTTCCCACACAGCCTTTTCTGGGGTCGAAGCAAGGGCAGCAGCAAGTCCACATAAATCAAATAATAACTGGGTCATCAGGGACAGAGGTCATGGGGACCCTCACGTCACTGTTTCCCAGAGTTCTCCCTGTCTGATTACTGAATATTCTGCTTTCTTGGTAGAATTTAAAATTCTCCCATTTTGCTTGCTTAACATTGACATGTCTGAGTGTTAATGTTCATTTCCTGGGCAGAGAAAATACTGCATAGTGTTATTTGGAGATATCTACATGACATAATAATTGAATTTAGAAACACTTGATTAGGCCAGTTATCTCCAAACACAACACACTTACCTTGTTCTCCCTATTCTAATTCTGACATCCTATGTTGATGCAGCACACACAGGGCTCGTGTGCCCCCGTAACAGCCACTAATTTTGCAAAGTTTCATTCTTAAAAACCCAAGTTACTTCCATTATTAATAATTTCTAATACATTAATCATTACAGTTGGAGGTTTTCATCATTTCCTAGATACAAGGTGTGATCTTTTGGGTAAGGCATTTTCTTGTTAGGTATCTTGTCGTTGCAGTTGCTCCCTAACATGATGCACAGCAGGTTGCAAACATAGTGACTCCAGGAGGAGGTCACTTTTCTTCTGTGTAAAAGCAATACTCAGTTTACCTCAGGAGAAACTGGTTCTGTTGTATATGTCATGGAACTGGCTGGCAAAGGGAAAAACTCATTTCCTGTTGGTTATCTTACTGCAAAGTCACTTAAAATAGTCTTAGGAACAATAGGTTTTCATGGATCTGTGGCACAATATACAGCAAACAGACTTTACCCTGCAAAGGAGAGTCATATTTGTATTTCATAGGCTCCAGAGAAGAGCATGCTACTTACTTCCATGTGGCCTGGCAGTGTTTAGGAATCTGTTAAGTCTTTGGAGGTGTAACGGTTGAGTCCAGCTTTGAAGAACAAAAAAGTTTGACTCACAGCTGTTATCTGAGCATCTTACGGGGTTTTTTTGAGCTTTCAAATGCTCTGCATTGATAATGTGTGGTGACAGAGGGCTGGAATGCACAGATGATGCAGTAGAGACAAAGATAATGATCTTGCAAGTTTACTAAGTTGTCAAAACTTCAGTGATAAAAATGAAGAATTTACAAGTGTTAGAACTAGGATTTTTTTCATAGCAGTATCTCTTCCACATATACCACTGGCTTTTTCATCCAGCTGTTCAGCCTTTCTCATGAAAGTTGGAAAAACAAGCAGAGGTTTGTGAAATACTGCCTTTAGCTTTTAAATACTACTGATTTTTTTTCATACTTTTTCTGATAGAAGAGACCTTACTGGTGAGCTGTTCAAATGTACCTATGGGACATGAGTATTTAAAGCCTATTGACTTCACGAATCTTAAGTCTGAAGCCTAGGTTTTTAGAAGGTGCCTAATACTCATTCTGTTTACTGTAAACCTAGTGGATTCAGAGTAAATTCAATTTCTAAAATAAGTATGTAAGAATCTAAAATTTTGTTGTAGTAGAAATTAACTGCAGTGCCACATTAAGTATTAGCCCATGGTTGTTTACTCCAACCCACATACTATCTTCATAGCTGTGGTAATAAAACTCCTTTGCATAGTCCTGCAGTGATTCAGACCAGGTGACTGGTCCATGTTAGATACATATATTTACTTCTTTTAACAGATCGCTTCTCCTACTCAAAGCTTAGCGTGACCATAAAAATCAGAGACCTGAGAGCTCACTTGAGTCACATAAAGAACCGATGCAAAGAAGAGGGAAATAAATTGTTTTCCATGCTTGTAAAGAATCAAGAAATAAAAGGCTTATTTAGGAGTAAGGAAGATTTAAATTAGATACTAGAAAAAGCAATTATGGTGGTAAAAATGGTACTGGAATAAGTTGCCTGTACAATCCATCACTGGATGTTTTGAAGATCAGTTTGGGTAACCAGATATTTATTGTTCCGAGTTATTTTGATCTGTAAAGAGAATAAAGGACTCTTGAGATCTCTTCCAACTCTATTTTCTGTTTTTCCTTACATACGTTAGTTTTGTAAAACACTGACAAAGTCTCCGATGAGTAACACGCCTAGTGCCATTTTCATGGGCAAAGGACCATTTTAAGAAATAATCATATACTTCAAGCATGCTTTACTAGAGGTGGTTAAACAAAATGTTACTCATAGATACTGCCTGAAAATATTTGCTGAATGAGTTCATGTCACAAGCCAAAATCTAGAAGTGCCACTGAAGTGGAGAGTAAGAGACACACATGTTTTCCATAGAAAATAATCAGATCTGATGACATCAGTCTGACCTGAACACCTTGCCTTGCACGGCTTTTGCAGCCTGATTTCCATTCTTAGTGTAAACTGTGAGCTTCTGTGCAATCTTATCTACACAGAATGTCTGCTTTTATGCAGTTAGGTCTAAGAATTTGATGAGTGCTGAAACTGCAGATCAAGAAAGAGCTTCCCTAGATCGCTATCTGTTGAGAGGATTAATTTTCAAGCTACACAGAATTCTTTGTTCATCTGAACTAGAGATTCAAGATCTCTGTAACTTGTTTGGTATCCAAATAGTTAAAGGAAGTCATATCTACTCCAGCTGGATCTTCTCTACATAACTGACCCCTTTGGCTTGATCTGGTATTGGATTGTTTACGTAACTTCAGTAATTAACCACTATCAGCCTCATTAATGAAACATAAACCACCTCTTTTGCTCATTTATAAAGCATTTGTCAAACAAAACTTAAAGGGCAGAATCTCAGCAAAGTAACAGTCCTTCAAAAGCTACTGAGACTCTGACTACAAGTCATTACGGTCACTTTGTTGTTGTTTTTCAGTAAAAATGAAACAGAAGTGATGGCATGGTCTATTGCTTTTGGCTAACTTTTCACAAAAACATCTGAGATCTGTCACATGAGGGCAATGATGCCTGGCCAACTATTTTGGCCATTTCAGTACAAAATACTGATGTTCCAGCTCATTACTGTAAATCATTAAATGATGAAAGCAAGAGTCAAATACTAAACAACTGGGAGCCTTTGGAAAACTAATTGCTAATTACAGTAATCGTTGTTATATGTGAGTTAAAGGTTATATTGAAATATAGATTATTTCATTATAGAATTAAGTCTCTCCTGAAGAATATTAAAGAAAGTTGAGTATTAACAATACAGCTTATGTATTGAAATGATGTAACTTAATCTTTACCTATTTTTGTTTTAGAGAAATAAAATTTTTTAGAGGCATAAAATACACTGGCAGACAAATACATGCCAAAAATTTTGTGTTCCGAGAGCTACTTGCATTTACAGTTTGTTAAGGAACTCACAAAAAAACCTGCAAGCTTTATGTTCACCCTGACTTCTGGATTATTTGTTAATTTTCTGGCACTGTTAGGATTTTCAGCATGGCATGGATGAACCCAAGCCCTAGGTGAGAAACAGCACAAAGTCTTGTGACTAGCACTTTTGCATGATGGCATATCTTGCACTCCTGACTCTCAACAGAGAGAAAGATTTAGTTTGAATAGGATCCATATCTGTTCTATGTGGTGGTTTTGATTGTTGGATCACATGTTCCAAGATAGTATTGGGTCCAGAAGCTACAGTAGTAGGAAATTGTCCCTTGTTGTATTCAGCACATTCACCAACAATTTGGATGCAAAACTTGAGGACAGGCAAACGAAGCTTTTGTGGGAATGGTACTAAACTGTATATAGGCATCAGTTATGAGGAGGGTTGCAAAGAACAGAAGATGCATGGGATTGTCTGTCAAAGATGACTTTGTTTTAAGTTGTTATTTGCCTAAAATGTAATTAACCTAGAATCTTAAGAAACGTGCTTGTTTTGTTGACATTATTTGCCTATTTTGCCTGCAGCAGAGAGAGAACCGTGGCTGGTTGACTTGAAACATTAAGAATGTTAGTGTAGTAGGTCAGGGACTATCTTTTTTCTGCATACATGTATGGCTTCTGTTGGATGAGGCCCCAGCCAGCCTGAAGTGCTTAAGACCCAATGTAATACTTCTGCTGATGAAACAAAACATTAAAAAAATGCTGTTTGTACTACAAGTTCACCCAGTATTTCCCCCCTTCTGTAGGTTTTAAACATGTACTAATTTTTGTAGCTTCAAGCAACAAGGTTTGTGTGTCATTTCCTTTGAGCACTGGTTTGCAAAACTTTTATCTTCCCTACATGTAGCTTTTTAAAGCAGTACGGTAATTTGCAAAAAAAAAATAATTTAGAGAAATGGTCTTTACAGAGCAAAACTATATGTTTCAGCAGAGGAATGAAAGTGAGACTAGCCAGGGAAATTTCATCAGGCAGCACCTTTCAACCTGAATTTATATAGTGTTCAAATAGGAAATTATTCAACTATTCCCCCCAAAAGGATGACAGGGGGATCTATTACAGTGAACAGCTCCCATTTAGCATTGCAGAGCATGAGTTCATTCAGTTGGTTTAGTGTTAGATACTATAAATACTCTTCTGGTTTGCATCAAATGTATCAGACAATCATAGTCAAATTAGAAGAGAAATAATTCATGAGAAGATGAAAGTTCTCATTAAGTTCTTAAATGTTTTCATGAGATGAAATAATGGGAGACCATATCAGATCACAGAGGAGAAACAATTTTGATCTTTTTTAAGACTGATTTTTTTTTCTTAATCATGAAGTTGTTAGTTTTACTATGCATTTGCTCACAGATTTTTCACAAATCTCGAAGAGCTAAACACTTGTTAAATTTATTGCAAGAGCCAAACTGCTTTAAACTTACTTGAAAATCTCAAAGCAGCCTACAAAATGTTCTTGTTTCTTCTGGACATTCTCTTAACCTTGTATGCAGGGCAGTCCCACTACCTTAAGGCAGAACAGTACTAATAAGCCCATCCATTCAACACCAACAAAATGTATGGGTATCCTTATATCTCCACAGACTCAATACCCTGTGCCAGATCTATGTGTTTCCTCTTGGCAGGAAGACCAGGATTTGTCAATAAAATGCTCCAGCGCATCAATATTCAGCAAAGCACAGTGTGGAAGAAAGTAAAGATACCAACTAAAGCTTGATTACTATCTCCTGCAATGACCTCAGAATTGATAGTTCATAGAGAATACTTGTAAATGTGACCTTAAGCACTGAGATTCTTAAATGACTACACTTCTTTGTAGGTACAGCAAAGAGAAGCCAAGTCCTGGACCTGATTTCCATAAAGCAGAATATCTTGTCACTCTGTATTAAGCATTACAGAATAATTATTGTGGAATCCCTCAGTCAGCATTTTATCAGCAGTGGAGTCTTGCTGCTGAGAGACTGAAATAGCTGGATATATCCATTTATCAATGATAATGTTTTCTCTTTTTTCCAGCCTGGATTCCATCTTAAGGACATTTGTTTTAATAGTAAAAAGAATATTAGACTCATAAATGTGAGTGCTGTGGTGCGATGGGTGACTCTCCAAGATTTATCAAAGCAAGATAATGAAGATGAACAATAAGACCAAGTTTCTTGCTAATAACTTTTGTCACAGAATGACTGTGTTTCATGCAACAGTAATCCACCTTGAAGTATAGGCTACGAAGTGCAAGAAGGAAGATTCACTTGGCCTCCTGGTTTGCGAGTCTCTGTGCTACAGATTTTGTTGAGGGCAATACCAGTGAAACTGTGACAGTAGCTGATGATTGTGTTAACACCAGCACTTGATTTTAAAAGCGAGCGGTCAAAAAGCATTGGGGTGTGTGGTGTGAGAGAGGTCTGTTTTGCTTTTTAAATAAGCTGTAGCTGCTGAAATATACGGCTGTTAGACACCAAGTTTTTCCAGGAAGGACTTGTAGTGGAAATGAGAAATGTCACATACAGCTTTTCAAAAGCTAGTGTCTGCTGCATTACTATGTGAGACTTGTGTTTTGAGAGACTTAGCCAAAATTTTTCAGACTGTGCTGACCACACTTACAATAAATATGATTTTGCCCCAAACCCAAGAATTATTCTAGAAATTTGCCATTTATTCTTTTATCTACTTCCAGCATTCAGATGCCACTCGATCTGTCACAGATGTTACCATTTTCTACTGGTCAATTCCTCTGTGCATTATTATCCAGCATGTACTCCACTGCCAGTTTCTGGCTGAGTTATGGGCATTGCTTGGTGCATATTGTTTTAACATCCTCAGCACCGATGCCTGAACAGATACTGTGTTGTGCTCAGGATTCTGTGCTCTGTCTGTTACCAATCTCTTCAACTTTTTCTGTGCTTTTGGTCTGTCTAGATTTCTTTTTATTTTCCCAGTACGAGCAAGAACCTCCTCAGCTATAGTCAGAAATGCTGTGTATTTATTCCATCACAGAAATACTATTTATGATTTTTCAAAGATGGGCTAGAAATGAGTTTGGTTCTGTAGCAGCTTTGCTGTTTTGGAGAGCCTTAATATGCTTCTATCTAGCGTATACTTTTCCTGCTAGAACAAATCCATGTTCTGTTTGACAAAATACAGCCATGTGGTTAAGAGTTATTAAAAGCATTAAAGCATTAACCTCTCATAACCTCATTTTTCACTTTGTACACATACATAAGTGTTTAATCGAATTGAAGTTAAACACTAAAAAGTTTGAGAGGCCAAATTTATACATTCTCTTTAGTTTATTCAGAATTGATGTGATAAGCCAAAGGAATTATAAGACACCACTACTCAGAAAATGCTCATCTGCTGATTTGTTTAAGCTCTCTTGCTACATACTAGAAGTTTTGGTGACAAGCATTCCCAGCATTTAAATCAAGGAGCTTTGTCCTACTGGGATCCGATCTGCATCCTGGCGCCACACTAGCTTATTCTACTGTCCTTTGGAAGTTGAACAAATGATTCTGTGTCAAAAGATCTGTTGGAGAAGGGGTGAGCCACATCCTTGAGTGAGAACACAAGACTAAGCGCTGTGTGCCAGTAGTATCGTAGACTCCCATCTTCTTCTCATTCTGCAGTTTTATTTCAAGCAGCCAGAATCCCACAGAGGGACTGCACTGATCCTGAAATGAAAGTCTGATACAGCAGTGCTGGCCCTCATCTCCCTTGCTTGTCTCTACTTGGCATGAAAGGCCAGGATGTCATCTCTGAAGCCAGAGAAGAGTATTAAATCATAAGTATAAACGCAAGGAACAGAACAGGCCAGAGATTCAGACGTACCAGTGCAGCTCCTGCTGAGGTGTAACGGTCCTTCACACTGCACAGACCTTTAGCTGACTTCCTAGTAGATGTGAATTGCAGTTTCCAGTGCTGCATTTCTACGTGACTCATTGAGTGCCTCTCTGCTGTAAAGGTGATTTAAGTGGAACCTCAGAGGTTGCATGTTTGATTTCACAGAACTTCCTTAGGTTGAATAAGGTAAAAAGCAGGAAGATACTGAACTGGTACACATATACCATTCCATGTAGCTGTATCAGGCCTACTCCTGTGTGGCTGCTCAAAGGCTCTGCAAAAATTGAAGTGCTGGCAGAGGCTTTGAAGGCAGCCACACAGTTGGGAGTATGAGCAGAGAGAAGCAACAGTAGGTGCTGAACCACACAGGTAGGGTCATTTGAGGATATAATAGTGGGGACAGACAGGGGAACAGGGGGAAAAAGCACTGGCTACAACTTAGGGATATCATGTCTGTCTTAGGACAGGGCAATCTTTTGCCAACTAGTTCCACAACCAGAATGGTAAAGACAGTAAGATTTGTCAGTTTTCCAAACATTCATGGATCACCCATTATGAAAAAGGAATTCTGATAATGAGTTGTCTTAACTTTTTAATATTCTCTAATAAGAAAAATAAGGAAGGACCAGAAGGTAAAACATGCTCTAAATCATGTTCTAGACCTTTACTTCCACACACGTTACTATGAAGCAGCACTGCATTTCCCAAATTTGCAAAATGTATCTCGTACTTTACTCACTAATCCGATTCTGATGAAATACTCCAAATGCAGCTGCTTATTCTATTCTTTTCTGGATTGTATGAATGTTTTGAAATTGTTGCTTATATAGAATTACCTTATGCAGCACTTCTGCACTAGGCTTGATTATCTCTGGGATCACAGAGATACTTTTATCTGATAGAGCATCCCAGATTTTTCCTATGTGTCTGTCTGAATGGGGATTTAAACTTGAAAGATGCCCCAAGTCAAAGGGAGTCCCGTTAAAACATTACTGTTGAAAACATTATTAATAAAGTTGGTAATAGTAAACAAAAAAGCTTTGTGGCACGAAGTTAAGCAAAGCATCAAGGACATCACAGATCGCTAACAGTAGCTTTAGTTAGCAAATACCAAAGAAGCAAGTCAGCATTACAAAGCTTGTTATTTTAACTTGAGTAGAGGATGTTTACTGTTGAAGGGGACAAACAAGAATATTAGATAAGATGACAGCTCAACAGATCTCAGCCCAGAATTTATCGCACACTGTTTAAGGGAATATTTTAAAAGATAACCAGAACCCCCTCGGGTCAAGGATCTACACCCTTCTGCAAACAGACCGCACTGCACACAGCAGCGTTCATTTCAACCGGAGGCTTTCCACCGGGGCCTTCCCGAGAGAGCCCCGTCGTGGACCACGAACCTTTCTGCGTGTACGAGTTCTGGCTGGGAGAGAACGTGCGGCCTCGGGCCGCCGCCAGGGACTGCGCGCTCAGGGGCCGAGGACGCCAACCTCATGCTGTTTCCCGGGGGCGGGGAGGGCCTCCCCTCCTCCCCAGGCCACCCAACACCACAGAAAAGCTTGGAAACGGCGCGGAGAGCCGGGACACTGCCGGCGCCGGGAAGCGGCGGGCCCACCCCGCCCCGCCCGCGGGCGGCCGAGCCGGGGGGGGGGGGAATGATTATCTCTTAACGGT
>JANZLQ010000055.1:232777-276416 GCA_026212715.1 Elanus axillaris
AGGCGGTGGCGCCCGGCGCGGCCCCTTGCCGGCGCCCTTGCGGGCCTTTGCGCTGTCATAGCGTAGGCCGCGGCCGGCCGCCTCCCGCAGACGGCAGCCCCCGCTCGGCGCGCGGCTGGCTGGGGCTTCTGGCACCGCCCCTCGGCGGGGCCCGCGACTCCGCTCGGCGGCCACCATCTTGCTGCAGCGCAGCGAAGAGGGCCGCCGGGAGGGCCGCGCTCGGAGCTCGCTGCGCCGCAGGCCCCTCCTGACGGCGGCGGCGAGTCTCTGTCGGTCCCGGTCCGGTTTCCTGCCGTCTGGATGAGTGGCGAGCGCAGGGCTCTTCCCCAGACTCCAGACCCGTTAAAAGGAAGCGGATTTTTGGCGTCACGGTTGTTGTTTGGTTTAAGTATTCTCTAGGTATATATGCCTTTACAGATGTCCTTGGAAGTTCTTTAACTTTTTTTTTCCCCCGTAGATGTATTTTTGGACGTAAAACTGACTTCACTAACCTAGCGAATGTTGGTAGCTGATCTCGTAGCGGTTGTGAATTGACTCAAGAGCTAGTGTTCGCCGCTGCTTTCCGATTCTCGTTGGAAAAGATACGGAGTAGATGTATCTCCCGTGTGCATACATTGTGCATACATACTGAAGATAGAAAGCTTTACCTTTTTATTAAATTTGATCTTAGTTACATAAGAGGTTGCTATTTCTAGAAGCGCATGTCCTAACCCAGTAAAATGCATGTTCTTGCAGTTAGCTCTCTTTGTGAAGAAAATGGGAAACAAAACGGTGTTTGTAATCCAGCAAGTTCTGGTGTTAGGCTGAATAAATGGATTTCTAGCTGTGAACAGCTTTATGTGACTTACTGTCATTTAGCAAAGCCTGCACCTGGAAGACTTCAAGAACAGGACTTGTGCAGATCTTCCCTGTCTTTGCATTAATCCTTTCAGCTGTAAATATACAAATGGAGAACCCAGTGTGACTTGGGGCTGGGCAGCTGCTTAGGGTGTTTACCGTTTGGAGGAGTATTTATAGTAACTGAATTAAAAAGTAAAGAATTTGAGACAGACACACACAGTGAGGATTTTTTTTTACTTGAGTTATGCTTGCTTGACAGCCCCATTTTTTTAATAACTTAAGTGTAGTCAACCAATCTCGTTACCACATCGAACTGGCTTTTAAGGGAAAAGGTTATACCTTATTCCATTACCTGACAAAATTAGCTTTAGTCACCTTTGGGCAGAAAGGTGTTTTGATTATTCTAGGAAAATCTAATATATTCTGTGCCCAGAAAAATGAGAAATGTAATATGATAGAAGTTACAGCTCTTGTAGAGCTATAATAATATTAGTCTAATTAGATGAAAGTGTCTCTGTGCAGTTCTTGTGATACAGCATATGCCTGCTTCATTTCTTCTGAATTTGGTTGGGGGATGTCCATTTGAGATCTGAAATGCTGTCCAAAAAATATTAATATCCTGAAAGAGATTGTGGGAATGGTTGCCTGAATCTAATGCGGAGCTAGGTGAAAAGTGTAGCGATCCTGTTGTTCTTGCAATAGCTTTGTGTCTTCCAACTTATATTTTTTTTATAATTGAATCTTTCACTGCAAACCTTTCATACCAGATACTGGTTTGTACTGCCCTCATCCAGTTTTGTATTTAGTCTCATTCATGTATGTGTAATGGTATGACAAGAAAACTTATTTCAGCTGAAAGTTTTTCAGAGTGGTGACTGAAGGAAGATGCTTCATCTGGAGGAGAGGTCATTCAAATACAAACATCTGTGAAAACTGGTTGATGAGTTTGCCTACAGCCATTGTGTGCTTTTGGGGTTTAGAGTTCTTATTTATAATAGCTGACTGCAGTCAGCATTTTCACTGTGTTGAGAGTTAAATGTCTTTGCATTCATGTTTCAGTCACTTAAGTTGACTCGTTCAGATTTACTAAACAGAATTCAAAGCTCAATGTAAATTATGAAATTCACTTTCCCACTACAGTGGAGAAATAGGCTTTGTCCGTATTTTTTCTCGTTTGGTGTGGGACTTAGGGAATGACTTGGGGAAGAGTTATGCTCTGATGCTTAATACATTTAGATTACTGCATAGCATGCTGTTTATCCATAGATTCATAGCTGTGTTGCTTCTTACCAGCTTTTGTGCACAAAAATCTCCTCCCCATTTTTTTTCCTTAATGTACTGAGTAAGCAACAAACTCAAATCAGAACTTTATTTTATTTATCTTCAAAAATTCTGTTTCTGTAAGGTTTCAGTTTTATGTGGTGGGTAGCAGTTTGTCTAAACCGCTTTTGCATGAAAACACCCAAGGGGTACTGGAAAACTTTAGGAGAGAATTGCTATCTAGTTACTGTTGCAGAGAGACTTCTCTGTTAGTTATCAACACAAATATTATTTATATGTAATCAACATTTTGCAAGCTTTGAACAAGTCCAGAGAATGGCTCTGCACTTATTTCACATGCTATGCCAGGGTGCGTATGATCTGTGTAGAACAGGCGTGCAGCATCTGTACATATAATTGAGAAGTTTGTTTATTTTTATATAAAGCTAAAGGTGCTTCAGATATTGCTAGTCTTTAACCCACCTTTTGGGACAAAAATTACCAGGAAATTCTAATTTCCACACACACATACACTCTACTGCTACTCTGAAGGTCCGTGCAAGCACTTACAAATTGAATTACGAGACAGCATCTTTATAAAGTTATTGATAGGAGGACTAAGACTTGCATTAAATGAAGTTGCTATTCATCAAAATGAAGTTGCTGTTTTAATTGTACAAACTGGGACCTTTCCTAAAATGCCTAACTGCATCTGAAGAGTTTAAAACTGGAAATACCATATCACTGGCTTGGAGGTAGTGTTTCTTGGAAAACAAAACTGAAAATGGGAATGCCAAATACATTTGTAAAACAGTCTTTCCTAGCATGGACCAAACCTACAGTATTAAGGTAGAGGAAATGCACCTGTTTGTTGGAACACCTAGGACTGGTGTATCATTTCTTTTAAAGTGGTACTTAATGTGTGTCTTTTTTTCCTTTCTCCAGTATGAAGTGGAACAGAACAGAATTTACCACCTGAAACTGCTGCTTCAAGTTCAGATCAGGAAAAGAATATACCACATCGTAACAACAACTCAAGACCAAAGAAGAGGAAACTTACGCTGAAGATACAAGGCTTGATCTGAATCAAGAAGTTTGTGCCTACTCAACAGCTTCAAAAGAGCACGTCCCAACGCTGCTAGTAGTCTTTGTTTTCTCCAGTGCTGTATTGAAACTGCCCAGGGCAGCAGCACTTGTATTCTCTATTAGCTTGATAGATCACGTTCTCTTGCTATCTTTTTTCTTTTTCTCTCTCTCTCCCCCTCTCTCTTTCTCTCTCTCTCTTTTTTAATAATAGCAGTCTTCATCCTTAGAAACTTGTGCTGAACAGAAGAATCGGCTAATACTACTGAAAGTGCAATATTTGAATATCACTGCGAGGTTAGTGCATGTGTTATATAAAGAGTTACATACATTCCTTAATAGGAAACAAGTTGTCAACAGAAGGGTGTGGTTTTTGTTAGTTTTTTTCTCAATTCTGTGCTGTTACTTTGGTTTATTAGTAGTGTGACAAATTAATAGTACATGCCATATGGTTCTATTTAACAATACTTAAAACACTAGGGAGCTGGTTATTAATGTTTCTCTCTTCTAGTAACAGTAGTATTGTTGAGTACTTGTATTAGTGGGGTTCATAGTTCTTATTCTTGTAAACTGACAGGTCAGCTGTGTTAAAAGTCAATGTTGGGAGTGAACTGTTGGCAGTGGACAGCCCAGCCAGGTAGTCGTCATGGTCTGGTAGATAACCATTTAATTGTAGGTCCGAGCAAGTCTTGTTTGTGCATTAATGGGTTGAAGCCTATTACTAGAAGCTTCTTAAAGAACAGTTTTATGGCGATACTCCTGGTGATACATATAAATGGACGTTGTGTTTGATTTTTGTTATGCTCTGTTATAACATTATGTTTGAACAGGTGTAGGAATATGACAAGCATCTGGAAAGACTGCTAATATTATAATGTATCCTTCTCTCCACAGGCAATTTTAGTGCTACCCTGCGGAGTGTGTTTGAACTTAAGTTGCCATGCTTTAGATGATTGAGTTCTTTGTGCTGTACTGCTAATACTCCTTTAAACTCAAACTGTTCAAATGTCATGCAATGGTAGTCTTCGAGCAAGAGATTATAACAGTGTGGCTTTCTAACCCTAAGATAGGCAGTTCTGAACTTGATTTTTAGGTAGATTTGTCATTTGCAGTATCTGATGTACCTTTAGTAGTATTGCCTTTAGTCTACTACTTAATGTCTGTGGCAGGGGTGTATGTGTGTTTGTGTACTTAACCTTGCATCAAAGATGTAAAGTGGCCATTTTGCCAATGACTCACAAAAACACCTTTGTCACACTCATTTGAGCTTTCAGCAAGGGTTAATGGTCTTGCCTATTATTCTTCTGGGAAAAAATATAATAATATATTATTTTCCCTTCCCCCAGCCACCCTTCTTGCAGGATCAATTTGTTTTTTAAAAGTATTGCAAACTCTAGGGTGGCTTAAAATCAAACACTTCAGCTGGTGCCTTTCCACAAGGGCATCTTCTTGTGTACTAGGGGTTGCCTTTAGGGGTTGCCTTTCTCAAAAGATGAGGGTTCATATATTGGAGTGATGCTGACAGGAACTAGTCTGTAACTCTTAGCAGTTTTGTGTAGTGCTTTTTTTGTTAGATAATTTGAGAAAATGTGTCCTTTAAACATAATCCACTGCGTAAAAAAGATGCACCTCCTGTGGCTTTTGTCCCTTGAGCAGTTCAGGCTGGACATCAGGGAAAGATGTCTTTACTAAGAGAGTAGCACAGCACTGCAACAGTTAACCCAGAAAGGTGGTGGAACCTCTGCCATTGGAGGTTTTCAAGACTCAGCTAGACAAAGGCATGGCTGCCTTTCTTGTTGGCAAGAGGCCTTTGAGGAGGAGGAGGATGGACTAGAGTCCTCCAGGGGTTTCTGCTGGGGGTCATGTTCTCTGAGGCGCCATTTTTGACATGTTAGTATCTTACGACTTACTTGAACATGTAAGAGTATTAATTTATGCCAGTTACCACAGGTTTGTAGGGTATCCTGATACTTGAGTTTTTGTAACTGTAGAATAAGAGGGAAATATTGATTAAAATTAAGAGATTGAGAAACTGCTTGTCCGTTGTACTGTGGCTTATCATGCCACTCTACCAGACAATACTGTATCTTTCTGTTTATTTGTCTTTTTCTAGAAGACCTTATGTAATGCAGTTTGTTACTTAAATTTAGGACAATATGGAGGCTATCTGTCGGAATATAGTGGCAATAAAAGTTAAATATAACCTGTCTGGGAACCAGCTGTTTACATAGTAGTCACATACTTTGCTTGATATTTGTAAACTACCATGTTGTAATGTTTTCTTGAGCTGGTGCTATGGTTCTGTGTTGAAATAGGGTATTTTCATTCTCCCAAAGTTTTGAAAGTGTCAAATATGCCTGAACAGATGCATTTCTAAAGCTGGTAGCAAAATTATTTTACGTTACATTAGACAAAGTAGAAGAGGATTAAAACAATTACAAATTAAGTTGGTTCTAGGTTGCATGTCCTCTGGAAGTTGCTTCAAGGGTGCAGTGTAGGGAGATGGTCATCATCTGTAACTTATTGTAACAGGGACCTTCAGGTGTTTGTACACCTCTGAGTTTGGTCTCACCTTTACTTTGTTCTTCTTGACAAAGGAAAACTCGCAAGGCATGGAAAATTACTAGTGAGTGCAATGAGAGAGGAAACCCTCAAATGTTCCTAGAGAGTTAAGTTTTTCCATGTGTAACTTTCTTGAACTTAATCGGCTTACGTACAGGAACTTCTATATAGCATTGTATCTTACCAGACTTGGGACTCGAAAGGTTTGGACAAATACTAATACGATGGAGTTAAGATTAAATCTGAATAAATATACTAATTAAATATTTGTGCTCTGATAACCATACTGAGGCCTCTGTCAGTTATGTGAAGTTATTTGTAATCTAATGAACTAGGAACTAACTCCTTGGTTCAACTTTTTCAGCCCTCCCTTTAAAGCATAAGAGGGGAAGCTGGGTAGTAAGGTAGTCCCTTCCTTGCAGGAGTTTAGCATGTGGTAAGAAGCACAGTACTGAGAGAGACTCTAGATTAGGATTTTAGTAGTTCTCTTTAACATAGTTCAAGAGAACATACAGCCTTTGCAGCTGTTTCTGCATCCCGGTGTGTATGTGCACACCTTTGCCTCTGGTGCGTTTTCCCATTGAGACTTGCAGCTTTTGTGTAACAGTTTGCCATACTACTGTTACTCATTATAAAAATGGAAACAAAAATGAGGTGTAAAACAAGAAAATAAGCAGTGCTTGTTACAGAAATTATATCAGAACAGACTTACTAGTTCACTGAATTTTTAAAGAGCTTGGGGGTGGTTAACACTGTACTTTGTAACTACTGACTGGTTCTGTAGTCCCCCAACACTGTGCTATGCTATCACAGCTATATGAGATGGAGGACCATTATACAGTGTCATAAGATCTTTTTCCCCACTCCTGTAGCTCCCCCAATTTCTCTTTGTATTTTTCTTCATCTACATCTACCACATGTGGGTCTTAAACAGCAGGGGACTCCCCTGTGTTCGAGGCCTGTAGGTCAGGGCAGCAATGTCCACATGTTTAAGTAGCATAGGAATTCACAGGGTTGGTTACCTTGTGAATATACTTCTGCTTCTTAATGTCCTTAGTATCAACAATTTTTCAGCAAATATGAAGCATTTGGTCTTTTCCCAAGCAATTATGAAGTATCAGTTCTGGGTCTTTCTTGAAACTTTTCTAGATATTCTCACATCAAAACATCACTTCCTTCTGCAAAATAAAATGTGTGAAAATACCCCTTAGGTTCTGGTATGACTTCCATTTTGCATGGAAGTCTAATTAAATAACATGTAAGCCATAGCATGAAGGTGGAAATGTTCCAGTAAAAATAAAACAGCATAGGTTATGCTTAACAGTTTCACCATTAACCAGTACGAGCATCTTTTTTTAGAACCATTTGAGATGAATGGTCGAAGGCTAACTACTGTTCAGAAGTTGCTGTGTACAGTGGTGTGAGGACTGATGTTTTCCTTTTTCTCTTGGAGGCCTGAACTCTGTCAATCCTTATTTCTTGCACTTGTTCCCAATGTATTTTTTTAATGGCAGTCTTCCTTAACAAAATAATAAATAGTTCTGCCCAAGAACTCCACAGCAGGTGTTTTCCAGTGGTCTTTGATCACTTTTAAACTGATTTCCAAACAGCCTAATCAGACGTGCTGTAACTGTACCTTTTTAATACATTGAATAACTCGATGTCTGTATTAGAGTAAGAAGCCAGGACCATTTTACAAGTTGCTCAGGTGTCTTTTATCTCCACTAAACATATTGCTGACTAATTTTGAATCCCTTCTGCTTCATGCAACAAGAAGACAGAGAACAGATACAGTCTTGTTCTGTTTCCAAAATAAATACTCTGAAAACTGCAGCAAATAAAAGCCTCCAATACTGTATTTTATGCATGTTGACTGGGGAGGGGAGAGGGTTGCTTCAGTAGTCTTTCTTGAATTACAGTGTTTAGTGGGGTGTAATACACTTCAGCTTGTTTAATTGCTAACTTGTAAATGGAAGTTGCTTCCTTTAAAAATGAGACTTGCCCATCAAAAAGCCAATGAGTTAGTAAAGGGTCTTGTGAATATTTCAAGGTTGAGTCTGTGCTTTGAAAAGAAAAGACACCTCCCCCCCAAAAAAAAGGTTATCGTGGATGTGAGTTAATTTAACAGTTCATTATGGCTTCAACTTTTTTTAGCTTAATGCTGTTTTCAAGTTTTCTCAATCTCTAGCACTTGAACTCCTATGCCACAGAAATGTTAGTTTAACTCTGGATATTATTAATTCCATAACTGTGCAAAAAGTTTAAATACTTAAAATGATTTTTTTTAGTATGAAAGACTTCACAGATAAACTAGGGACAAACTTTGCAGGGATGTGAACCTAATTCTATTGGTTCATAACAGTTGCATCTTCCTGATTACCTATTTAATTTAGAAGAGCAGATACTTTAGATATTTTCAGGCTCTGGTGTGAAATAGTGAATGTGGAGTACTTTGAGGTATATACTTAAGAAAGTGAGAAGTTTGTTTTGTCTAAGCAAGCTTTATTTTGGTGTTGTATTTCTAGCCTATTTTATAAATACGTTGCTGTCTAAATTTTAAGGATTGTTTTACAAAAGCTTGACTATGGTGTTCTTACTCTATTTTAAAAATGGTTAGAATTTGCTTGTTACAGTAACTTCCACAAGCTCTTTGTGTTTGTTATTCTGTTAGGTGGTCATGGAGAAAGGGAACTTATTTTAAGTAGAGTGGTTTTTGTGGGTTTTTTCCCTCCTGTGCTTTCTTTTAAACAGATGAGCTTTGACCCAAACCTGCTCCACAACAATGGACACAACGGGTACCCCAATGGTACTTCGGCAGCGCTGCGTGAGACTGGGGTTATAGAAAAACTGCTGACCTCTTATGGATTCATTCAGTGTTCAGAACGGCAAGCTAGACTGTTCTTCCACTGTTCACAGTACAATGGCAACTTGCAGGAGCTCAAAGTAGGAGGTAATTAGGATATTTTCAGAGCTTCTTGACTGAGTGAAGACCAGTCTCTTTCACTTGCCATAGAAAATCCTTTTATCTTGTGGCATGAAGAGATGTGTGCTTTTGCTTCTGGTGGGCTAAAGAGACAACTGAATTAATAATTAATTATTTCTGATGAGAGACCTCTATAGCACTTAAGCTTTGTGCAGCTTATATGAATACAGTTGTGGCCATTCTGGAAAAGGTTTGGAGTTAGGTCAGACTTCTATAACTGAGATGGAAGCAAGTGCTTCCATCTGTGGAATAATACACCTCATGTACTCAGTATTTCTTTTTGTAGAATTAGTTTGAAGATGGCCTATTGTTTTTTGGAATGGGGAGGCTGCTATTTCATGCTACTAATAAATGTGGCAATGAAGTTTCTAAACTGTTGAATGGCATATGTTATGTTTGAACTTCAGTGAAGTCTGCTGTATAGTGAGCAGGGCAGGAAATTATTGAGGGGAAAGCCATTATGACAGAATAGTTCATTAGCAGCAAAAGTGAATAAGCAGAATAACTAGAGAAATATTTGCACACAAAGTGTCCTTCCTCGGTAACAAAAGCACCTGAGTTTTACTTTGTTGTGTTTGGCTACAAGTGGTGAATTGTCAAATGTAACCATTTAGTGATCTAAACCCCAAACAAGCAAACAAAAACCCCAATAAAAAAACAACAAACCCAGACAAAACTCTGATGCCATTATCATGTTTCCCTGTCTTGTAGATGATGTTGAGTTTGAAGTGTCTTCTGATCGCCGAACTGGAAAACCCATTGCTATTAAATTGGTGAAGATAAAACCAGAAATACTACCTGAAGAACGAATAAATGGACAAGTTAGTGCCTGTTTTCCATACATGCATAATTTCCATCCTTTACTCCAGTACAGAAGGGTAGATTCATTTAGCGTGCATATTAACTACATACAATATACAGTTAACACTGAAATATATTTTTGTTGTTCTGATAAAAATTCAGAGGTTCAGTTTGACCTCTTACTTGGCTCCAAACAGTTCTTAGAGTCAACAGGTGTTCTGTAAGATTGAAACTTTGCAACATGGCATTTACACTAGAGGTACATCCCTGAGTGTATAGTAAAGGATACTGAGATTCATTCTGTATTCAACAGTGCTGCTCCTGAAATGACTAGCAATGGATTTTTTTTTTTTTGACTGGTAGGTTGTGTGTGCTGTTCCTCACAATTTAGAGAGTAAATCTCCAGCTGCCCCGGGTCAGAGTCCAACAGGGAGTGTATGCTACGAACGTAATGGGGTAAAGCTTATGTATTTTACTTGAACTCTTTGCTGATCCATCACTGTGGTCTATGAGCAAAAAAATTGACGCAATTTAATGTAGGCAATCGACACTGCTGAGAACTGTAGTTCTTGGCCAAAAAAAAAAAGCATGCTTTGGTAATTACTACAAACAGAAATGTTACTTGCTTGCTTATATCTATGGAGAACTTTATATAGAGACAAATAGATGTTTTTCTCTTTTAAAACGTAATGAAGCCGGGTTATGTAATGTTCATGTATCCTTATCTTGAACTTTTAAAGTTTAGAAATTGACATTTAACAATGGCCACGTACAAACCTTTCAACTTAAGTTGCTTGTTGCAGACTCATCAAAACAGCACAATGGAGAAAAGAGTGTTTTTGCGTGCCATGTTTGATCGCTTTCAATTTTCTCACTAAATTATTTTCTTTAGTAGCAGATACTGTTATTAAACAAAACCATGTTAATCTTTCTTTGAAACAACTATTCTACAAATAGAGTAATATTAGTTAATTTTAATTTACAGGAAGTATTTTACCTGACTTATACCCCAGAAGATGTTGAAGGAAATGTACAGCTGGAAACAGGAGATAAAATAAACTTTGTAATTGATACAAACAAACAGTAAGTTGGTATTGCTTTTCTGGATTCATACTTTTAGTAGTGTTGTGGTTTAACCCCAGCCAGCAACTAAGCACCACGCAGCCACTTGCTCGCTTCCCCCCAGCCAGTGGGATTGGGGAGAGAATTGGTGTGGGGAGGGGGAGGTGGGGGGAGTAAAACTCATGGGTTGAGATAAGAACAGTTTAATAGGACAGAATGGAAGAAAATAATGAAGCTAATAATAAAAGGACAATAATAAATAAAAGAATTGGAGTATACAAAACAAGTGATGCACAATGCAGTTGCTCACCGCTTACCAACTGATGCCCACTTAGTTCCCAAGTAGGGTTCCGCACCCCCCAGGCCAACTCCTCCCCCCAATTTATATACTAGGCGTGATGTTACATGGTGTGGAATACCCTTTGGCCAGTTTGGGTCAGCTGTCCTGTCTGTGTCCCCTCCCAGTTTCTGGTGCCCCTCCAGCCTTCTTGCTGGCTGGGCATGAGAAGCTGAAAAATCCTTGACTTAGTATAAACACTACTTAGCAACAACTGAAAACATCAGTGTGTTATCAACATTCTTCTCATCCTAAATCCAAAACATAACACTATGCCAGCTACTAGAAAGAAAATTAACTCCATCCCAGCTGAAACCAGGACCAGCAGTCAGGCAGAATACGTGCCTGTTCCAAGAACTGAAGTGACATTATGAAATACGATCTAAAGTTTTGCTCCAATTTTGAGTTGTTTCAGGTTTGCTCTGTTTACATTTTTTTCCCTCTAGTACTGGTGCTGTAAGTGCTCGTAACATTATGCTATTAAAAAAGAAACAAGCCCGCTGTCAAGGAGTAGTCTGTGCCATGAAAGTAAGTGATGCTTTAGCTTTAAAGTTTCATTTGAACATGAAATGCTGTTCTGAAAAGCAGTGTTGTCATATATTTAGGGCATTAAGAGCTATTAACCATTTGGAGCTGTGGGTGTAAACAGGGTGAAACGGTTTAAATGGCTAATCTTTGATACTAATACTGTCCTTAACAAAGGAAGTCCTGTTTACTTCTGTTTATTTATTTCTTGTGATAGTCTTAGCTCTGTGTTCATAATTCTGCTGTGCCAGTATGTCATAGTGTTTTACTGTGTTTGATGGAATCTGTAAAATTTTGTCTTGGTATGTTAAGAGAATAGGCAATTTATTAAACACTTTGTTCTGTTCTTAGGAAGCCTTTGGATTTATTGAGAGGGGTGATGTCGTGAAGGAGATATTCTTTCACTATAGTGAATTTAAAGGTGACCTAGAAGCCTTACAGCCTGGTGATGATGTGGAGTTTACAATCAAAGACAGAAATGTAAGACAAAATCCAGTAAAAACTGAAGACAAGATCTTAGGGCATAACTGGACAGCTGTCTTGTTTTCTCAAATTAACATCTAAAAAGAAGTGGGAGGGAGGTTAATTGGAAAACGTTTGTTACTTAACTCTTCCCTATGGGTATTTTGTGCTTTTAGGGTAAAGAAGTTGCAACAGATGTTAGACTGCTGCCTCAAGGAACTGTTATTTTTGAAGATATCAGCATTGAACATTTTGAAGGAACCGTAACCAAAGTAATTCCAAAAGTACCCAGCAAAAACCAGGTGAATTTCAGTATTTACTGAAGCTCATATGAAATGTTGTACTGATTGTGTTGAATTCCAGTCAAACAGTAAAAATGTTCCCCTTTCCCTGTAACAGTCTGCTGCATAAGCATTGCGTCAGAGTAGAGGAATAAGCTTGGACTTATCTTGTAACAAACATTGTTAGCAGCCACAGTTTGCAATTTTTTCTAAAGATTATAAAGAGCAGGAATTAGGGTAGTGGTGCATTGTGTGTGTGTGGGGGGGTGTTCATTAATGTTTCAAATACTTCCCATTGAGTTTTGTGGGTTTGGGATGTATCTTTAAGGCAAAAGTACAGGGAAAAGGGGAGGAAATACTTGCTGGAATAAGCCTGATCTATGGGTTCCTGTGACCATTAACAGTTAATGAGTTTTTTGACAGATAACTTGACCTTTAATGTTTGGCTTTGAGGAAAGAGTGTACATGAGCACTTCCCTTAAGGTTTTGGGCGAGTCTGTGTTAGTTTTTTTGGGAAGGTTTGGGTTGGGAGTTTTTTGTGTATTTTGAACACTTAAGAAAGACACTGCCTTTTAGAAGTTTTGTAATTACGGTTGTAAACTTAATTCTTGAAATAGTCTTACTTTCTTTGGCAATACATGCTTGGTGCTTAAAAAAGCCCCACAAACAAACCACACAACAACAGCCATCTTGCATTTGCCTCTGGACAGTAAATTACAAATTAGGAGTGGTTGAAATGAAGCATAGTGGTCTGAGTCCAGCAGCCATTTGGTATCATCCATACTTCTGTTAGTATTACTACTTCTGCTGACTATTCTGTCTGCAGTTATGCTGAGTCTTGTAGGTCAACTAACTTCTGTTGGGTTTTCTGTCTGCTAGAGTGATCCATTACCTGGCCGCATCAAAGTTGACTTTGTGATTCCTAAAGAACTTCCATTTGGAGACAAAGATACAAAATCCAAGGTGACCTTGCTGGAAAGTGACCACGTTCGATTCAATATTTCAACAGACAGACGTGACAAACTGGAACGAGCCACCAATATTGAGGTTCTCCCCAATACTTTCCAGTTTACTAATGAAACTAGAGAAATGGCAAGTATCTATCTTTAGAAGTTTTTAATTCTTGAGGGGAAGTGAAGGTACAATATGGGGGTTTTGTCTTAAATGGTAACTTAATGTAAAAATCGCTACTGTCTTCCATTGCCTTTTCTGAAATCCAGTCCTCAGATGTACACTTCAAAGTGCTTAAATGGTCTGAAATTCAGGATTAATGCTGTGCATTCTTCCTTTAAAAGAATAAAAAGTTAACTACTGAGTAAATGAAATCGTACTAGAAAATTAAACCTTAGTTGGCCCTCTTGGGGTGGATTGCTAGCTGGTTACAACAGACAGAAGTAATGCAGTATTGAACTATTAGTTTAAAAATTCACATTCTTGAGTCTAAATAGGTAACTACTCATGTTCCTTAGGAAAACTGGAAGAAACTGGGGCTACTCCTGTTCAGGTAGTGAGAAGTCTTAAGAATCAGAGGAGGTACTGTGTGCAGCTTTTGGATTTCATGTTTTTTTGGCCAATCCCTCTCTGTCTGAGGCTCCAGCAGAAGGATGGTAAAGAGCTGCTTTTTATCATGTACAAAAACTCCTTGTGGATTACAGGGACTGAGATAGATGTGCTAATCAGTATTAAAGAATATCTTTCATTCCTGTAATTTGGAATGTTGGTTCTGTTCCAACTAAACTGTAAGTTTGCCTTTCTTTTCAATTGGAGTCCAATTACAGTGCTATTGCTTCAATACGCTGTGAATTAGGGCCCCTTTGCTTTAAGAAAACCACTGAACTTTGGCTTCAGCCTCTCGGTTTTTGGCATTCTATCCTATAGACTGGATATATTTGCCTGCCTGAATTGAGCTGTCGTTGAGGTGACAAGTATTGGCTGCTTCTAGAAAGGTTAGCTGATTTTCCTGAGCTTGTGAAAGCTATGTAAGAACAGAATGTTCCTAAAGGTGGAAAGTGTCTTTGCATTGTCATTGTTAAAAGCTCTGTAGTAACTGGGCTGAACTGAATTGAATTCTATCTTGCGCAGTGCCTCTGCCATGATTTAGTACTAGTTCTTCCTAACTTGAGTAATGAACTCTTTCAGCAACTTTATAGAGCCTCCTTTTTTTTTTCCCCTTAAAATTTTATTTTTTATCAGAGGTCAGGGTGATAAATGGATTATTTTAGGGTTTTTTGACAGATGATGGGGCACAGTATGTGCTGTTTATCATTCAGCATTACATTTCTAGTGGTTACCAGGAAGGCCAATGAAGTATTGTGTAACAAGCTTACCGTAATAGACACCCATGGATATGATAGTCTTGTTTTAACAAACTTCTTTGTAAGAAAGCTTTTTAATTTCTTCATTTGCGTTTGGAAATCTGATGGCTTTTCTCTTAAACTTCCCTCCGACCACTGGTTTTATTTCCTGGTTTTATTGGTTCTTGCATATTCTGTGTGTGTTTATGTATGTATTCCATACTTGTATAGATGATGCATGTATTTGAAGAGTTACCCCCTTCAGGATGGTATTCTTTGTGTAGTAGTAATGTCAGGTTCTTTAACTGTAATCTTTCTTGTTAATGGCCTAAATTAATCTTTTGCACTTCACTCATTGTAAGAAATTAAGTTGAGAAGCTAGGTAAGTACAACTTGTTTGCATTTCAGGTTGACCATAGCCATTAGCACTGCAGTTTGCAAGGAAGCATATTGCATAAACCAAGAAGTGTGTTCACAGGATTCAGGCCTTGTGTTCAGATTACTAACGTGCTCCACAGACAGATGTCGCAGACTAGTAGCAAAACTGTAATTGTCCATTTGACTATTCTCAGGGTGTGATTGCAGCAATGAGAGATGGCTTTGGCTTCATTAAATGTGTGGACCGGGATGCTCGCATGTTCTTCCACTTCAGTGAAATTATGGATGGAAATCAACTCCATATTTCTGATGAAGTAGAGTTTACTGTCGTTCCTGTAAGTGAGATTAATCCTTTTATGAAGTCTTAACTTTTAAAGAAGTTATGTGCAGCCTGTCTAAAATCTGATCAATCTTGTTTTTCAGGATATGTTGTCTGCCCAAAGAAATCATGCTATAAGGATTAAAAAACTTCCAAAGGGCACGGTTTCTTTCCACACCCAATCGGATCACCGTTTTGTGGGCACTATAGACAAAGAAGCCACTCCAGCCAAAGCCACTAGCCCAAACAAAGGCAAAGAGAAGGTAATGCTGCTCTTCTACTTGTGAAGTACCTGTTCTGTGTTCCTAGCTTTGGAGAACGAGCCTGCTTAATTAAAATCTGTAATTCAACTTCCTGAAGCACTCTTTATCCTGCATAAATGTGAACTGCATTGAATAGCTAATGACAGCAGTCAGTGAGAAATAACTTGTGTGAGACAATATAATAAAAGCATCACTAATGATCACATCGAGGATAATTACCAGGAACTTGATGGGAAGTTTCTTTCTGCCTCCTACTATATCAGGTGCTGGATAGAATTGGTTAAAATTAAATTTCCAGGGCTAGAGGAGAACCTTTGTTGTTTTGTCATGCCATTTTAAACAATGCCAGAACACTTTAAACTTCCACTAAATACTTAACTGGAAATGGTGGTAATACTTTATTTCCTTTAAAAATATTGTTTGAGTAAGAAGATTTAAATGATATTAGAGTTGATTGCTTTGTTGTTTTTCACCAGTTACTGTAAAACCACTGTGGCTCAAATGAGCAGTGCTTGAATTGTATGTACTAAACTTGTTTGATAACAAATAAGGCACCAGCTGCTGAATTCTGATGTCTTCCTTTTAGGAAGCTGAGGATGGAATAATTGTTTATGATGACTGTGGAGTAAAGCTGACCATTCCTTACCAGGCCAAGGATGTGGAAGGATCTGCTAATCCCCAGATAGGAGATAAGGCAATATAACTTAAGTATACCATTGGGAAATATTTTTCTGTGCATTGTGAGATGGGAGGTTCTCTCTGCCTTGTTACTGGATTTGTTCTCCCTCTGAGAACGAATGAAGGACAAAACATCTGCATAATGCTACCCATTTCTGTTCTTCTGTCTTAGGTTTGAGTGTCTTAATCTTCTGTATAATGAAGAAAAATATCCTAAAACCTGGTGATACATATATGACAATAGTGTCTTATTATGTAGATGATGCTTTTTAAACAACAAACTCTGATCATTAAGACAGTGGATTCCACTTGTGAATAATCAAGAGGAAATTAACATAGAGCCTTTGAGATGGATGTTGAAGAGGGAGAACATACCCTTACAAGCTGAACAAATTAGCATGAGAGACAATGGAAAGGGAAAAATAGCTTAGAGATCTGGAAGAGCAGCCTAAAAACTGTCAGTGATCAGGAGCCATGCTAGGAAGGCACTGGTTACTGTTTCTAAAAATCTGAAACAAGTGACTGAACCTAGGTATGCTCGCACTGTGGGCCACTGGTGATAAGTGTAGTGAAAGGAGGTGAATCACATAAACAGAAAAATTCTCATCTTTAGTAGGTGAAAGAAGCTGAGTGCTAGAGGCTGGCTTGCCTTGCAGATAATCACTGGTGTGACTGCTACTTTTTGGAATGTAGTAAATGTCAATGACTGACAGATGTTTCTGGGAGAGTAGTGGCTAGGAGACTGCTTTCCTGGAGAGCCTAGGTATTGTTTAGAGCTACAGAGCTTTGAAATGAGTTGTTTCAGGGTCTTTTTGCTGGTGTTCATTGTTTTGGTGGTTGTGGTTGGTTTGTTTGTTTTCTATCTTGTATTGACATGCACCATTTCAACAGGTTGAGTTCTGTGTTTGTGAAGTGAAGAGAACTGGTCTGCAAACAGCTGTTTCTGTCAGAATGCTAGGACGCAATTACAGCTCTAAGAGGCTTTTGGGATATGTGGCAGCCCTGAAAGATAACTTTGGATTTATTGAAACAGCCAATCATGATAAGGAGATCTTTTTCCACTACAGGTGAATGACAATTTTATAATTATTATTATTTGTTTGCTTGCTGGTGGCGGGGTGGTGGTGGTGTTTGGTTTGTTGCAGGGACAGAGTTTCATAGGGTTGACTGTTAAACTCATTTGGACTTCACACACATATATATGCTTAGGTGTCTCAAGTTCCATTTATGATCTCTGCTGGACTGGTTTAGACTTTTCTGTTAGTCAGCAGTCTTGGTGTTCTGTGCCTCTGAAACGCTTTGCTCTCTTGAATGAGGATTTCCTGAAAATGTGAGGTGCTGAGCTACTGAAATAGTTTCTGATCAACTTACGTAAATGTTGGATGAGCATCACTGCTGTCGTGTAACTAAAGGAAAATTGTACATAATTCTATTCCTGTAGTGAATACTGTGGTGATATTGATAGCCTGGAACTTGGAGACACTGTTGAATACAGCTTGTCAAAAGGCAAAGGAAACAAAGTTAGTGCAGAAAAAGTGAACAAAACACATGCAGGTAAGACTATACCTGGTATTTTCTGCTTACAAGGCTCTTGGCAGGTGCTGATGGGTAAAGTTCATTAATAATCTATTTACACTTGAACCTTAAACCAAGAGGATGATGCTTAATATGGTGGTCATTGGTTTCCTGAAAGCTGTTGCCTGTGTTTCCAGAGAACAGACAAGTGCAGACCAACAGTCGTACAGACAGTAGCAACTTTTTGGGCCTTTACCATACTTTGTCCTCTTCTGTTGGAGGGTTATAAGGAGAGACCTAGTGACAGAATTAGACAAATTAGTAATTGCACTAGCTGTGCTTTACCTCACAGAAGGAAAATTGCAGTAGGAATGCAGATGGGGGTATTAAAAATTTTTGGGGAAAAAAGCATACTTAAAGATTATTGAATGATTAAAGTGAGCAGGGAATGGGAATGCAGTGGAAGAAAAGTAAAATACTTCAATTTGCTTTTCAAGTTCCATGGCCTCTAGTTTCATGAGAAACTAATATTTTTCTGCTTCCATGCTTGAAATGTCAGTGTGGTCTTGGTTAGAAAAGCTATCATTACTTATTGCTGTATTAAAGCTGTTCCAGTTTTACTGGGTGATAGAGTGCACTGCCTTAGGTGTCTTGCAGTGCAAACTATTGGCTCCTGGTCAATCTGAATCACTTATTAATTCTTTTTAAAGTAAAGTATGACTAGACTGTCCTGTTCTTCCACTGTCTTGTTTCCTTTCAGTGAATGGTATCACTGAAGAAGCTGATCCAACTGTTTACTCTGGTAAAGTAATTCGTCCTTTGAGGAGTGTAGATCCCACACAAACTGAATACCAGGGCATGATTGAAGTCATGGAGGATGGTAAGATTTTTTGCTTTTAAATTGTGTTCTTTCACAAATGCACAAGAGGCATAGAAGTTTAATAAACTGTAAATAGAGGTGTTGAGGATTATATTCACACTACAGACTATATTCGTACTACTAAGCTGACCGTAAGAGTACAACTTCTCATACTGGAAACAAATTCTGAATGCCCTCAGGTGGGAAAGGATACCTCTTGATTCTGTCTTGTGATTTTTCTTCCTTCTAGGTGAGATGAAAGGAGAGGTTTATCCATTTGGAATTGTTGGAATGGCAAACAAAGGTGACTGTCTGCAAAAGGGAGAGACAGTAAAGTTTCAGCTCTGTGTTCTTGGTCAAAATGGGCAGACAATGGCTGTTAACATCACACCGTTCCGCAGAGCCACAGTGGAATGTGTGAAGGATCAGGTGAGTGACTGCCGCTATGAAGACAAGATGCGTGTTAATAGGAAATCGCTGCTTGGCTTGGCATGGAGCAGATGAGAACCCACTTCAGCACTTGAATCCAGGAAGCTTGTTGTGCACAAATAGATTGCTTTGTACTCTGGTTCTGGGGAATTAAGTTTGTGTAACCCAAGTACTGGTTTATGCAAGCCTGTGTTATGTGACTTTAGTAAAGGTGAACTCTGTACTTGGTTTGGTACTGATATACTGGTACTACTGGCAGCAGTTCCTGCTGTGGTTGACTCTGAAGACACCTGTTTTTGAGATGTCCTAGAAATTGATCTGACTAGTTTCTGCTGAACAGAGCATTTAAAGAGTTTAAAAAAAGAAGCAAAACTGCACATTGTCTGCTGCTAGAAGCTTCTTCACAGCATTAAGCAGTCAATGATTACAATCCCAACTGAAATGTGAATGCTGGTCATTGCCCTAGTTAGTTGCATCTCAGAATGATTAGAATTAAAGTGCTCTGAATGCTTTCTGTTTTTATAGTTATTCTGCAGCACTAAGCTCTAGTCATTTATGGAGAGGTTAGATGAGTTTTGCCGGTTTATACATGAGTAGAATGGTAAGTGGCAGTAACTGACTTCTTATACCAGTGACAGACCAAAAAATAGGTTTTTACTGTCTAACTCTTAAGGTGGAGTCTTAGAAAAGAACATGCAGCAGCGCTTTTCTCCATTTAATACAATTGCCAGGACTTTGGCAGTTTTCAGAACTTGTTCTATAGATTTTGGTGTTTAAATGTGACTTTACAAACCCAGGAAGTAGACTTCCAGAAGTACTGTTTACAGACAGCATGTTCTGTTCAGCGTAGAAATTGCATTTCCACCTCTTTCAGGCACTTCAGAGTTTTGTTTTTTTTTCTAGAAGTAGTTAAACTGCCGTAATGAGTAAGTCATTGCATCCATTTGGATCAAGAGGAAAGAAATAACCTTGTGATGTGTTGGTTTTCAGTTTGGTTTCATTAACTATGAAGTGGGTGACAGCAAAAAGCTCTTCTTCCATGTCAAAGAAGTTCAGGATGGTGTGGAGCTACAGGCTGGGGATGAAGTGGAGTTCTCAGTAATCCTGAACCAGCGCACAGGAAAATGCAGTGCCTGTAACGTGTGGCGTGTCTGGTGAGGATTTAGAGTTAAAGTGATTTAATCTGGCACACTGTCTGCATCACAGTAGTGTAGCACATGTTGCTTCTAAACAGAGCTAGCTGTTCCTAGAATGGAAGTTCTGAATTTCAGCTGGCATCAGTGAGAGCTTCTCACCTGAGAACTGCCAGCACTTGTAGGGTGTGCAGTATAGTGCAGCAGCAGAACTCTTTATCTTTTCTTAATTACAGATAGCTTGTTCTTTTAAAAACTATGTTTAAGAAGCTCCCCCCTGCCATAGCAGAAATTTGGATACAGCCTTCTAAGTAGAAATTAATGAATGATAAAAAAACTGATGGTATTCCTGTGTAATTGCTGGCCTCTCTGGTCAGCATAGTACACAGTTCTTCTACCTGTTTTTTGAAGAGCATCTTTAATTTTTTTAATACAAACCCAATGTTGTTGGGCAGTCTTTTCTCCTTGGTATGTCATTTCTTAATGGTGATAGGTAGGGTTTTTTTTGCTTTTGAACTACTTGCACACTTTGAAGAAAATGCACAGTTTGGATTTTGCTTAAGCTTGAGATAGCGCTTCTACAGCAACAGGAAGCGAACATTTTAATTTTTTTCTCTCAAAATTCTCTGTTGTCATAATCTTCAGAGATGTTAATGCTATGCCATTATGAACTGGCAACTTGTAAGCCTTTTATTGTTGTAGTTATAGGCAACAGAAATGTAGGAAATAATACTTACCTGTGCATGAACACTTCTACTCACTAAAGTTAACCTTTTGAGGATACTGTTTTGAGCTACTGCTATTTCAGAGTCCTGTGTTTAAAGTAATGGCTTTGAGGGAGACACACGTGGTGTCATCCAGAAGGTGTGCTTTCACACAGGACAGATAATGCTAATGGATTAATGGGGAAAGTGACTATAAATTCGGTAGCTGACACTGTCTCTGGGAAGTCATCAGTGCTCTGTATGGTTGACTGTTACAGTGAAGGCGCTAAGGCTGTTGCTGCTCCACGTCCTGATAGACTTGTTAATCGTTTAAAGAGCATTAATCTGGATGATGCCAATGCTCCTCGTCTAACAGTTCTTCGTCAGCCTAGGGGACCGGATAACTCAAAGGTATGTTTGATAAAAGGCTAGCTTGCAGAATAACAGCAGTTTGTCTTTCAACTTGCATAACATGGCTTCTTCTTTTGGAAGCCTAAACTGTTTGAAATGTGGTGTCTGCTTTCATTCTGTAGTGAGCTAGTCACCTGCTGTGTGCGATTATTTCTGTGTGAAGTTGGGGTACTGTACCCTGTATGAATAATATATGCTGTGGTTTCAGAAGAGCACACAGTACAGAAGAACCCAATTGCTGCTTGTGTTCTATCCCATAATGGCTCTCTTGGTTGGTTTTTTTCCTTCTACCAACATCCTGCTCCCCTTCTCAGAGATAGCAAGTGAAATCCCTTTACCTGAACTTGGCTTTCATGTAAGGTTCTGCCTGTTAAGCAGGAGTAAAGAGTCTGGAATCTGTGAAGTATCTAGGACTATAAAGAGCAACCCACAGAACCTGTTTTGTTACTGTTTATGTTTCTGGAGACTGAGGTGGCTACTTGGAAATGTGCTAATGCTGTACTTGGTTGGAACAGAACAGGTTTTCTTTAAAGCATGGTGCTGGAGCTAAAAGTTTTGTTTGTTTTTTTTTTCCTTGCAGGGATTTGGTGCAGAGAGAAAGATCCGTCAAGCTGGTGTTATAGACTGATCACAAAACCCATACCTGATGTACGACTGAGTGGTGGGGGCTGGTGAAGGGTACTGAATATCTCCCTGTTCATCCCTTCCTCCAAATTCTAAGAAGCTATTACACCAGTTTTAACACCTTCTCATGTTATGTTTAAAATAAATTTATGAAACCATTTTAAAATTATGCACAGTTGCATTCTGGAGAACTTAAGGTGGCGCCTTATAGTATCACATTTTAGAAGCTTGTTTTGAATGGTGCATTTAACGCAACTGGTAACTGCAAATCTACATTGCCTATGTGAGTAAACATTATAGACAGCTCTACTCTGGTAGACCTTATGGAATTCTGCACTACAGTTATCTATGCTTTATCTTTGTTATTTTGGCCAAGGTATTACTATGCCTTAGTGCTCAATTGCATTATGTCTTTCCTTCCAAGTGGAAGCAGAAGGCTCGCTTCAGCTCACTCCACTCAAATTCTGAGGACCATATGAGGGTGGAATAAGTTCAACTTTATATAAAATCTGTATGAACATTCAGATAACTTAAGTTGATGGCCAAATGTTACAATGTTTTCATATTTCATTTAACTGAGTCCTTTAGCCAGCAAAGTTGTTAGAGCTCAATGAAAGTCTCTTTTCTGGGGTTGACTTATTTTTGTAGCGTTCTGAAACACACGCAGTGCAGAATTTCATAAGGCTGAGGTGTGCCATCAGTGTGGTAATTTAAATATATTTAAAACAATGCACAAATCTGCTGCTGCTTAGAACACTGCAGCTTCTAAACCCAGTTTCTTTTACTGATTTAAATTTAAAGAGAAAGAAGTTGTGCCTGAAGTGAATACATTTTTTTTCTTTTTTGCAGCCGGCACCCAGTGTACTGTAAAAGAATAAATACTTAGGCTTTCCATAGCTGTATTGAGACTTTCATCAAGGTGAAATAGTTGATGTCTGTGTGCTTTTTTTTTTCCCCTCCTCCCCCTGCCCCNNNCCTGCCCCCCTTCCCCCATTTCCCCCGTCACACTTTATCAAGCAAGAAAACTGAATGATTGGTCTAAGTATTACTTTAACCAAAAAGATCAGAGTTACTTTCTTTGAATAGAGGGCAGTACTGTGTTTGGGGTTTTTTTTTTTTTTGTTTGTTTGGGGTTTTGTTTTTTTTTTTCATGTTACCTCTATTCTCAATTTAGGGTTTTCTTCTCTGGGAGATGCATTATCTTTGTAAAACAAACATTGCTTTCTCCAATTTTTTCTGTTAATGGCAAAGAATGGAAATAGAATAAAGTTTTACTGATTTTGAAAAAAGCCTCCCTCCTGGCCCCTGTCTTCCTTCCCCTGGTGGCGCGGCCCTCCGCCGGCGTCACGTGTCCGGAAGCGGCGGGGGTGCGCCGCCCTCTTCCGGCAAGGGGTGATGACGGCGCGCCGGGACCGGAAGCCGGAAGGCTCCGGGCAGGGTGTTCCGCCTTCGCGCGAGCGGCGGGAGGGGGCTGGCGGCGGCGGGCGGCGCCGCGCTCCGCCCGAGGCCGTGGGGAGGGCGATGACCGAGTACAAGCTGGTGGTGGTGGGAGCCGGAGGCGTCGGCAAGAGCGCGCTGACCATCCAGCTCATCCAGAACCACTTCGTGGACGAGTACGACCCCACCATCGAGGTGAGCCAGGGCCGAGCCGGCGGCGGGAGCTGCGGTGCCGCAGGCGGGGACAGTCGCGGGCCGGGAGCTTTCCGTGAACCGGGACGGGAGGCTGGTACCGATTTTTGTGAAAAACCCAGATGCGAGATCAGGGTGCACAGCTAAGAAATTCCGGGAAAACTCTTGCTTGTTCTACTTCTGGCTTCCTAAAGCAGAGTGTAGGCAGCCAACAATGGCAACAAAAAAAAGTCACCGCCGATCTACGCAATGGTAGATTCTAGTCGTGGTGTTGTAGGGATGGTATTTACAATACTTGTGTCTACAAATTAAGGAATTCATGACAAACAACAGGATTTTAATTTTCTTGTAAGAAAAGATCAGGGGGCTTAGAGTAGCGGTTTAAATGCTGATCGGTTTATATACTGGTATTATTTTTGTTGGGGCGGGTGGGCTAGAAAGGCTCCTGAATCATACTCTCCTTTTTAAATTATTTTAATATTCCCTTCATAATGCATGAGGCAGAAAGTAGTAGTGCAGTGCTTTAATCTAAAATTCACATGTGTATTTTGCAGGATTCGTATAGAAAGCAGGTTGTTATCGATGGAGAGACGTGTTTGTTAGACATTCTGGACACTGCGGGACAGGAAGAGTATAGTGCCATGCGTGATCAGTACATGAGAACTGGGGAAGGATTCCTCTGTGTTTTTGCCATTAACAACAGTAAATCATTTGCTGATATTAACCTTTACAGGTATGATCTGCGTTTTTACCACAGGGAGGGAAGACTGGAAAAGGCATCAGACCCATTTGCTATTGGACTCAGTTAAGACTAAGTAATAGGCAAATATTAAATCTCTCACTTCTTTCAAAAAGTTTTTCAAGCTTATCTATGTTCTGTGTTAATACATTATTAGCCAGTTGAGAGTGTGGCAGTTATCTGGGTGGTTGTGTTAATCAAATGATATTTGGAGCATACAGAACATGATCTCTAAGAAAATGAAGGCAAACATACATTGGACTGGAGTTAGAGACTAGAAGGTGGAGTGTATGAAGTTATTAGACATACTGCTGTAGGTCAGAACCCTTGAGGTCCTGTCCAGGTTTAATATGTATTTTTGTAGCACAAGGTTGTTTGACTAGTGAACTAAAACAGTTTTTATATTTAGAAAATAGTTCCTAACTTTTTTTAATTTGTCTTTTTAAAGAGAACAGATCAAGAGAGTGAAAGATTCAGATGATGTGCCAATGGTGCTAGTTGGGAACAAGTGTGACTTGCCCACGAGAACAGTAGACACAAAACAGGCTCAAGAATTAGCAAAAAGCTATGGAATCCCCTTCATAGAAACATCTGCTAAAACGAGACAGGTAAGGTGCATCCATTCTTGGCCTGACTTCTTCCTGTATGCTAAACACAGAATGGTCTAACATTTTCCTATATACTTTTTTTCTTATCTACAGGAGTAAGCATTTTTTTTAATCCATTTGCAATTTTTAGCTTTTGATTTCCCCACTCGCTCTTAGCTTGAAAGAGTTCTGGTTTTATCACTGGGCTAGGCCAATACACAAATTACCTCAGACCTGTATTGACTTTCTTTAAGGTGGGTCATGTTTGTAAGAAGAGAGTTTCATCTGCTCTTGCTGAGAAGTGGTCAGGCTGTGGGGTTAGTCATCCCAGATCTGTTCAGTTTTCTTGGCTTCTTAATGAAGGCCAATTGTAAGATTATGTTTACAGAAAGAATTTCCCAGATTGGACTAATAGACTTCTTCAGAGTTGCATTGAATATATGGCTCTGTCCAGTCAGCCTGTATTCTACCTACATCAACGCGGAATGAAGCAGAAAAGGTGCATTTATTAAGCAACAGCCAGAAAATTCTAAGAATTCTAAAACAGGTGGTTAGTCAAGATGTAGCTTGTTTCCTGCATGGGACCTCTCTACAGTTACAGTTTGCCTTGCTTCTTTTAATGGCTGTTACCCTGGATGTTTGCCTCAGAGGAAGAGTTAAGAGTGTAATTGGAGAGTTTTGGACATAAGTGCTAGTTTCTTCCTCTTACGAACTGTGGGATAAGTTGGTTACTACTCTTCCTGTAGAAGTATGTCTTTCAAATATGTTAAGGGATTCTGTGATGGAAAGAACAGTGATCTCAAAAGCTTCAGGAAAGAACATACTTTACCTGGATCATTTGCATTCAGGGTGTGGAAGATGCTTTTTACACACTGGTGAGAGAGATCCGGCAGTACCGGATGAAAAAACTCAACAGCAATGAAGATGGGAATCAAGGCTGCATGGGATTGTCTTGCATTGTGATGTGATAAGGTGAGCTGTAATTTAAGTTTTTCATTGGCTTCTTGTCTGTGTGTCTTTCTGTTGTCGATTAAGCATGGCTTAGAAATACTAGCTGCTATAGCTGGGGTTTTTCCTTATTATACAACCCATTGATACCTAGAGATAGAGGAGTGTGTACAATTCTGCAGTCGCCATTTGCTGATGGTTGATTGACTTCAGCACGGCTTATCTTGAGCTGTGTTCCTCTGGAATATGCGCTGTTCAAAGATTAACCAAATAAAATAATGCGAGTAATGAAATTTATGAGTTCCCCAACTGGCTGAAATTCTTTTCAACAGTTACCTAAAACATGTTGCTTATCACTGTAAAGACAGGTAGACCAGTTCAGGACTTGTACTATGCTGTTGCACTACACATCCATCACAAAATTGGACAGCAGCTAATTAGAGATGCCTTTCTGTTCCAGATGCCAAGAATACATGGTTCAGATGTAGCTGCTGGATGAGTCTCGATGCTACTGTATTGCGTCTCATGCTGATGCCCTGCAGTATTTTGGTGCCAGTGACCAGAATCTTGGTACCAGTTAATTAGCACAAGGTCCTTTTCTGTGCTCCATCTGAAGAGAACATCTATGGCGTCTACCTCCTTGCTCAGCTAATGGAGCAGTCGCATCTCTTGGTGTACTGGGATTCTTTCCTCACTGTGTTATCTGAGTTTGTTCAAGAAGAAAACCAGTCACAAGAAAAGTGAACTATAGAGACTAAATGCTGTGAAAAAGATGACACTTTACCTCTAGAGTAAAAGCTAGAAGTGATGTGTGTCCCCTTTCTGTTGGATTCTGATTTGCAGTGCTGTCAGAGGAGTGGCACTAATCATTGCTTGGCAGGTAATGTCAGAAGTGGTTTTGCCACCACCATAAATGCTCCTGTCACGTGTCAGATTGATATCTGCTCTCTGTGCACCCATACAGCATATTTGCAACATCTCCTTTGTGCCAGGAGTACCACTTCACCGATCCTTCTTTTTCTGTAATAAAAAGGAGATAGCTTTCCTAATTTAAGTGCCTGTTTGCTAAGAAGGTTTGAAGTTGTCCCCTGTTGCCTTGGGTTGAAGAAAACCTCAAGGACTGGAATTTCTTGGGACCTCATTGTCTTAAGCGGGCAAGTCTTGTGTGGGTCATCTCTTTGCCTGACAGGATACTAAAACAGGAATTTGTAGGCTGGAAAATCTAGCAGGAACTTGTAAGACACTTGAACTAGGGAGGGGGACATACTGCATCTGTTTTTTACTTTCTTTGTAGGTGGAACTTTTTATATTCTATATTGTTTTTCTGCAGCATTCAGATCTCTTCCTTTTCTAAGTTGGACCAAATTAGTCACCTGTTCATTTTTAACATTAACTGCCAACATTTATGGGCAGCTTCTCGATAGTTAATCTAGTAACTGGAGGTTAGTCTGGACAGCTGTTATTCAGCTCTGTCTGTAACTTGCAAATTACTTTATTCTGAATTATTTTCTTACCACCAGACTGTAAACATAGTCTCTTCAAAATGTCTCTCTGTAAAATGTAGTTGGAGAGTCTCCTTGTCAGAGGAGTATGGGATTTTAGCTTGACTGTAGTTGGTGCGGTGGTTGTCACAGACTTGGCATGTTCAGACTGAGGGGAGAAGGCAATGAGCTGTAACAGAAAATTGAGCTAGCTTCTGATTTGCAGCATCCTTGCAAAATGAGGAAGGAATTGAGTTCAGTGATGACTATGCAGAAGGTGTGTGATATACTGATGGGAATTCTGGGTTTGTTCTAACAGCCTGAAAATAGGAGGGAATTACTGCATAAGCTGTGTGAATTCTTCCTAGAGCAAAACATTGTCGCCTTATATAATTGGGACATACAAGTGTGGTCACTGTTGCAAAACCTACCAGTGTTCCTTGGAATACTGTGTCCTTCCCTAGTACTTGTGCTGCTGATACTGGATTCTGTTCTTTGTGGTCAGACAGTGTATCCCACAGCAAAGCCAAATTCCCAGTTACTCTCTGATGGAAGATCCTTCAGCCAACAGAGGGAGCGTTCAGTCAGTCTGCCAAACTAGTGTAGGCAGAGAAACTGCAAGAGGCTTAATTTCAGTTTGTTGGTGTCAGATTCATACATCTTAATTTGAGGTTCTCAGTTTCAAATGGGAATCAGAAATCAGTAAATACTAAGAGAATAAATTGTTCCTTTTAATATTGCTTCCTTCCCAACTTACATTCTTAATTCTCTTCTTGGAATGAAGAGGATCAATCTGCATCACGTTTTCTTTATCTGTGATAACCCTTGTAAGTACTTTTTGTGATTTATTTTACCCTGATGCGACACTGCTAAGAATTAAAACGACAATATTTTTACATAAAACATTACTTTCTAGCAACGTACACAGTGGTGGGCAGCATTTTGGATAGCACTGCCTGTGACTTGAGTTGAGTTCATTTGAAGATGATCTCATGCCTGCAAGTTAAACATGACAATTACCATCACTGCAAGCTGTCATGTCTGTAATCAGCAAGCAGTGTTTTTCTTTTATTTGGTGCAAGAAGAGAAGTTATTTGTGAAAGCATTCTTTGAGCACTGTGGCAGGAGATGACTTGTCTGCTTCCAAAGAGATATGTGACATACTCTTGTCCACTTAAATTACACATGGAAAGTTACAGATTTTGGGATACACATCTGGTCACATAGACTCATTTTGGAAAGACAGGAATGTGGAGTTTGCAATATGTTGAATGGTGAGATCTTGTCATCCAGGTCCATGTATGTTTTTTTGATTATTTGGGAAACTTAGGGGTTTCTTTCCTGGCAGGTAGGATTGCAGAGTTCAGAGCCTAACTGCCTGCTGCCTGTGGCCATGGGAAACCTTTTGCAGCTGGCGTTTGATGTTTGAAGGTTGTGTGGTCAAGTATGGAAAATTATTTCTTTTGGATGGAGGTTCATCATAATTCTCTACATTGCATGGCATGTTGTAGTTGTCATTAAAAACGTACTAGCTGTAACGCCAAAAGCTGTGAATTCTCATAATTGTATGGGAACTGGCAAATGTATCTATCTACTTTCTCTTTGGTGTTCGCTTTCTCTTGGGCTATATAAACTCTTAAAAGGGAAGACCTGGTAAGGATAGGTCAGTATGTATTTCACCTGGGGAACCTTAGAGGGGGATGCATCAGCATTTAGGAAGCTGCAGAGCTGACCTACAAAGGTGGCACTCCCATCTGCATTATTATAGTTTCAAATCTAGCAAGTGATACAAAATCAGGATGTTGTACTACTAGTCATGAGTATGAAGTGAATGGTTGTACTTTGTTTCCAGCTGTCTATGTAAGAGGACCCTGATTTTGGTGGCTACTGAGAACTGTGGAAGGACAAAACCCCAAGAACTTTTGGGAAAATTATTTAGAAGATAAGCACAGAAGTTTTTGCACAAGACAGGTCCCTGGAAAAGGTGGTTTTGTAGACTTAGTCCAAATGTTGTTATCTAGAACTAACAGCTCAACACCATGTTAGTGCCAAGCTAACTTTACTATTGTGACTGGGAAGAACAGGCATAAACAACTTTGAGGTAAAATATAAAAAAAGAGTAAAGCTCTTGTTAAAAAATTACAAGTGCCAATAACTGAAATAAATGTTTCTGTTATTAGGGACTGAGAGCAGCTGTCTAATGAAATAATATAACTCTGTGGCTTGTTACTGTTAGTGTCCCCACTCCATGGTCTTGTTCAAACAACAGTGCTCAAATTTTGTTCTTATTGTCATTAGTAGGGCTTTGGATAGTAACCACGATGCTTAAGCCATCATAATTTTTAGTACAGTTCAATGACTTAGAACTGGATTTGAAGCAACTTCAGGCCTATGGGGGGAAGGAGAGTAGTGGAAGTTTTAATTACATTCTGATCCTATGTGTGCGTGGTCCTTCATTCCCCAAGCCTTGAGTGACTGTGTATAACCTCCAGGATGGTAGGGAACTGTTGGGATCTGGACTTTTTATCCAAGGGCTAATTTGTTGTTACTTTGTATAATTATTTGCTTTCAATAATGCATCTCTTTTGGTTTGAAGTAAATTATTTTGCTTCTTAAATAACTTTTTTAAAGAATAAACTTTGAATTCTTTGGTTGTTTCTTTTGTGGTAGTGATCTGGGCACGGGATCCACAACTGGCTTACAGAAAGCTAATCACAATGCCATCTGCTTTCTCTCTGGGATCTAGGTTTACACAAATTATCACTTCTATAATGTGGCACAAACAGCTGTATCATATATGTTCAACATAACATGAATAAGCAGTCAGAGTGGCTTTGAGACATACCATGGGCTTGCTCCAGAGTCTACTTTTAATGACTTCACCAATCTGTGCCGTGTCATGCATCTTGCATTAGTGTTGAGTGGAGCCCCTCATAATATTTTTGCTGACTTTGCCCTTGGAAAGGATGTTTGATAAGTCAAAAAAGGGGGGAGGGGATATTTCTTTACTTGGTATTCCAAGAATGAAATCAGCTATAAAGTTATTGCTGTGTCCAATCATGTTCTCTGTTAGGCTTTTAAGTTGCTTAATTCAGTCTTCTAAAATACTTCCCCGTTGGCTTTCCTCCTGCAATAAGGCATATTGTGTGGGATCACACAATGAGTGTGTTTTAAGTGTATTTCTTCCAAGACATTGTGTCAGGCTTCTGGAACCCAGAGTCCAATCTATTATCTGTGCAAGGAAGAATAGACTCCTAGTAACAGGAATATAAAACTCCTTGCACAGTATAGCTGCAGTAGTTGCTGCCTGTTCCAAAAGGAGAGATTCAGAATATGAGTACAGATGGGTGCTTAAAAGCAAGGGTTTTCTTGGCTTATTAGGAAAGCTTTCCTCCAATATGATTGTTACCTGTAGTGATCTGTTCCTAGAAACTAGTTCACATCTTAAGGAGTTACTGACTTCTGTTGCATACTGGAACAGAGGCTGATTTAAAAAGTTCTAGAGGAATCCGTCTAGGGAATGACTAAGAGCAATATGGGGAGAGAATAACTTGCTGAGTCTTTTCTTAGTGCAATGTGCTGCTGTTGGTCAAAGGCACAGCACATCAAGGAGTGCCCTTGTGAGTTTCCATATTATCCCAAATCTGCTAATACTTTTATTCTTTGGGAATTGAAATAATTTTCTAGTAAAACTTGTCCCATGACATCTATTTGGACAGCTGTGATATGGCTGCTCTGCTAGGCAAACTAGAGGGAGATCCTGCTAAATACCCTAACCTGCCAAATTTCTGGCATGTTTTGCCATTTTCCTTTGGCTAGACCTAGGTGGAATGAAGGCAGCTCAGAGATAAAAGTCTGTGGTTTTAAAGCCACTCTGAAGCCTCTGGGTGTGAATCAGTCACTTCCCAGCTGAAAGAGTGGGAAGATGGCTTGTTTGTATTCAGTACTTCAGTTTAAAGAGGCTGTAGATCTAACTTTAGCACAGCATACCCAGGCTTTACTCGTATTTCTACCATGAACCCAACTAAGTTGACCCTGTGATTTAAAAAGCTAGGGGATCAAGAGACCTCTTGAGGAAAATGACCTCTGCACCCTAAAGGTTATTTTTGGTTTCAGATGTGAATCCTAAGATCTTGATATATACAGAAAGGTTAGGGGCAGATAGAGTACCTGTGGGAGAGCAAACAAGCAGAAGCCAGTTTTTATTGACCTTAAATGAAATAGGTAAACAATCATGTGGTGTGGAGACTCACAAAGTGGGGAGTGAGTAAGAACAAGAAGAATTAAGAAACTGCAGACTGCTATCCACAATGAGAGGGGACACCAGGTATTGCAGATCAAGATTGTAACAGCATTCCAGCTTTGCCCTATTGGCTGCACCTCTGCATGTTGCAGGTTGGAGGAAATCAGTTTATATTCTCAGGGAATATCTGGGGTGTGGGCCTAAACCTCCTTGAATTCTGGAGAATTTCTCAATTGTAACCCAGCATGTTTTGAAGCTGTGCACATCAAATAGTGATCTTTCAGAGAGAGTTTCTGGATGCTCTGGAAGTTATCTCAGCTGGAGATGCTGTGCCATCTGACTTCACTGACAGGTTGTGCCACAAGCTTCCCATGCACCTATGGACAAAATCTCTGACTTGTTATTTCTAGCTCTGTATCTTAGGCAAGTAACTTTCACTTATTGCAGCTGCCTTCTGGGACAAGGCCTTTTCATAGCTCTTCCTACAAAATATAGCACAGGAAGCCCTTACATGCATGTGTAATTCCAAACAATGCTGTCTTTTCCAGGGGTGCTAGTTTTTCTGTTCCCTTCAATGTTATGACCAAAGTCAACTTTTAGCTCAGCAGCAAGACTGTGCTGACTATAGGCTGAATGCTTTGCTTGACTTGTCCTGATTTCAGTGCAGTTTTTCAACTCCATCAAGAAGTGAAGTATAAACAAACAGGAAAAGACTCTGTTTCAAATCAAAACTATTGTATCCTTCTGACCTGTTTAGGCTTACAGCCTTCCCATCAGGAAGCTGACTCAGAAGCTCAGGGTTACCCTGGCAATATGCAGGGCACTACAAATTCTGGCCGTTTTCTTCAGACAGGAGCTGTTTTCCAACTTCATGTGAGAGATTTTAAGTAGGTTTCAGGAGACCCTGAAGGACTGGATACAGCCCTCAACACCTGTATGTTAGAAAGAATCTACTTAAAACAAGCCAAGAGGTACTTCCCAAACTGATACCCTGCTCTGCCAGATCCAAAACACCACGCTCAGCTTAAGGGAGGAGTTATTTGCCACACCTTGGATTGTACTAAGTGCTGGTCTCTGTCAGGTATGCCTTGGTTATGGCTCACTGCATACGGAACTGAGTATCACCTTACTATTATGATACAAAGTTTTATAAAGGCAGTTCCTGAAAAGCTCAGGAACAAAATATAGCTCCTTGCACTTCCCTTTTGATTTGGCTGGGAAAATACAAGGACATCTGTGCAACTCCTGTTGTTAAAATGCAGTCTTTCGAGTAGACCCCTCACTCAGGAAAAATCTCTGAATTAGCACAGTGGTTCGTGAGAGCACATCATTTGTACCTATCCACAGCTCCTGTTCAGATGAAAACACCAGCCCTGTGCCTTAGGGATTTCCTTTAAACTTTTGGTTCAGCACATAAGACATCAGGTTTAGTCTCTTAAAAGACTGATTTCCATAGTCCACTTTAGAAAGGTGCAGCTGTCCTGGGAAGTAGTAATCTGGCCAGACAACAGGTGAAACTCTACTAAATGTAAAATGAAAGCCTAAAGGGGGGAAAAAAAAAAGTTAAATTTGAGCCCTGGTTTCACCTGTTTCAGTGCAAGTGCTTGTGGTTGCTCTTTAAATAGTCTTATAGTTGACCTCAGTTCTCCTTTTAGAGTGGGAGAGTCTAATTACAGGGAAGGGAAGGTAGTAAAATTAGTGTTAGGCTGTTGTGCAGTCAGTCAGCTACTTTTGCTCTGTTACAGTCGGGCATTACTTGAGGCTCTGCAAGCTTGCTGCAAAGATGTCACGGGTGAGAATTCCAGGTAGGTCTGAAAGCAAGTAGTGAGACAAGGAGCCACAGGGCAGGCTTGTTACCCTTCAGCCTGTGAGATTTTGATGCTGTGGTATCTTTGCAGTCTAGGGGACCTCACTGGGGACTTTGAGCATTTTTCTTCCTGCTTGGAGACATTTTTGCATAGTGCAGCAAAGAAATACCATTACTGTTTAAATCTTGCTCTGCTCATACTGAAGAAAAATATTGTCCCTCCTGCAGTGTAACGTATCCTGTAATGATATTGTTAAATCACTGTGGAAGGGGTCAGAGGAATTTCAGGAGTCTCTGGTCAACCTGGCTAAGCTCAGAAGATGTGGGGTGCTGCAGTCCTGAGGGCATGGGGAACACAAGCTGGTCAGCAGAGATAGGGCCAGCCAGGCTTTGTGGAATGGTACAGAGGGACGTGTGACTGCCATTATGGAGCCCTGAAGAGTATTGGCACCAAACAGTTCTGATAAGAGCATGTTTAGAATTGCAGTGCCGTGTGGTGTGATAGACACTGTCCTAGTACATGAAGCTAGTATTAAAACCTGGCCCTGCAACATCAGTAAGAGTTTGTTAACCTTCATGAGTGTAATTTTTATCCACTAAAGAGATGAAAGGTCAAACTAGGCATTTCTGGGATGCTTAGTTTACAATTGAATACATGAATTCAAATGCCAGGAGAGTATGTTCTGCAGGCTGGACTTTGGGAAGTCAGCAGGTGGTGACTTGTGATGCCAGAGTTGCAGTCTGAATTTTCTGGGTCAGATGGAAAGGGCATGAGTTGCACCCCCAAAATGTTGATGCCTCACTGCATGACCAGGAGTGAAGATCTGTGGAACTGCAGTATCTCAGCTGTCTGAATAATTTGAGATAGGACCATAGGTATAGGTGGCAAGAGTATGAAACTTAGCATCTTTGAAATGACCATCCCTCCTGATCTTCACAAAGGATGGTGAGTCATGGACAAAAAATAGCAAAGCAGCTCCAGTGCTCCAAATCACTAAAATATTTGCTTTCTTGTTCAGGCAGGAGAATGCCATTCTGCCCTCTTAAATTGTTCCTATGCTCTTCTGCATCCCTGTGCCTGGAGGCAGGTGTAGGGAGACACCTTCCCAGACAGCCAGTCTTATTAGATTACTAGGTATCTGCTGGTTGCTTGTAGTGTTGACTGAGGTGATATCGGTTCTAGAAAATGTGTTCCCCTTGGATAGCTGCAGGGAAACCCAGAGACTGCTGTAAGGCAGAAGGGCTGCCAAAGAGCCTCGGATTGGGTGGCATCTGCAATGTGGTTCATTTATGCGCACACCACCGAGGCTGTATCATGGAACAGTCAACACTGAACTTACATCTTTAGATTGTACAAAGTGACAAGTACTGTTCTTTCTTCTTAAGTGGAAGGCTTTGACTAAACTTGTACTTTACTAATCCCTTTTTAATCGCTGATGTGATGATTAGGCAAAAAGGCTTAGATTTTGAAAGGCTGATCACATCTGGTTTTATTTTATTTCTGTTTTATCTCAAACAGCAGAAGACAAAGGTGAGTATTGCTAGGCTTTTTATATGCTCTGCTGTGTTACTGCCTAGATGTGATCATTGGAAACAAACAGCAGTTACATGATCATGGTGTTCGAGAAGATCCTATTTTTCAGCAGTGCCAGCTGTGCACCTCACTGTTTCATGTAATGGTTCTGGCTTTTTGGTCCTTTGATATATGAAGCTGCTGTTTGTTAAATATTGTCCTAGCACCCCTGAGCCCCTGCTTAGGAGATAAACTTTTTTTAGTGGAGTTCTTTATGGCAAAAGTGAAACGTTCTGCAATTTCCCTTGCACTTCTTCACACTTTTGTTGGGTTTGGGGGTTTGGGTTTTTTTCCCCTTTTTTTTTTTTTTTTTTAAACAGAGATCCAGTCTAAAGTAACTTCTTTTGAATACATCCTGCTCCTAGTGGATTTGATCCATGAGGGGACAGATCCAATGCTTCATCTCCTTCATTCCGGTTGAAGTCCACAGTATGGTGCCCCACCCTCTTCTTCCTACTTCACGTTTCTGTGTCAGCAGAAAAAAAAATTCTTGCTGAGACCCCTGTCATCCCAGAGTCCCTAACAATAATGGGATAGTGCAAAAAACTGCATTTTGTCTTTTAAGAAGCATGTTGGGGCCCTTTGCTGATACAGCAGCAAGCAACTTTTGTTACCAAAATCCTGTTTTTGTGACATTGCACTGCTGAGAAATGGACCTAGTGCCAGAACTGTCCCATGTGTTTTTAGCTCAGCACAAGCCCTTTTGCCTTACCATATAACAGCAGGGAGAGGAAGCCTCTGTGTTATGACCCCCACTAACCCACAGCTAGGACCTTGGAACTGCAAATCCAAGACTACAAGGATAAACTGTTTTTGATCCCCTCCACCCAACGCCCTGCGGGGGAAAAAAAAAAAAGGCTCATTTCAGTAATGGTTCATTACTGAAAATCTCATGTAGGTCTGGCACTCTTCCGCCATGCATGTCAGTCCTTTCTGCTTTGGTCCTCATCTGCTGACCATGTCCTGTCTGACATGTCAGTGGTGTGGCCCATCTTTCAGCATCGATCCTCACTATGCTTCACTCTGAGCTGCCAACTGCTGGCAAAACCTGCTTGATTAGTGTCCATATGCTGCTATGCAAATGTGCGCTTCTGGGAGATGTTGCCAGAAGAGCCCTTGGGTTCTTGTGTTACGGTATTTTGTTATCAATGGAAGGGCTTTTAACCTTCTTTCTCCTACTTCACAAGGCTCCAGCCAACCTTGTGTCAATGGTGATTTTCACAGGGGCGTATTAGCTGGCACCTTTGCAGCATGCTGCACATGATGGGCTGAGAGGGGTCTAGTCTCCACAATGGTTCCCTAGGTAGGAGCTCTTCAGCTGCACTGTGATGGTGGGAACTAAGTGCTTGGGCTGCCAGCTCTTTCCATCTCCTTCTATACCTCTGTCTTCATCCTGACTGGAAGCCTTGTGGAGTAAGTGGGTCTTAGGCTTCCTAGAGCTGTAAGGGCTCTGCTAGCACTCCCCTCTTCCCCCCAGGGCATGCTCTCATAAGTGCTCTTCCCAAGGACTTGCTTCTTTCTGGGCCTTTTTGCACTACTCTTGGACTGTGGGTTGTTATTTACCTTTTCTGGTGTACTGGGGGTGCCTATGTGTCTCCAGCCCACTGTGTGTGGCCCTGGGTCTGTAAGCTTGTTGCAAATTTTGGAGGTTGCTCAGTCTTCCAGGCAGCATGGAGGTGTATGTTGCATAAGGAAACGACAGCTGAGCATTAAGCTGACTGCAAGGGGCACCTGCCTGTTAGGGTGGCTGAGAACCAGATGCCTGTGTGACCCTGCACTCTGCTCCTTCTTGCAGAGATGGATGAGGCAATGCGCTCGTTTGCAGAGAAGGTCTTTGCCTCTGAGGTGAAAGATGAGGAGATCAGGCAAGAGATCTCTCCTTTCGATGTGGAAGAGATCTGCCCTATCTCACGCCAGGAAATGAGAGCGTACCTGATGCTTCAGGAGAGCCCTAGCACAACAGAAAAGCGGTGAGCAACAACCAGGGCAGTTGGGGAAAGGAGAGGAGCATTGTCTACACATCCCCAGCCAGAGCTGGAAGAAAGTAGGGGGAACACAAATCAAGGCCTGTGAAAACAGCTTACCACAGCCATGGGATAAATCCTTGGTAGTCCCAGGGCATCTGTCAGGCACTTCAGGGTTTCCTCTCCAACTGTTCCCACTGTTGGACAGAAAGACACCCTTGGCCTGTTCCCTGGGTGTCAGCATGGCAATGGCCACTGAGCTGTTGGAGAGAGAAACTTAAGAGATCTTTCTCTGGAAAGGTGCAATTTCCAAAGACCATGCTTGAAAGTCTGTGACTACTTTGTGTGCTGTGGCCTTTACTCCTGGCTGTGTCTGTTTAAGGTGCTCAGAAAGCACCACTGAGATGACTCTTGTTGTGTACAACAAGTGCACAAGTTGGGACATGGCTGTGGTAAGTGCCCCTGACCCTGCACCTTCGTGTGGCCATGGAGTTGGGGGCTGTTTGCCTGAGGGTTTCCTCCCTGGCAGGAAGAAGCGCCTGCTCCGCCTGAAGACAATTGCATTGGCAGTCCCTGTGGCTCAGAAGTCTATAACCAGACTGTCTACTATTGATGAGGTCATCTCTACCTCCCCCCTCTACCAGACTGTGCCTGACTTCCAGCGGGTACAGATCACAGGGGATTATGCCTCTGGGGTAGGTACTTGCATGGCTACACCCCCATGCTGACTACTGTCTCGTCTAGTCCCTGCCTGTCCCTCAGTAGTACCCAGCATCACAGGAGTCTGTACCAGGTGCAGTGGGGATAGCCTGTGTCTTCCAGCTCAGTTTGTCTCTCATGAGCATCTGAAGGTGCCCTGCTGCATCCCTGGAGGATCCAGAGCTGAATTCCTTAGCATGAGTCTGTGGGGTGCTGCATGCTTCCCATGGGATTCTCTGGACAGAGCAGGGGGGCAGCACGGCAGGGTGGGCAATGTGTATTGTGTCACAGCCTGCTCCTGTGTGCACAAAGCTATATCTGTCCGAGATCTATGTATGCCATAGAATCCCAGAATGGCTGAGGTTGGCAGGGACCTCTGGAGGTCATCTGGTCCACCCCCCCCTGCTCAAGCTGGGTCACCTACAGCCAGTTGACCAGGGCTGCTATCACATCCTGTGCTAATTCCTCCTCCTCCTCCTCCACAGTCTCCTATTACATCTGTGGTGCTTCTGAGACACTGCTGGTAGGTTGCTCCCTCCTGGGCTGGAGCAGGTTGCTCAGCTTGGAATTGCATAGCAGAGGAGCAATTAGGGGAAGCTGAAAATCCCTCCACACACAGGCACATTCCTTCTGCCATGACTGTAGCTAGCTGCAAGTGCTACATGGTATTCTCCCATGCTGTTCCAGTCTGACCTGTCTTGACTGCCCAAAACACTTGTCTGTGCAATAAATCAAAAATTCTTGACACATTGGGTCAGTGTATGTTGCTGGTCCTGCTTCAATTTCAGCCTGTGCTCCAAAAATAGCTTTTAGTGTTTTGCCCAGGCCTGGCTTCCATTTCAGTGCCAACTACAGTTTGCAGTGAGGAATGTAAGAGGGGATGATGGCTGGAATTCATTGGTTTTGGTGTGAGGAACTTCCCTTTGCCATGTCTAGGACATTGCCTATCAACTCTTTACCCTGCTCAAGCAGAGCAGTGGGAAGGAGGGGATGATAAGGTATGCATCTTACTGTGAACAAAATGGTCTTTTTTACCTCTTGGTGCACATGGTATCTTTCAGGCTGCTAGGTTCCAGTTGTGTGGTTGTGTTCAGCAACAGCCCTCTTGCAGGTGACAGTTGAAGATTTTGAAGTTGTCTGCAAAGGCCTGTACCGTGCCCTGTGCATCCGGGAAAAGTACATGCAGCAGTCTGTGCAGAGGTTCCCCAGGACCCCATCTCAGTATCTGCGTGCTATTGAAGGCGAGGTCTGGAGGGCAAGTGACACTGGCCCAGGTACACCTAGGCACCTGGAGGGTTTTCCTCTCTGGCTTCAGCATGGGGCGGGCAGGGGTCAGAAAAGGGTTGTGGAAGTGCTCCACAGGCTTGCCCAGGCCTCCTCTTCAGTGTCACAGTGGTGGGGCTGTCCCTGCCCTCTGCCTGGGGTGGAGGAGCATGGCAAGCTTGTGGGGTTTTGGCTAGCAGCCTGTGCCTCATGGTATTCTCCTTTTGGTCCAGTGTTCACTCCGCCAGTGAGGGATGGACAGGATCCCTTTGAAACTGGGAGTCTTGCCGAGAACCTGGGATACCATATCCAGATGAAGGACGGGGTAGTTTATATCTATGGAGACAAGGCAGCAGCTGGCAGAAATGAGCCAAAGGACCTGCCCTACCCCAGCCTCGAGCACTTCATTGATGACATGAACTTCCTCTTGGCCTTGATTGCACAGGGGCCTGTGTAAGTGCACAACCCAGTGCTGCTGGGTGCAGCTGAATGGGTCCTGCCTCAGCAGGCGGAGGGAGAGCCAGGGTTGCCCCCTCCTCCCTGGGAAGAGGGAGGAACCCACTGATGACACACCTGCAGCCTGCTGGCTACCAAAGTGTCCTTGACCCTTGTCAGCTGTCTTGATTGGGGTCTTAAGCAAAGTAAGCACTTGGGTATTGGAGACATGCCCTGCAAGTATGCTCACACCTGGCTAGGCCTTCCTTTGAAGCTCTGTAATATAGCCAGGAGAAGCACCATAGGGAAGCAGGCCAGGCCAGCATGAGCTCTCCACCTGAGGTGAAAGCTGCATCTCTGCGTTTGATGTGCCGTGCCCCTGTGTTGAGGGGTAAGGAGCCTAGTCACTGTTCTGCCCTTTGCTTTCACTAGTAAGACCTATGCTCATCGGCGCCTGAAGTTCCTCTCATCCAAGTTCCAAGTGCATGAAATGCTAAATGAGATGGAGGAGATGAAAGAGCTGAAGAAGAACCCCCACCGAGACTTCTACAACTGCCGCAAGGTAAATGGCAAGGCTTACAGCCCTGGTGACTCTGAAGACAAGCTGTCTTGGTGCCTTCCTCTCCCTGAGAACTGGATATTAGAGTCAAGGTCTTTGGCACCTACATTGTTCCTGCTAATGGGATGGTGCTGACTGGGTGCTCTTGGCCTAGGCCTATTGTGTACATCTGCTGGGCTCAGCTGTGCTCCTCACTCAGCTTCGACTCACCTAAGGGGTTTGTTAGCCTCCCTGTGATGGTACCTGAGTATCCCAACTTGAAGCTAGATAGCTGTCCCTCTGATTTCTCAGGTGGACACACACATCCATGCTGCAGCCTGCATGAACCAGAAGCATCTTCTGCGTTTCATCAAGAAATCGTACTGTATGGATGCTGACCGTGTAGTTTATGATGCCAAGGGCAAACAGCTTACCCTGAAAGAGCTTTTCCAGCAGCTCAATCTGCACCCCTATGACCTGACAGTGGATTCCCTGGATGTCCATGCTGTAAGTGGTAGGGCATTTACTGTAAGACCACTCTTGGGTCACTGTTATCCACCCCTGTAGGCATGGCTTTTCATCTCCCTGTGTACCTATGACAAGTTGTGCATGTTAGTGTTTGTAGCAGGATGTAGCAACTCCTGGCTTTCTCATTTTGTGTTGTTCGGGTCAGTCCCTGCTCAGCTGCTCTGCTTGGACCTAGTCTGTGTGTAGTATTTGCCCTGATCCTCCCTACTCCAGGGGCGGCAGACATTTCAGCGCTTTGACAAGTTCAATGACAAGTACAACCCCGTGGGTGCCAGTGAGCTGCGTGACCTCTATCTGAAGACAGAGAATGCTATCAATGGCGAGTACTTTGCTACCATCATCAAGGTGAGAATACAGGGGAGGAGGGAACAGTTAAGCTGTAGTGGTGCTGTGCCCAGGGTCTGGAGGGTCCCCATGCAAATGTCCTGGTTTGCAGGAGGTTGGCTCTGATCTGGAAGATGCCAAGTACCAGCACGCAGAGCCTCGCCTTTCAATCTATGGGCGATCAGCTGAGGAGTGGCCCAAGCTAGCCAGCTGGTTCAACAAACACCGGGTCTATTCCCCCAACATGAAATGGATGATCCAAGTACCCAGAATTTAGTACGTGCTGTGGGTCTGAAAGAGCACTGTGTCTTACAGTGCACTATACCTCATTTTTTATCCTGAAGGAATTATAGGGACAGTGGGCCATGTTGTTTCTCTGCTAGGAGTTAATCCCTGTCTTTGTCCACAGTGATGTGTTCAGGTCTAAGAATTTCCTCCCACACTTTGGGAAGATGCTGGAAAATATCTTTGTTCCTGTGTTTGAGGCAACTGTAAATCCTCAAGCCCACAAAGAGCTGAGTGTCTTTCTACGCCATGTGAGTGTCACCCGATGATGATGTCAGGGTGCAGCGAGCGCTCACATTCCTGTTTGTGTACAAGAAATGGCATATTAGCCCTGACATGGAAAATGTCATCAGTGTGCTTGTGGCCCTACTGCCACATTCTGGGAAAGGGGCTGTGTGTCCAGAAGTGCCAGGAGGGATCAGACTCCCTGAGCTGGCTGCTGTGGGGCTCTGCGAAATGCTGCCCACTCACCTCCTGGAGAAGTGGATTGGTGTGAGCTCTATTTCTAGCCCTTGATAGAGCTTGGGGGTTTGTGAGGAGCAAAGTCTGCAACCTAGCTCCTGACTCTGCTCTTGGGTGGGGCAGGTGTACAGGCTACAGCTGGGCTATAGCATGCTGCAGTGGGGCAGGGTGAGCCAGTCTACCTGTGCATGATGAAGTGGGGAGCTTTGAGACACAGCTTTTTTGTTACTTTGCCAAGCAGATCACTGGCTTCGACAGCGTGGATGATGAATCCAAGCATAGCGGACACATGTTCTGCACTAAAAGCCCAAAACCAGAGCAGTGGACTTCTGAGAAGAACCCATCCTACACCTACTATATATACTATATGTATGCCAACATTGTGGTGCTTAACAACCTCCGCAGGTGAGGCACAGGATCGGCTAAGGGACCTGCAAAGGGCTGGCAGAAGGAGAGCTGCCTCATGAGTTGTCTCAGCTCTTTGATTGTTGGTATGGGAGAAGTGGGGCCCTCCTTGCTCTGCCACCAGTGTAGTTTGAAGTTTCATGTCCCAGAGCAATCCAAACCCTCCTCAGTAGGAAGTGTGATGGACTCAGGTTAAAACTTTGGGATTGCAGAGATGCACCTATTGCGTGCACAGAGGAGAAAAGAGAACAAGTAATGTGCTCCTAGGTCAAGCTGTATTCTTGGGGACCCACTGGTAGGGGCAGAGCTGGACCTAAAGTCAGGGAATCTTGGATCACATGCCACCTAATGCTGCTGCTTACCTGCTCTGAGTCCTTCTTCCATGTGCCTAGGCAGCGTGGTATGAACACATTCCTCTTCCGTCCACACTGTGGGGAAGCCGGGGCCATCACACATCTGCTTGCAGCCTTCATGACGGCTGATAATATCTCCCATGGTCTCAACCTCAAGAAGGTAAGTGGAATAGTCTGCCACAGAGCAGCCCAGGTATGGCAGAGGAGGAAAATGGGTTCACAGCTGGCCTCCACTGTAGCTGACAGTTAATTGCACCTCTGCTTTAGACTGACACAGAGGGCCTGGCTTCAGGCAGGTGTTAAACAATTCTGTGGGTTTCTCCAGGCATGTTTGGGGATGTAGCTGAGAAACGTATTGAGATTTCAGGGGTTCAGCCTCACAGACCTATCACTGGATATGGCCGTTATCACTGGAGCTGGCCAAGTTCTGAAATCAGACAGGTTTGAACTCACTTGGCCTCTTGTGCTCCAAGTGGGCTCTGGAGGATCGCTAGCTCGCCTATCCTTTTTCTTGCACACGTGAACTCTGTGCACCAGATTTCCTGGCTGGGGCAGTGAACTGATCTGAGGAGTGATGCTGGAGAGGCGAAGGGCGCAGCAACTTTATTGCTAACTTGGCAACTCTGCTCATCTTTGCAGAGCCCGGTGCTGCAGTATCTGTACTTCCTTGCCCAAATTCCCATTGCTATGTCCCCACTCAGCAACAACAGCCTCTTCCTGGAGTATGCAAAAAATCCATTGCCTGACTTCCACCAGAAGGGCCTCATGGTGTCCCTTTCTACAGATGACCCCATGCAGTTTCATTACACCAAGGTACAGTGTGAGCTGATCACCTCCTACTGTCTGAGGTGCTGGGGCTGGGCCTGTGTGGGCCTCGCTTTTCAGGGAAGCCAGCAGCCTTTGCAGAGGGTCCGGAATGCCGGGCCATCGCTGGGGCAGCCCTTGTGGCAGCATGGGCTGTGCTGGCAGAAGCTGCTGGCCTCTGACAGTGCCTGTGGCTGCAGGAGCCCCTGATGGAGGAGTATGCCATTGCTGCCCAGGTCTTCAAGCTCAGCACCTGTGACATGTGTGAAATTGCCAGAAACAGTGTCCTGCAGTGCGGCCTGTCCCATGAGGTAGGTGCCCTTCTGGGGAGGGTGGCCTTGGCCCTGCCCGCAGTGGTCCCTGCCTGCCTGAGAAAGGGGACCAGGACAGCGGCTCTGCCGGCGTCGTGCTCGGGTCAGGGCTCCTGCGCCAGGCGCGGAGGGGGCCTGGCAGCTGCCAGCGTTTCCCTCAGGTGCTGCCCGCAGGGGCTTCCGCGGTCTCTACCGCTGTCCTCGTCTCTGGCAGGAGAAAGCCAAGTTCCTGGGTGAGAACTACCAAGAAGAGGGCCCCCAAGGCAACGATATCCGGAAGACAAATGTGGCGCAGATCCGCGTGGCCTACCGCTACGAGACCTGGTGCTACGAGCTCAACCTCATTGCCGAGGGCCTGAAAACCGACTAGGAGCGACGACGGGCTCCCGGACCCGAGGGCCTGTGGCGGCGGCGGCGGCTGGAGGCCGGGCCGGGCCCGCCCAGGGGCGTGCTGGGAC
>JANZLQ010000055.1:276650-300231 GCA_026212715.1 Elanus axillaris
AAGGGGGCGGCGGGACTCCTCGCCCGCGCCCCGTCGCCCGGGGCTCCGGACGGGCGGTTCGGTCCGGCCCGGGGCGGGGTGGAAGTTAAGGCTTCCCGCGGGGTCGTAGTCGCGGCCGGGCTCGGGGCCGCTGGACGGGACGCGCTGGCGGCGGAGCCGGCCGGGCCGGGGTGCTGCTGGCCGCGGCGCGGTCCGATCGCTGCCGGTCCCGGCCCCAGCGAGAGCTTGGGAGTGCTGGGATCGGGGTAAGGAAGCGCTGCGGCGTCGTTTCCAGCCCCTGAGCGGGGAGGCGAGCGATGCTGCGGCCGGGCGGCGGCCCTGCTGGGCCGGTGTGCCTGCGGGGCGGCGCTGGCAGCCCCCGGCCGGAGCCCGCCGGCCGCGGGGCATTGGAGGGCCTGCGGCAAGGGCCGGCAGCTCTGCCCCGGGGGGGGGGGCCGTGACTCTGTGACCGGGCAGGGCAGGGAAACAGCGACTGGCCCCTTTCCCCCGTGGGCAGGGCAGGGAGTGGACGAACGGGAGCTGGACCCGGGGGGGGGGAAGTAGGTGCCTGCTGAAGCCCGCCGGCTGCCGGGCATGAGTCACCAGCCTCGTGTTCCACCGCGGTTGCTTCTCCAGCCTGGAGAAGGCTCGGGGGGCGGGGGGTCTTATCAGTGTATCCAAATGCTTGAAGGGAGGGTGCAGAGGGACCCGGCCAGGCTCCTTCCAGCAGTGCCCAGTGATGGGACCAGCGGTGCTGGGCACAAACTGACGCACAGGAGGTTTCCTCTGAGCATCAGGAAACACTTTGCTCTGAGGGTGACCAAGCACTGGCGTGGGTTGCCCAGGGAGGTCGTGGAGTCTCCCTCCTTGGAGACAGTCAAAAGCTGCCTGGACACAGTCCTGGGCAGCCTGCTGTAAGTGCCCCTGCTTGAGCAGGGGGGTTGGACAAGGTGACCTCCAGAGGTCTTCTCCCACCTCAGCCATGACCTGATTCTGTACAGTTTCTCTAGGGCAAATGATTCGCTAGTAGGCTGTGATGTTTTGGGTAGCGCTAGATATTTGTGCTTTGTTGCACTGAGGTACAGAGGCCTGAGTAGTTACAGAGGTCCTTCCTGGCAGTGCTGTCCACCCAGAGCCTGGGTTGTTAGGCTGCCATGCTGGACCAGTCTCCCCTTGCCCTTCCCAGTTCACTGTGTAGACCCCTCTGTTCCAGTTACTATGGCCGAATGCAGCCTGTCCGTGTTGGCAACTGGCTGCCACAATTCTGATAGAGCCCTAGTAGTGGTGGAAGGTCTTTCTCTTGACAGCTAGGACTTGCATCAGCCCTAATGACGGAAGAAAAGTAGGAGTTGCAGGAGAAACAGCCCCTGGAAGTGTGTGTTCAGGCAACGGTGGTTGTGGTTTCTGCTGTCCCTGTCTGTCAGAGGTACAGAAGGGAGGGATGAGGAGCAAGCCATGACTTTGCTACATGGAAAGGGAGAGTGGAGCAGAGAAATGAGAAGCTGCTGAACAAACCCACGTGCTGCCCATCCAGGGCTCTGTCAGCCAGAAGGGATGTGCAGGGGTTTGGTTCAGCTGTCCGCTCAGTCACCGATGGGCGGGTGAGGGAAAGACCCTAAGCAGGGTATTTGCTAGAAAAATTAAGTGTCCTGACTAGGGTCAGAAGCCCAGTAGCTCACCAGGAGTGTGGTGTATCTTTCAGTCACTACTCAGGTTGTCCCTTCAGGGGCTTGCAGGCAGGATTGGGCAAATTGTTCACTATCTGAGCATTTAGAAGTTAAACTCCTGCAGGGGTAGGATGTAGCGAGTGAAGAAATGGACCCTGAAAGATTTTGGGCACTGTCCCAAAAAACATGTCTCTTGGGCTGTATGCTCCAGTTTGCCTTGAAGGGAAGGCATGTGCAAAGAATGTCTGAGGGTGTCAGGTATGGGGGAATAAATGGTGGCGTTGGTGGCCTTGTAAAACATTCCTGCTTGAAATAGGTGGCTGGAGGATCTGTCCTGGAGTGCCGAGTCCTAGTACTGTGCATTGCTGCTTGGCAAAATCTTAACTCAGTCTTCCAGTATGTATGTGGCTCATTCCCTGTAGCTCTGTGAACATGTTATCTGGATGTGTGTCAGAGGTTTTCTGGTGCTACCTTGGTCTGCAGCCTCTGAACCTCTTGGGGCAGCTGCCTGCATGCTGCTGAGACTAATCCAAAGGAATGAGTGGCTAGTTGTTGAGGCCCCACACAGCCTATCTGTGGCAGCCCTTGTAACGTAAAGGTGGTCATGGCTTTATGGTGATGTCAGCCCTGGGGTAGCCTGGAATCTCACATCTGACAGTTGCACCAAGAAATGGCTGCAGGATAACTCATGTTTGAGTTTAACTTTTCTCTGTCTCCACCTTGGGTCTTAGTACTTGTGTGAAGCTGCAGCATTCCTGGGGCATGCAGCCAGCCTGTGGTGTAGTGTCTGAGTCAACTGCTGTTTTCAGTATTGCTAACCTGAGAATTTGGATACTGTGAGTCAGGTTAAAAAAATACGACTTTAAAAATAGTACACTGTGGGTTCTGTACATGTGTCCTCTGGCATAAAAGCCTTTAGGGCTTACATGTTTAAAGTGGGGTTTTTTTTAGCATGGGTAAAAACTTACTTTCAAGAAGCTGAATTTCATCACTTCAGAAAAAGACTGAAAGATCCAGATACATCTTTCTCATCAGGACAAAAGTCTTAGGACCCGTGGCAGAGGTCAGACTTAACCTTCTTTTGCCATGTAATTAAGATTAGCATGACATTTACTATGTCTAGGGGCTGTGCTCTACATGGTCATGTATCTGATGAGGGAACTCCATTCCTCAGCATGATATGCAGAAGTTTCGAATGAGTTAATAACTTGAGTTGCTTCGTATCGAGATGGAAATGACTAAGCATACCGCATTCCTGAAGTGTTACTTATTTTGATATAAAATCTGCTTGTTTGGTACTGCCCATGTCTTTCAGGCATCAGCATGGCAGAGTTTTGTTCAGTAAAGCTTCAGGTTTGTTCTGGAGCCGAACAGAATGGCATTAGCTGAGAAGTCTGGAAGGGGACCTTGCTGCTGTGCTGGTTGTCCCCTCATCCCTCCCAGACTGAGCTGGCAGCTTCCTGAGACTTCAGAAGACCAGAAACTGTCTTTTATTTGGCTACCAACACAGGAGGCTTGGTGACAAGGAGGTCTCTTGAGTGATTTAGAACTGCACACCTCTCATAAAAGGAGTGAAAGATTGCTTCAGAACTGCATGGGCTTGCCAAGTCAGTGATTTGCGTGTTCTCACGTCTGTTGTGCAGCAGGATAAGGTAAGGTGGTGTGTTAGTGCCTTTGTTTAGCTAATCAGATGCCGGCGTGAGTGTGGTTGGGGTCTTGTGGGGTACCAGCAGCACCTGCTGTGGGTGGGCTTGACCTCAGCATCAGAGAGTATTTTATTCTTGAACAGCACTGGCCACATTCTCTCCTTGAGTATGTATTTTCAGAAAATGGAATTGTCTTGAAACTTTGAATGGAAAATGCTTAGTATGTTCTCTGGCTTTCAGAGTTGGAAAAAGAGTTAGGGCTGTCTATCATGTGGTGTGAATGTGCCTCATTCTTCTGCTTTGGATAAAGATAGGGAAGCTGTCTTCAAACAGTGTGGATCAGAGAGGCTGTCTTTTTGGAGAAATGTGTGATACTTTGTCTAGAAATTATTTAATTTCTCTTTGTCCCAAACTACTGCTGTCAATGAAATAATTCGGTATTCTTGACTACACTGGACTACTATAAGTACTAATGCAGTAGGGATGATAAGTTTGACTTCTGTGGAAACAGTGGGAAGCATACTGGGGCCACTGAAGAAGTTTGGAAGGAGTGGTCAGGAGAGCAGTAAGCATGTTAAGTCTAGTTAGCTTGTGAAAGGAATAGTGTGTGTGGTCCCTGAGATACAAGTGCTGGCTGCCTGACTCGGGAGGTGTCTACCACCAGTTCTGTGTCCCTAAGCTGTGTTTTGGCCTCTCTCAGACAGCCTCAGAGGGTTACTTAGCTTGGGTCAGACCACCCCAGTCTGCTCTTCTTTCACCAAAGATCAGTCTCTACCCTTGCCCTGGGTCATGTGATGAGCTTAGATTAAGCGCTTAGTTCTTGATAGCAGCCACCTGCCTTGCAAGCCTGGACAGGTAAAAAGCTGCATTCTTCTCCTTCTCAGATGGTTATCTTGGAAGATACAGTTCAGGCCTGTGGCTAGAAGAGCAGTACTGAGCAGCAGAGAAGACTGGGTGCTTTAAGCTTGTGCTCTGCTGTCTTTGTTTAACATAAGCCAGGAGCCATGTGTTTCTAATTGTATCTGGTAATTCAAAGATCAATGATGTGCCTTGGAAAGACCTTCGCTGTTGCACTCAAAACTGTATGGCTTCTTAGGTGAGTGAGCTTACTGCTTCACTTGCTAAGTAATACTACTTCAGCAGTCAGTGCATGGAGCTTCACTGGCTGGAGAAGTAATATTACTTGGTAGGTTTCTGCTGAAGGAGAGGAAATAAACTCAGTGTGGATTCTGTTTCTGTGTATGGGTCTATGTAGCTCTGGATTCTAGAGTCAGGTAACTGCTTGAGCACAGGGTGAACTCTTTGAACTCTGGGCATTTGTCAGTGAGCAGAACAAGTGGCAGCACTGCAGACATAGTCTCAAGTGTCACCAGTATGTGTATGCTAGCTGGGACTGTGCTGCTTCACTGTGTTTCTCATTGCTGGTTGTGCCTCATCATGGAAGCACAGATGTGGACAGTAGGAGAGGTCAGGAGCATTAGCCTGACTTGTGCCATGGCTCTATATCAGGAAGCAGAAATATGGCAGACTGGCTGAGGAAACTACAGCAAATGCAATTTTTGTTGCACCCTTACCAATGTGAGTCGTAGGAGGAAGGATATGGGGCAGGCTGGTAGCCAGCAGACCTGACCTGCTTGAGCACAGGCAGCCCTGCACACTCTGAGGGTGGACCCAACTAGAAAGCAACTGAGCAGGGCTACTCAATCTACTCTGTGCAATGACTTGCCCTCATGGGTGCTGCATGCAGATGTTTTGCCAGGCTACTGGTCTGAGCCTGGGGGAGCTGACAGCTGGTGTATTCGGAGAAGAAAGCTGCCAGTGCTGTTGAGAAACAAGGGAGCATTTGGTGCCATGTTTGGGCTTGCTGTCAGTATGGAGCTGCATGTGCTCCATGAGTGCGTATCCTGGCCTTGAAGTGCTTAGTCCTGTGAATAAGCCCATTGCTCCACACTGCAAGGTCCTTCAGGTACCTGTCCCCATGCAAATTTTGCATCCAGTGGTCTCATGTTTGAAGACCTGGCCGGGGGTAAAGGTGCCTGGTCTGAAGCTGTACTGGCTGAGAAGAGGCCGTTTCACACTTCTCCTAGCCTGGCCTTCCCCATCAGACTCTTTGCTAGCTTGTGCTTCAGGTCCTTAGGAGTGGCCCTGAGCACTGTTGCTGTAGAGTAGTTGTAATGGCATAGGAAAGGGGAAAGTTGCTTTCCTGTCTGCTAATCAGGGCTGTGCAGACAGGGATTAAGGAAGGATGGCTCTTCGTTGGCTCAGGATGTTTTGGAAACAATGCCTATTAATAGGAGAGGGCAGGGGGCCCTTGCTGCCTGGAGCAGCCTGGCTCTGTGGGAAGAGGGTCTTGCAGTGGGGTGCAGTAGCACTGCAGTATGCTGGGCAAGGGAGTCGGGGAGAGTGGGGTAGTTGTGGTTTGCTGTTTTGTGTGTTCTCTGTCATTCTCAAACTTGTTCTGCTCTCTCCCTGCCGCTCTGTTAGGGGATCGGCAGTCCTCTTCTGTCCCCTGGCTGCACCTTGCTATTGGCAGGAGTGGGGAGGTGTGCTGTGCTGCGCTGTGCTGGAGCTGACACTGGAGCTGCAGTGCCATCTGCACAGTAGTAGCTTCACCTTGCTTCTTTGGGGAGGTACTGGGTTGTGGTCAGGAGTGGTGTGGCTATGAAAGTGTTGAGGACAGGGCAGAATGCTGATGAGGGACAAGAGGGCTGATGGTGGAGCAAATATCAGTTGCAGTATCGGCAATTTCAGTCGCTTACCCAGATTGTCCAAGTTTAGCCCATTCACTGCTGAGTGGGAGAGTTACTGGCAGCTGTCTGGGACAATGTGATAAGCAGTGCCAGACTGCAAGAACCCACGCTGTTCTCTCTGGACACAGGGAGCAGTGAGCTTCTTGCCACAGCGAGCAATGCTGTTTTGGTAGAAAGCGTGAAAGTGCAGCAGAAAGCCGAGGCATGGTGCCATGTGTGCCCAAGCCATCACTGAATCGCTTGGGGAGCCCTGGGCTGGCCTATGTCAATGAGCTTACTCACTAAAAATATCAAGTATGTCTGCCAAGGCCAGTGCTTTTCTTTTAATTGCACTGCATATGCCTCTGCCAAGCACATCAGCAGTGCCAGGGATAGAGCCAGTGTAGCACTGGAGCACTGGAATTTTAGGTGGGGTATCAATGGTGCAAAGGATGCGGGCCTCTGCTGTGGCAGGGGCTCTCCACACCGTGCCTGGTGCAGGGAGCATGAACCTTTGTCAGGCAGGTTTAAGGAGCTGTCTTCCAGCTTGGTTTGCTTCCCATCCTTGGTTCTGCAAATTCTTACAGGCTCTGGTGAGTCAATGAAGACTGGGTGTCATAATAGCAGCTTTGGAGGACACATACCCAGTTTTTGGCAGAAAGAGCTAGCTGGATCTGTCAGGTGGAGCCTGACTACAGGCTTTGTTTGAGTTATGACCCGTGTTCCCACCTGGAGCAAGTCTGGCTTGCTTTCTGCAGAGGTCTTCTGGTTTTGCTGTATGTTTGGAATGGGGACTGCTTGCTGCTCTTGCTCTGCCTTTTACAGAGAGACTTCTTAGTGCCAGGGGAATATTACTGAGGCCAGCGTGGCCAGGCTTGCTGCATGGCAACCTGGCCTGAACCCAAGCTTTGCTGAGTGCTTGTCTCTTAATACAAATGGAGAACATTAAATAGACCTGGAGGGCTGGAGCTTCTGAAATGGGGTAACTGCCTGGAGAAAGGAAGGAACAGAGCGTATTAGAGCCTGTGGGCTGCTGTCTTCTGTCCAAGATGAGTTTTCAGCTGTGCTGGCGTATCTGAGAATATTCTTGGGCAGGCCTTGTAAGCTATGAGTAGAGCCAAAGGGCTTTGAGGCTGGGGACTCAGCATATGAAATGTCTCTGCTGAGGTCATACAGGACCTGTAGGTGCTGGGTCTTTAGCATTCCTTCTCTTCTGCTGATCTAAACACAGGGCTATTTTCCTCTTGAACATGAGAACTTGCCAGTTTCCTCTGCCTTTTGGCTTCTGTTGTATGCCTTTTAAAACTTCCCTGGCTGCAAGCCACAGGCTGGGCACCACTGCCCTCCAGTCTCTCTAATGGCTAATTCAGGTCAGATGTTGACAAGCAGAACATCAGACAGGTTTTTATTTGTGTTTTGCAGCAGGAAAACACTTTGAGGAGGAGGAGTGTAGTTGGGCTCTTCTCCAGTCATCACAACTGTCCTAGTCCTCTTGTGTGAAGCAGCAGCCATCCTGCTGCTGCTCACTCTCTGGAGAAGTAGATGTGGTTCCCTTTCTATAGAGCTGGTGTGGTATCTTGTATCTTGCTGTGTCTTTGCTGTGTTGAAAGCTCTGGTTAGAAACACTGTGCTGCAGTGGTTTAGCTATGTGCTGCCTGAGGTGCTCTGAGCAGTACAGAGCATCGGGAGAAACTGAGCACTCCTGCCTGACCTGCATCAGTACAAGCAAACTGCAGAGGGGCTGGCTGAGAGCTCTGTTGCAGACAGACTGTGCTGCTGTGTTCCTGTGCCATTAAATAATTTCCTTGAGTTTGGACCCTTGGGATCCCTGGCTGTGTTTTGTTCCTGTTGTGGTGTTTTGTTTGTTTTTTAAGCTGGTGAGACCCCTGCTTCCTTGGCTAACCTCCCAGATGTGTGCTACAGAAACAGGCTTCTTCATGGGGAACATGCTCTGGAAGCCAGTCTTGAACATGTGATTTGGGGAGGAATGTTCTTCAGCCATTGCCAGAGAGCAGCTGGGAGTGCCTGGTGGTGTGTGTGGCTGGAGTGCAGCTGATAGTTCTTTTCTTCTTTTTGTCTGCAGGTCGTGCTAGCAGGCAGTCTGTGCAGAGCTGACACCCAGGGGCTCTCGGACACCACTGGGTGCTTTGGAGTCTCATGCCAGCTTGATGTGTGCAGAACACGGGTGGACCTGGACAAGGCTGGAGATGGGGTGTTTGTAAGCACGTTGGCACTTGCCATGCACCCAACAGGGTCAGTGGACAGTAGCTTCTCCCGCTCTGCTGTGCAGACCCTCTCCCGGAGCCACTGCCGCAACATCAAACAGAAGATCTCCCAGTGGGAGGGGAGGACACAAGGGTGCTCCAGCAAGGAGAAACAGCAGTTGAAGGACTTCGGAGTAAAGTATGATACCAACTGCGATGCTGTACCCAAAGTGAAGCCAGAACATACAGAGAAGGGCAGAAAGACTGGGTCCAAAGATCCAAAGAGCCTGGGTTTGGACTTCAGGGAAGATGCACAGAGCCGCTTGCAGACTGATGACTGTGGTGACCTCAAGCCCTGTGCGGGGAGCCTAGCTTCCCAAGCCAAGGAGAAAGGAGAGTGGCAAGCAGGCTTCCTGGACCCAGGGGTGACACTGCCCCCAGGGAACTTCTATACCTCACAAACTCTGTGGAGGAGAGTAGATCCCCTTCTGCCTGGCAGAGCCCCACCCTTTCCCTTGGCCCTTCAGAGGAAGCAAGGCAGCTGTGACTCCACAGAAAGAGAACTTAAAGGAGTGGCCTATCTCTGCGGGGCAGAGAGGAGCTTGAAAAACATTTACTCTGAGGCTGAGGGGCAAGAGGAGGAGCCAGCTGCTGTCCCACCACCCAAGCCCCGTAGGACTTTCCGCTATCTTGCAGAAAAGGGTGCTAGTAGCTGTAGTGATGCCAGTGCTACCAGGGAAGCTCCCCTGCAAAAGCAGCATGGGGGAAACTTGGTGTCATCCTCCAACAAGCCTGAGAAGAAAGTAGCCAGCAGGAGGATCAGAGGGAGAACCCAGAGGTACATCGATTCATCTTTCATGTCTGAAACATATTTCCTTAAATCAGTTTCTAGATGGGTTTAAACAGCTTGCTTGCCACGATATACTTGTGGAAGTGCTAGTACTGATGATGCCTCTGTTGATGGGGAGAGGATATTTCTGGATGAAAGTATCCCCTTTCCAGCATTGCGTGTGCACTGCTTTTGCTGCTGATAATCTTGCAAAGAAGGCTAAAAGCTCCAAACAGATGTCAGTCCCACACCTTAAAACAGAGTTGAGTGACAAAATGCTGGCCCCAGGGAGAGTGCTGCCTGCTTCTTGCCCTGAGCTTGTCCTTGGCTGCAATTTGTGCATTATAGAATAGCTTTCTCTTGGGGCAGTATGGCTGCTAAATGTTCTGGCTTTCCTGTGAGGGAAAGATTCTCTTGTTGCTTCAAGTTGGAGGCTGTCAGCTGTGGGTACCCCTGTTGCAGTAGGTTTGGCTATTCTTTCCACTTTCCTGTATGGAGGTCCCTGTTACAGACTAAAAAACTTCTGAGCTAGCTTGGTGGTAGTTCTGCTTACAGACGAGCTGCTTAGGGCAGCTGTGCTAGAAAGTAGCGTGAACATTACTGATGGAGATGTGGCTAGGACTCCTGAAACCTCCTTTCACCATGGCAAAATGTGCAGCAATGAACCAAATTTTATGATGATGGGCTAAATTCCTGCCAGCTCTTTTGTGAGCTCTCTGCCATGATTTTGAAATGGAGGCCAAGTGTATGAAAATGCAAACTCGCAAATGCGGTCAGACCTTAGCATGAGCAGTAGGAGAGGTCCAGTAGAGAGCAGTGCCCTAATTCGGAGTACTGCTGCAAGTGCTTAGTCTGCAAAATGTGTTTTGGGTTCTTGCCTCTGTGACAGGATGGGACTTGCCATACCTGCTTGGAGTGTGCTTGGCCATGGAGCCTCCAACTTAATGTTTAATTTAAAAACCTCCCAGGGTAAGAGGGCAGGACTCGCTTGGTGTGCTGGTTTTGGCTAGGATAGAGTTAATTTTTCTTCACAGTAGTTTGTGTGGTGCTATGTTTTGGATCTGTGATTAAAATAGTATTGATAACACACTAGTGTTTTAGTTATTGCTGGGCAGTGCTTACACAGTCTGGAGGCCTTTTGTGCTTCTCAAACCACCCCACCAGCAAGCAGGCTGGTGGTGGGCAAGAAGCTGGGAGGGGACACAGTCAGGACAGCTGACTCCAACTGACCGAAGGGATATTCCAGACTATATGATGATGTGCTCAGCAATAAAAATTGGGGGAAGAAGGAGGAATGGGGGGACATTTGGAGTTACGGCATTTGTCTTCCCAAGTCACCGTTACGTGTGATGGAGCCCTGCTTTCCTGGAGATGGCTGAACACCTGCCTGCCAAGGGGAAATAGTGAATGAATCCCTTGTTTTGCTTTGCATGTGTGCACAGCTTCTGCTTTGCCTGTTAAACTCTTTATCTCAACACACGCATTTTCTCACTTTTACCCTTCTGATTCTCTCCCCCATCCTACTGGGCGGGAGCGAGCGAGCGGCTGTGTGGGGCTGAGCTGCCAACTGGGGTTAAACCTCAACACTTGGAAATCAGAGAGTCCAGAGTGGAGCATCCATATGCTTGATGGCCCCAAGGAGGACCATACTCTGTGTGGACTGGAGACAGAAACTCACTGGTACATGCAGGTGCCTTTAGAAGAAGTTACACTGGTTTTCCTCTAGGAAATCTTTTGAGTTTGAGGACATCCAGGGCTTCCGCAACCGGATGGCAACCACCAACTCCCACAGGCTTCGAGAAGAGACAAATGGCACTACAGGATCCCGGCTAGTCTACACACAGTCAGAAGACAGCATCTACGAGGACATTATCTGTATGTGCCTGTGCTGCTGGGGGATGAGCTCACTTTATTTAAGAGTAGCAAATTTTTTGGGGGGGAGGAATGAAGATGAGAATGCACTGAAGCCCTTTCCAGCTCTGTGACTTTTAAGGTCTTCCCCATCTGGGGTTCTTTGTTGATCTTAGTATCTATCTGCATGTGAACAGCCTCATTTCAGATGTCATGGAAGGCCGCTAGAATTGGCCTGTGCTAAACTGATTTCTTTATTAGCTCTTCAAACACTTTGCTTGAGTGCTGCACAGAGATCAGTGTGAACACTGACAAAATTAGCTGCTTTGCAATAGAGCTACTTTCTCTGCAGTCACAGAAGTGTTTTGTTTTGCTGTGTCTGTGTACAGTTTGCCAAGTTGATGGTAGTGGGTTAGGAGGATCTTTTGAGTGGTGGGAACCTAATCCATCTTAAAACAGGTCTCCCTCAGACCCCATTAAAGCTTGACAGACAACTGCACGCTCCCGGCTTACATCCCTTGCAAGAATGCAGGACTTTATCTCCTTTCATAAATCCCCCATCCAATGCTTTTTCCAGATCCTGCAAAGGAGAACACCTATGAAGATATTGGAGTACTGCCCTTACCCTTGTGGAAGGTCCCATCTGTCTGGAAGCTACCACCCACACGGAGCACCAGTAGGGCTCCCAAGGTACAGTGAGGGGATTAACTTGTCATGTGTTTACAGAAAGTCATCCTCACAAGGGCCCTATTTTGTCCTCCCCACTGGCCCCGCATTCCCCACTGCTTCGTCCTTGGTTTTCCTTATTTTTTGTTGTTTGTTATTAATGCAAATGGTAACAAACAGCCATGGCAGTGGCAGTTGATTAAGCTGCTAAGGAGCAAAAGAATAGGAACAAGAGGGTGTTGATGAGATGCTGGAGTGTGTGGCCTGGGGGTGGCATGGAGAGCTTGGTAGAGCAGGAGGAAGAGAGCAGGAGAAGTTTATAATTCGTAATCTGACTCCTTTGACTCTGAGCTTGGACCAAAGCTTAATCCCATGCTTAACCATCTCTTCTGTTTCTGTTTTCCAGCCTCCTCCAAAACCTCCCTTCCTCAGTCGCAAGACTCTTGAGCTAAAGCCCTCCCAGACAAGTTTCCAAGGGAAAATGGTGAAGGACACAACCCTGCCTGTCATGCTGACTGAATGGAAGCTGTTCCAAGCAGTAGAGGCTGCTAGCAGGAAAAAGAACTTGCCCTGGGTGAGATTTAAGCATGAAACATTACTTTGTGCATGGCATTTCATACTCTTGCTGCTTTGTCTAGAACCTTCTAAGTGCTTTGTAAGTGGTCATGGAGCTGTGTGTCTGGCAGGTGAATGCTGGTTAGGGCTGCTGTATGTGTGGACAATTGACCCTGCTTGAACCGTTTCCCCTCCAAGCAGTAGGGCAGGTGTTTGGGGATCAAAAATCAGAGTGCCAGTTCTAGGTGGGGCAGCAGTGGTTTTGTTGGCCAAGAATCTGCAAATGGAGTACTAGGTCTTGACCTAGAGATCATTGCTGTGTGTGAATACTAGCTCTTCCTTGTGCTTTGTCATTTAAGCCTTGCTCCCAGTGCTTCCATGAAGTGTCATGATGCTGTTTTTGTGCTGAATGTGGTGCAGGAATGCAAGGAAGCTCTCTGTGAGTTAAAGGGCCAGCTCTGCACAGCTTTGTGTATGTGTCCCTTGCTCCTGATGACTTCTCAGACTGACCCGTACGTTCTTGCTGCAGGCACTGAGCTGTTAAATGACTGACAGTGTGGGGCTGCTGTGGGGAGCTGGCTGGGCCCTTGGTTACTTGGTGTGTTGGCTTGGAGTTCTTGACTTGTCAACAGGAACATACCCTGGCAGCTCTTTCATAGTCTAAAGGTGAAGAGCGAGCAGCTGTTAGGATAAGTGCATTTCACAAAGCTTTCATACAGTTCTCCCCTCTGCTGCCTCTGGCTACTCCCTCCGGCCTGTGTGCAAAGGCAGATATGCCTCTGAGGTGAGTAGTGAGAAAGGCTTTTAATCCACCTTCCCTACAGAGGACTCTGTTGTCATTCTCATTTGATGCATTGGGAATCTTTCTAGATACTAGTATTGGTTACCAGCTCATGTCCCTCAGTGATAGAATGCAGCATGTGCTCTAGGACAGCTGCAGCTACCACTGTAGTGGCACTTTCTGCATAAGACTCAAATTGCAGTTGTAGTGGTGGCAACAGCTTCATTTTGCCATGGTAAAATCATTTAACTTCTGCAGATCTTTATTTCTTGTGAAAATTTGGTGTATTTGCTCAAATTGCACAAGACTGAGGTAGAGTTGGACAGCTGCAAAATACTTCAAATGTTTGAAGTACTTCAGAGTAACAAGCAACTTCTCTATTGTTTTTAAACACACTGTAGTCCTGGAAAATCAGGAAGGAGATGGCAGGATTATAAAAATGCTGTGATGGAGAGCATCTTTCATTTGGAGGGGGAAAATAAAACAGTCTCCAAAAGTAAACCTATCCAAAAATCTGGTAACAATTTACATGCAGGAAGCACACTTTACTCTTTTTGCTCACAAGGAATTGAGCCAAGATTGCCTGAGAGATTGAGAAAAGGATTAGAGTCTGAAAAAAAAAAAAACCCCTTATTGCTTAAGAAACACATAGCTGCCTTAAACACACCCAATGTCTTTCACTGGTGACTCAACTACAAAAATCAGAGCAGAAGTGGAAATCCTCTAGGTGAGGCTGGATGGTAGAGGGGAAGGAAGGCAGATTTTGCAGGAGAAGCACTGCTTTCTGCTGTGGGCTCTTTTCTTCCTCGCAGCTTCATGGTGCTAGGAGGACTGGCTGAGGCAGGAAGTGGGGAGAAATAGATCTGAAAAGGAGAAGAGCCTAAGCCTAGTTTGCTGAGCTGGGGATAAAGGCTTGAGCTGAAAAACAGGTTCTCTTGCTGAATATCTTCCTTTTTATGCAGTATTTGTGGTGACAAATGGCTGGGCCCCACCCTCCTACATTCAGTGGGAGCATTTAATGAATTCTTAACTTGAGACAAGAATTAACTTGACCTGCTCACTGCATTTAGCATAAATCCTTCTTCACAATGAAGTGATAGCTGTCTTTGACATGCAGAATCAAGGAGCCACCTGGCAGCTGAGGGGGGAAGTCCAGAGAGGCCCCTGACAGGAGTAACAGAAAGCATTAGGACTTTGGTTTTAAGGCTGTTGTGACCAGTGGAAGGAAGGTTAACAGCATCGACTTGGAATGTCTAATGTCTGTAGCTTAGTCTGCACTGGGCTATGTTTTTTTTTTTCCAATTTTTTTCTTCCAGTGGACCAGATCTTTGGTGTCCCTGCAGCATAAACACGTTATCCTGTCGCACTGTCTTTCTTCACCTATCCAAAATGAAAGTACATAATCCTTTCATTTTAGCAAACTACACTGGGACAAGGACTGTACTTAGTGCAGCCTTGTTCTGTGCCTGACATGGTGTTTTGGAGAACTTACTCTAGCTGTCTGACATCCAACTACAGCAGCAAACCTAAAAAAACCAAAACAAGACAAAAAAGCAAATCCCAAGTTACATTGAGAGAGCTCTGCTTTGTCTGGGCTTGGAAAGAATTGGGATGATTGAGAGCTTGGAAAGAATTGGGATGATTGAGAGCATATGGAGTTCAGAGTCCTTTGTGGTGGAGGGTTTCTAAGATACGCTTGCAAGTGCCTTTGCAGTTGGCCTCTGTAATAGAAAATGGAGATCTGATGCCAGACAGTTTGCTGTTCTGCTCTCTGTTTGGTAAGCAAAGTATGGTAACTTCCAGAATGCTTGTATGGTTCGGTGTCAGCTTTGAGTGGCGCTAACAGTTATCTCTGTCTTGTAGCAGAAATTCTGTGCTCATTCATTATCCAGTGAGCTGTGCTAGAAGTACTCTAGCAAGCTTGGGCAGCCTTTCCCAAGTCTTGTGGTGCTAGATGGTAGCTGTTGGGCTACAGTCCTGTTGGCACCTGGACCCTTTTCTGGACCCCTGTGTTAACCTCTGCTTCTGCTTTGGATTTCAGCTGGTATTAAAAATACAGGAGATCTTTGATTCTAAGCGTGGCAAGAAGAGGGTGAAGTTGTGCAGTCCTGCTGGGAGAGAAGTGCCTCCAATGAAAGGTATAGAGGTCTCCAGCACCATTCTCTTTGCTACAAACCTCTTGAGTGGCAGAGTTCCTGTACATCCTCAGGTACTGCTAACAGGCGAGGCACTACCACCTTCTGCAGCTCATGCTGGGTTGACTCGACAGTGCTAAACCCCATGTCTTGCAGTTGAAATTGTTGAGCTTTCGGAACTGCTATAATTGGGAGCGCTTGCATAACCAAAGTTTAACACTGTCACAAAAGGAAGATTCTGCTATGCTCTGAGCCTGAAGAGCTGGGCTACTGGTTAAATGTGGTTTTTCAAAAAAGCAGAACAAACCCAAAAATTCTCCACAAAACCACTTGGCATGAGAACTACCACTGGCTACTCCACTCATCACTTTTGTACCTCTGAAGTGATATTCTTGTATTCTTCTGATTTTATAGCTGTGGTATGGTCTTTATTTATAGTATATTCTGTTCAGCAGCTCTGTCAACTTTTAGAGCAGTGTCAAATAATGACCTGGTTTCTGTTCTTTGCCTGCATTCAGCTGACCTACAGGTGGTTTACTGGAAACAGTGACTTGATATCAACTCAGCTTTTTGAAATTTACTGTTGTAGCACATTTGCCAGTACTGGCTGTTCTTTGCTGATGGTTTGAGCAGGATAGGTGGGCAGCCCTGAGTGATGTTGGTCTGATGAGTCTAAAGTTCTTTCTCTTTCCCAACTTTGGGTGTTGCCTATCTCCCTTCTGCATGGCTAATTAGTGAAAACTATGTGTTTCAGGTGAAACCAGTGGGAATGAAAGTGATACGGAAAATCAGCCAAAAAGTGAGTGAATCACAGGGGCTGGTCCTGTCCCCTTGGCACTGCACGTTTGGCTAAGGCTCTAATGAGATAATCACACTGACTAGTTGTGGCTTCTGCTGAGACAGAGAAAGGAAACATCTAAGAGGCAGCATGGCCGAGGCAGGGGAGCTGTTGCTGTGACAAATCAATCTTTATTTCTGCCACTTCTCCTGAGCCCTTGAGGTTTAATGCCATTAATGTGCCAGTTGCTAGAAGTAGATTCATTTTTGGCTTGGTGGAGTCACACTTAACTAAAATATGTCTTGCAGGAGATTGTCCCTGGATCACCTTTGCTGCTAACACTTGAGGTTATTTTCCCCCTACTTCCTTCCCTTGATTCTGTTTTATATGTATAATGTTGTGAAATACCCTTTTCTCTGGAGAGAAATCACTTGGTTATTTGACTGGTTCCACAGTCCTGAATTTGATCATAGGCCCAAACTACAGATTTGAAATACTTACTTGGTTTCAGCTGGTGTGGGAAGGACCAAAGAGGTCTTAGCTTCTATGCTGGTAAGGTTTGAATGCAAGATGGTAATGGTTGGCCAGCAGCCCTGATGAGTGACTCTGCCGTGTCTCTAAGCAAGCATCTAGCAAAAATGACCAACAGAATTGTTTTAGGCATTTCATTTACTTGGAGGGAAGCATACAGAAGGCTTAACTTGGAGCAAATAGGGAAGTTCTACTTTTTTATATTAAGGAGAGTAATGGAGAATGAAGGGTCTCTGCAGAAATGCAGTGACTGAGTTGCTGCCTGATTTCCAAAGTGTCTGGAGTGCACCAAGGTTCCTGGGCCACAGGAATTTCTTACACCAGAGTGCTGTGCCTGAGCTTGTGGGTACATACTGCCTGTCAAGACGTCCCAGCCTGGAGGTTTCTTGGCCAGGAAACTGGCTCTTGCCCCTCTTGAATGCCCATGCTGTTTTACGGAGTAGCTGCCTGAGACCTGGCAATTACTGAACTGGTGGAGCTGGGCTTCTCACAGCTGGAAGTTGCTCTGAGATGTATGGAAAGAATGTCAGTACAGCAGGAGAATGTCAGCTATTGGTCAAGAGGGAATGTGCAGAGCTGCTGCAAGGCCAGTGCTTCCCTCTGTGGAACAGCTCTGTGCTTGAGGAGCTGACACAGGAGCCCAAGTCCCGTAGAGCACAGCATTGATGTTAGGCAGATGCACCCATTTCTTTTCCCCCTTCTTAAGGCGGTGACGAGTCCTCTTCTGTGACCTGTAGGTGTGTGGCAGTGATAGCCACAGGCTGGTTTTGGATTTGTTCCTTTCTTCAGGTCGACACAGGTGCCTGCTGCAGGTGCAGTCAGCCTCCAACAGGAACCCGCACTACCAGACTTTGGAGAGGGATTTGATAGAACTTCAGGAGCAGCGGCTATTTGAGCTGTTTGTGGTGGTGTCGCTGCATAAGAAAGCATCTGAGATGACATACACACCACAGATCATACAGCAGTTTCCCAGCAAGGTAGGAGCTGCAAGGAAACCTGCCCACAAAACACATGCAGCAGTTGTTTATTTTCTCTCACAGTGTGTATCCCTTCCTAAACTCTGTACTAGTAAAGCTGGACCACTGGTTAGGATGCAGGCTTGGAATATGAAGCACCTTGCTCTGTTAGAGATCTAATATATAGCGTTGGGCCGTTGTTTAATATCTTTCTTGATAATGAGTTTACTGTCTTTTTTTTTTTGGAATTAGGAAGGCTCCTACTCTAATTCTAATTGCCTGGAAATATTATAAAGCCTTACTGTATTGTGATACACTGCTGAGGCAACCTGCAGAAGAGGAAAGGAAGTGCAGTGCTCTGTTTCCAAAGCTGGTGTGACCTCATCCTGGTAGTCTGTGATTTACAAACAAGGAGTGAAGCAACTTGACTGATGGTGCACAGGAACTAGAATCCCAGGGCTTTTATGCTTTATACTGTTATGGAAAAAAAACCAAAAAAAATTAAAATGGCAAAGCCATGTGCCCTAGCCCCCAAAAAACAGAAGAGAACTGTGAAAGTTAAAGTACTGTAGCTAGAACAAGCCATTTGAAATAAGCTTTCTTTCTGTCTGTTCAGCCCAAGTGGATGACAAGATCAGTATGTGACTCGGAATTATTACTCAGTGTACATAGTAGATACTGTGAAGGTAAGAAAATGGAGCCTTGATGCTTGCTTCTGTGGTTCCAGATTGAAATGAATATTCAGTTCTCACCATCTAGGCTTGTACCTGCTGCCTTCCACTAAAAAAAAATGGAACAAACCCAGTAATTCTAGCAGTGCTGTCAGGAGTAAGCCAGAAATTATGAAGGAATCTGCATGTCATCCAAATAGAGAAGGAGATGTCAGATTCATTAAGGGACGTTATGCGGGACTCCAGCAGGACCCATAGTGTCCCGCTGCATAAGGGATTTGTGTGCAAATAACTCTAGTGTCTGAAATGTGTAAATGTTTTGGATTCACAAAATGGATAAGGGACTACAGCCAGAAAGAGTGCACAGTCTTAATTTAGTGGGTAAAACTGAACATACATAAGTAATATCTGCTAAAAGTGCAAGCTTTAGGGTGTTAGGAGGAAGAAAGGAATGTAACCAGATTTAGCTTTTCCTTGGTGCAGCCTCTCAACCTGCTCATTGCCTTTGGGAAGGGCAATGCATTGTTCTTTTCCTGCTGCCCTAGCAGACAATCAGCCCCAACTGTACCATGTGGCTCTTTACTGGCTTTTATAAATGCACTAACAAAGCAAATTATTTTCTCAGTGTTTATTTATCCTCTGCTCAAATTAAAGTGTTCTGGTGAGTGACTTTATACAGGACAGTCTGTCATGGGAGGAAACATTGCCTAGTAATTATGGAGGTGTTCTGATTACAGAGTTTTCTCCCTTCTAAAAATAGCTTTGCTTCCAAGTAATCTGCTTGTCACCCTCTTCTTTGGGCTGCATGCTGAAGGACATAAAATCTTTCGTACAGCTGTTACTCTGTGAAAATGCTGTACTATTTTTCTAACCATTCCTTCCTGCTCTCACAGCTTGGGACACTGGAATAGCCTAGATGCGCTTGACTTGAGAGTACAGTGTCTAAAATCAGCTTTATGCAATAAACTTTACTCAAGGGCATTTCCTACTTAAATGTGAGCTCTCTATTATTTGAAAACCTTCCTTTTGCCCCTTCTGGGCAGTTTTGAGCATGGAAAGTTGTCCTGTAATCTTTAAGGGATTTGACTTGAGCCCACACATGGTAACTGGAACATGTGATTCAGATACACTGTTTTTACAATTGAATCATGAGTGATCTGCACATCACAAGCTGAACATATTCCTGTTCCTCTTGTCTTCAAATCTCCTAGAAACAGAACCCAGGGAAGCTGACACAACCATGATTTGAGGGGTCAGTTCTAGCTTCATTCCCCAATAAACTTGGCCATGCTTGTAAATCCTTACTCAGTTCTTACCAAGACCAGCTGGGTAATTTTACAAAGGTACACTCAGCAGGAAAGATGCAAGAGGGAACTGGGAATCTGTTATAGTCAGAATATGTTCTCCTATACTTATGCATTAGCTATCTGATGGTTCAGCATTTGGAAGTGTCAGAAAGGTACTGTCTCCCATTGTTTTAAATGCTGCAGCTGTGCACCACACTTCAGTGACTTCAAATGCATGTGTTACCCCTCCAGCCTGAACATCCCTTCAGACAGTCAAAGGATACTGAAGAGAGGCTAAAGGTCATTCCCAAATTCTGCTTTCCAGATCCCAAAGACTGGTTTCCTGCATCAGACCTTAAAAGGTAAAGACATGTTTTTGAATACTCATGCCTGAAACAGGCAGTGCTGAGAGCTTAGGTATGTGCCAGTTCCCTGGACCAGAGGAACTGCAGCAAGAGCAAGGAAAAAGTGGGAAAGGCTGAATCCCTAACTCCTGTGGTAGGGGAAGATGAGATATGGAGGTGGACTCAGAAGTGCTGCTTCTGCCTGAGCACCGTCTTTGCTGTAAGAAGGAAGTTTATGACATCTGTTCAAGGCCAGATCCCTGGGGCTGGCGAGTGCTTCTGTTGTTCCTTGGCAGAATGGAGAAGCAGTTGGGAAGGAAGAGAGCTGTAGTAGCTCAATGATAGTCCACGAGCTGCAGGTTTTTACCCTGAATAGAGCCCCAAGTAGCTTGCTAACCACAGCCGGGGGTCTTCAGCATGACCAGAAAAATAATGTTTTGTATTTTGTGCACTTTTTGGGTCTCTTCTTTGAACTGCGTGGTGAATTTAACCCTGGCTGTTCTTTGGTTCCCCAGTGAAACATTTTCTTTTGTCTTGACGGGTGAGGATGGCAGCCGCTGGTTTGGGTACTGCAAGAAGCTCCTGGTAAGCATCTGTGTATTGGGTGGACCATAAAGAATGCACTGATAAATGCACAGTCAAGTGCAGGATGTGAATCGGCAGTAATTTCCCATGTGGGTTATGTAGCGCCTGTGCTGTTGCTGAGGTTACCAGCCCTTTGAGTGCATAAGGGAAGGAGCATGGTGATGCCCAGAAATACAGTGATATGGGCTCTGGACATGAAGGAGAGCTCCTGGAACTGGTCATTCCTCAGGAATCTTTTAAGTCGGAGGTGTAGAGGGAACTACAGCAGAAGGCATTTTGTGAATCAGCTCCAGTGTAGGTGCTAGGTTCTTTATTGCATCCCTGTTCCCAGCTAAACTGTTCCTGTTGCCTTTCAGCCAGAAGGGAAAGGGAAGCGCCTTCCTGAGGTATACTGCATCGTTAGCCGCCTGGGCTGCTTCAACCTCTTCTCCAAGGTGAAGTGGGGAGAGCCCGTTACTTCTTATCTGACTTGAGTCTCTGACAACCTGCAAGCTCCGGAAAGTAACTGGATGCTTCTGTCCAGTCTAGAATTGCTTAGCGATTATAATTCTTCCCAGGAGAGTGGTGCTTCCTTGCCACCTTTGCTTTGACAGGGCAAATAAAATGATACTAGTGCTGAGACTTGGCAGCCAATACACAGATGACTATTCCTTCAGCAAATGACTGTCAGGCAGTGGTTTCTAATACCTGATATTACTGATGGTGACCCTTCATCCTCTTCCATGACTTGGAAATGGAAAATCAGTTTGGGGGTGGTGTGGTGTGGACATCTCAGCTTTCCTAGCACCATGAGGAGAGTAGATAAAGAGGTAAAGACTGGGGAAAGCTACTGCAGGTAAAGGGCAGCTATTGCAGAAGAATGTAGGGGTAAGCTTATGATGAAAGCTGATTTCTAACTGTTGTAGCACAGAGTTTCTAGAACAGTGTTTCAGAAAGATTTCTTGTGGAGGAGGATGGGGTGTTGGTCTTACTTGTCTAACTAGTTGTGAGAATTTGATTACTACATACAAGACATTTCCTTGCAGTAGCATGAGACTGGATTTGAGAATGGAGGGTTGTACTCACAGGTATCTGTTCCTATTTGATTGTGCAGACAAAATTTTGAGGAGAGCTTTCATGGGGATCCCAATTTGAGGGGTGAGAGGGCTGTGAGACTGTGCTGCATCCTTCACACGTAGCCATGGCATGGGATACTCTCACAGAGGCTCATGTCTCCTTTGGCTCACCAGCAGGCATTGAACCAATGTCCAGTGTATTTTCTTGCAGATTTTAGATGAAGTGGAGAAGAGGCGAGAGATGTCCCCAGCCCTAGTACACCCATTTATGCGCAGTGTAATGGAGGCGCCTTTCCCTGCTCCTGGACGCACGATTACTGTGAGGAGTTTCCTGCCAGGAGCAGGAAGTGAGGTAATGGAAATCAGGATGGGTTTTCCTCTGTCAGTGGTGTCTGTGGGGCATAATGGCATTTTGCACTGTAGAGTGATACTGCCTGTAAATAATTAGTCTGAAGATCGTGTCCTGAAGTCCGAAAGGAGGCTGTCGCAGAAACTGCCTTCCTGTTGAATCATCTGCTGTGGAAGTGATGCCCGGCTTTCTTAAAAAGGGCTGCTTGGGAGTCCTCTGCGATGCCAACTGCCCAGGCCGCCGGGTTCCACTTGGTGAGGAGCCACGAGTTCTGCGCTCCAGCCAGGCTGCCCCTCGTCCGCCCTGACTGCACCGTGCCTTTCTCCTCCAGTGCTCTGCATCTCTGCTTGCCTCTCAGGTGATGGAACTCTGCCGTCCATTGGATTCTCGACTTGAACATGTTGACTTTGAATGCCTGTTTAAGTGTCTAAGTGTCTCTCACATGATTCGGGTCTTTGCCTCTCTCTTGCTGGAAAGGAGGGTGATCTTTGTTGCTGACAACTTAAGGTAAAAAATAAGTCTGAGTGACTAGTTCTTTCTGAGGGATATTATTTTTATTTCTCTGTTTGGGCCTTTTTCATGTGCAAGCTTGTCTAACTTCTTGTAAATAATTACATTTAAAAGCTTTTTGCAGATTTTCCACACAACATGTGCATGCTTAGAATTTGGAGTATGCTATTTACCCAAGAGGATATAAGGGAACGTTTCCTTTACTGCTTTAGTCTGGGTTGATGCTATTCCTAGCTCCCCATAACTGACTTTTAAAAGTGGATGCATGGGGCTTCTGCTGATGCATAAACAATGTACGTGAATTACATTTTCCCTGAGCATTTCTAACTTGTGTCTGTAGCCAAGTACTGAACAAGACATTGACAGTCCACTCTGTGCTTCTCTTGCCTTTCTAGCACTCTGTCTAAATGTGGCCACGCTGCAGTTGCAACGCTTTATCCCTTCACTTGGCAACACACCTACATACCAGTCCTACCAGCTTCTATGATTGATATTGTGTGCTCTCCGACCCCGTTCTTAATTGGCATTCTCTCCTGCTCGTTACCACAGCTCCAGGACCTGCCCATAGAAGAGGTGAGAATTGGGTGAAGCACAGTGGAGGGACGATGTCAGTGGTATGAGGCTGACTTCTGGAATAATCTCTCTGGATTCTGTCTTAATATAAACTCTTAAACTTTTCTGAGACAGTTGGTGAACTTGCCAGATACATGTCAGGGTGTTCCGTCGTTATCAAAGATAAATAATATTCAGTGTTCTTACAGACAGGCTGCAGTTACACAAAACTTGTTTCGTATGTGACATCCCTTGCCACTGGGGACATTAAAAAAAAAAAGTGATTTTTTTCTGTACAGCAACATACCTGGTTATATGAGTCAGCGTGTTTTGTACATCTTTCCCCAGGTTCTGATTGTTGATCTTTGTGCTGACAAGTTCTTGCAAGAGGTGAGTGAAATAACAGTATCAGTCACTCAAGGTTATATGCCAGGAAAAGGCATCAATGAAAGAAAATGAAAACAAGAAATCAGCAAAAGCTAGTATTCATCTGTAGACTCCAGTGGCTGAAGAAATATCTTGCCTTCTTTTTTGATCAATAGAGAAGGGAACAGGCTTACAGATCCTTGTTGCAAGAGTGAGATTGCATGAAGTACAGAGCTCTGTGAAGCCAAAGATGCTGCTTGTCTGAGCTGAATTTAAAAACAGATACTAGTTGGTTCATGTCGTGGTTTAACTCCAGCCAGCAACTAAGCACCACACAGCCGCTCACTCACTATCCCCCACCCCCCAGTGGGATGGGGGAGAAAATTGGGAAAAGAAGTAAAACTCTGTGGGTTGAGATAAGAACGGTTTAATAGAACAGAAAAGAAGAAACTAACAGTGATAATGATATTGCTAATAACATGACAACAGTAATAATAAAAGGATTGGAATGTACAAATGATGCACAGTGCAATTGCTCACCACCTGCTGATTGACA
>JANZLQ010000055.1:318381-364852 GCA_026212715.1 Elanus axillaris
CCGCAGTATTTTGTGTGATTAACCTAAGCCAAGGCAGCACTAAAAGTCAGGTTTAGCTGTGGTTTGTTGTAGATGGAATAATTTTAATGGTAAATGTTTGAAATTTTTGTTCTGTAAGTATATACACATCACCTGATAGATGGCTTTCATATAGTATTCCCTAAAGAATTTTGTCTTTCAGTAGCAAGGAAATCTGAAGGTTCTGCATATGGGGGAGGCTTCATGTGTATATGAAAGCCCTTGTACATGTAGGTACTGAAATACTGGTTATTCTTCACATCCTGCTCTTAAAGTGTGTTTGGTTTGATGAGACAGGGAATTCTTAGTTGGATTATTGTTGTTGCTCTGCAGGGAATCTTCTGTCCTCTGAAGACATTGTTCATTTTAGCACTTCAAGAAATTAATGCTATTTTACTGTAATGTAATTCATCTCCCTGAAATAAATCTTACTGTTCTAACTGAATGTCCACAAAGGAGTTGAGCATCATTTAATTACAGTTACTTTTCAAAGTTAGTTCAGGTGTCCCAGTGTATAAAAATACCTAGTCACTTTGAAAGCTTCTCCTTGAAAATTATGTTCACAATAAAATTGTATAGGAAGTTGATGTAAGACTAGATGACACCCGTGAAAAGACAGTGTTAACCACTTACCTTAGTGGTAAATAAGTTTTCAAACCTTTAATGTAGGTTGTTCATAGAACATCTTTAAATGTGAATTTGGTTCATGTAGTAACTTCTTTTCAGCCCTGCTGAGGACTTAAAACTCTAATTTAGCAATTACAGAGCATAAAAAAGCAGGATACTGGAGGGGAGCTAGTCTAATTGATATCCAGTGTTGAAGCTATGTGTGTTTACATTTACATCTATATGTGCAAAGTGTTCTAAGTGCTGAAGAAAGGCAGGTGTAGTTGGCATGAGAGGATTTTTTGCTATCAAGTCTTGTGTGTTTTGGTATTAGCCTTCCCTGCAGAACACTATTTGAAAAATCACTGAAACCTTCAGGTAGTTTCTATTACTGCCCCTCCTCACTGACCTCATGAAAATAGGTTATGTTAGAAAACATCCTCTGTTGTATATGGGAGAATATTGTGACACACTGCTGCTTAGACATTTTCATGAACATCACTAGTGTCACACCTGACTATCTAGGCACACCTCTCTTGATGCTTGTCTTGACAGACTGGACAGTAGACTTTTTCTGTTTTGCAGTTGGTGTAATCAGATGTCCGATATGCCGCCAGGAATGCAGACAGATAGATCTGGTGGATAACTACTTTGTAAAAGACACATCAGAAACACCAAGCAGCTCCGATGAGAAGTCAGAACAGGTATGGCACTTTCCTGCTTGCTGGAATTCACATGCTGTTTTTGTTCCTGTACATGTTAATGCTTTCCAGGAAAATGATGGTAACTGACTGTTTCCCTTTTGCAGGTGTGTACAAGCTGTGAAGATAATGCTAGTGCTGTTGGATTTTGTGTAGAGTGTGGGGAATGGTTGTGCAAGACTTGCATAGAAGCTCATCAGCGTGTAAAATTTACTAAAGATCATATGATCAGAAAAAAAGAGGATGTATCTTCAGGTGAGTGTTTGGATATCACTTAGTCCTGCTTGTAGTTAAAACTACAATTTTCTCTTTGGCACATGTGAAAAGAGGGAGGATTATTTAGGTGACAACCAGCTGTATTGGCTTTCCCCAAAGATTTGAGAAAAGTTTAGTAAAAAGCTACCAGTGCAAAATTGGTAGCTCTAAAAATAGAGGAAAGAACTAGGTTTTAAACTAAAATGGTTTATTTGCTAATACTTTGTGCAGTTTGATGTCCATTGTGAAAACCACCATAAGTATGGAAGAAACAGAATGAGACCCCAGTCTTGATCCATTCTTAATAATCCTTTTGTTTAGTAGAATAGCTAACTAAATGGAGGGGTTGAAATCTGGAGAGCACTGACATATTGGTAATCTTATCCATTGTCCAAGGAAATTAAATATACGTTTTGCTGTACTTGGTTATAAGGAGAAATTATAGTTCTTCTAGTAGAGAAGTATATACAGATAAGCTTATAGGCGTATTCAGTGTGATGTTACTGTTGTATTGATATTGCTGAATAAATGTGGAATTTGAATTTATTTTAGGTTTAATATCTCTTTCAGTTAGCAAAATCGAATGTGTGAAGTGTGCGTACAGTTTAGACGTGCAGCTTTATTAGAAGTTAATTCTTAAACTATCGTTTGACCGTATGTCGTTTGTAACCTACTGAGGTAATGTGGAAAACATTCTCAAAACAGGTAAAAGGTAACTGAATTTTAGCTTAGAAGTTTTTATTTGTAAATGGGATAAAAATCCTGGTTTGAAGACCCCTAGGTTCTGCACAGTCTGGATGTATATGAAGGCTGATCATGTTGAGGAAGAGAGATCTTGACTTTTTGCTTGCTCTCTGCATTTAAAATAAAGATCTTCATGATTGTTTCATTGTGTCATTTCAAAGGAGTAACACTGCTTTGGTTTCTGTCAACTCTTGTCAAAATCATATTAACAGTTAAAAAGTTTGTCTAAAAGAACTAAGCTCAATAGCAATGATCTTATTTCACCTGCTCTATCAAATAAACTTCATTTTTGGAGAGGTTTCTCTGTATTTCCTAATGGGTATTGTTGAGTAAGAAATATTACCTATTTAAGTTTAAACATATTAATCTTAGTAGACAAAATACCCTAAGGTGAAATCAAATTACAGGGCCCTACAAAGAATTACTAATGCTTTTCATTAGGAGTGCTATATTGTGAATGTCAGGGTGATAATATAGCTTTGCTTCCCCTTCAGTAACCAGAATGCAGAGGTGCCAAAAAAATGGTGGTTCCCATAAAGTAAACTTCCTATCAGAAATTTAGGTTAGTGTTTATGAAGATGGAAGCCCACATGTAGTTGGTATGCTAGCATATGGTGAGAACGTAGCCTTCCTTTTGACCTGATGTACAGCAATCCTTAGTAACTCTCTTGATTGTGGGGAATGACTATTCATTATTTTCTCAGATGAGCTTGTTCCCTTCTTTTGTCTTAGACCCTTAAGATATGCACTGGAGACTTTAAATTTCTGTTAATGAATGTCAGCTGTAGATTCATGAGCTCTCTTTCTTTACAATAACTTGCATGATATAACAAGCTTCAGAAATGTTGGAGGCTGAGGAAGAAGACATTCATGTTTTAAACCTTACCTGCTGTATCTTCCAAAGGCTGTTTTCCTCTGTGCTAAGCTCAAAATACCTTTAGAAGACCGTGCAGCACTTTTTAGTAAACTCAAAACTATTTTTTGTCATTACCTGTTATTTGCTTAAGTGGAAAAGTTAAGCAGTTTAGCTGGGGTTTAAGTAACTCTTAACACGGGCAATGTTTGCTTTGCATTTACCGCTTCAGTTGCATATGACTTAATGAGTTTTATAAAGGTTCGGAAGAGATAATTTAGAAAACCTATGGGTATTTAACACTAAGTTTGTGAGGTTTGATCCATCCTTCAGTGTGTCAGAGGTGAAATTGCACGCAATTTAATCTTTAAACACGTGTATGTGATCCTGGTGTTTGTGTACAGTTTTTACATTCTCACAGGTGCCAGTGTCTTTTGAGTGTTTGTGATAGGAGAGGAATTCCTCCTCCTCTTTGAATACAATAAAGTGGAAACAGCTTATAGCTGGCACTGTAAATGTTTAAATGAGAATGTATTCGCGGTAACTTTAGGGTGAGAACAGGTCTGTAGTTGCCTTTGTCCAAATTCTTAGTTATTAGCTTGGAAGTTAGTTGCTTTGCTCTTCAGATTGTCTAAATTTTATTTTAAAATGCAAAAATGGTTTATTTTTAAAAACAGAGGCCGTGGGAGCATCTGGTCAACGTCCCGTTTTCTGTCCTGTCCACAAACAAGAGCAGTTAAAACTTTTCTGTGAAACATGTGACAGGCTGACATGCAGAGACTGTCAGTTACTGGAACACAAAGAACACAGGTACAAATATTACCATGTCTTAATTCCTGTGGTGCAGTTTCTCAGAGGATGAAATGGCATTGATTTAAAACAGTTGTGTCATTAAATACTGTTGTATTTGCTGTCAGACTGAAATGATCCCTTGCAAAGGAGAATCTGTGTGGAGTACTGAAAACTTTTAAGTGATCAGTTGGTTGAGCTTTGTCAAGTATCTTAAGAGCAGATTCAGAACAACATGGTCTGAAGCGATTTGGTGCGATTAAGGTGTTAACTTGCCTGGCATTTACCAGTGCTGTCACTCTATTCAGGACTTGAATAGAAATTGCTACAGCCCTGAACACCTGGTGCTGTAAAGAAGCAAAAGTGATATTGAGTCATGGATGAGGTAATTTTTTGAAAGGGCGTATTTTATTATGCAACAGTCTTTCAATTTAGGGTAATTTTGTAAAAGGAGGTATAAATTTTGCCTCACAGATTAATGTACTCTTCTATTACAGACGGAAAAATTGGTTTTAGTTGGTTAAAAGTTGCCTCATTCCAAGTAAAAAGAAATTATGGCGTTTGTCTCCAGAGCGTGCATTTCTCTTAGCTGCTAGAAAAAAGTTGGAACCTCTTAAGATACATTAAAACATCCTGCTCTTTAGCAGCTCTGTCATATAGTTGTTTCAATGTTTGAAAAGGTATCTTGCAGTGCTATAACAGAGAACCTTGGGATAAATATGTATTTATCAGCCACTGCAGCACTGCTTTTCCTAGTCAGGCTACAAGTAAATTCTTTATAAAGGTGCTTGCCAGTACGTTCCAATATTGAATTTAGTGTTGGTTGTTTGGTTTTTTTTTCCTAGAGTAGTGATGACTGTCATAGACTGCAACAGCAGCCTGATGAAGAACTTCTACTTTTGAAATTAGTAGTATTAAAATATTAACAACCTCGAATATTCTTGCTCTGTTCTTTCATAGGCTTGTTCATAAATATCGTGACACACTTGTCCAGAAAGCGTGGTCTCCTAGGATATGTTGGCTAACTTTTTCTAGTTGCTTTCTTTGCATCTAGTTTGCGCATGATGCTAACTGATTAACAGATGTATCTTGTTCTACTTACCTGTTCTCTTCCAGTAAGAGAATACTTTGCTATTAACATGCTTTGTTGCAGAATATTCTTTAAAAATTGTTCTGTCTGCAGATGTCAGTTGCAGATGATTAGGGTGACTGCCTCATCTGCCATGAAGTACAACTGAGATTTTTATGAAGCTTACTAAATCATTGAAGAAAAATCATGCCAGGTGGAAACAAGAACTGATTCTAATCTCCTGTTCATGTCTTATCTGAAATCCTAATAGTTTGCACCAGAGGAGGATGAATCACCATTTCGGTAGCAATATGGTCCAATGATCGGTTCAGAATTTCAAGTGAAAGAATTGCTGGTGATTCTGTAGAAAGCTGACATTCTTTTTAACAGCCTAATGGTGTGCAATTCCTCTAGTTTAGGTAGTTTTCAGTCCACACAAACACTTTGGAAGCTAGAAGTACAATACAATATTTAAAAAAAAAAAAAAAAGAAAAAAGTATTTTGGCTGTAGCAGGAGCTACAGCAAAATTTTAGCAGTACTAGGTAAGTGTAGATTTTTTTTTTCTCCTTAAAGTGGAAATCTGTTTTTCAACTTCATGAAGAGAGTTTTAGCGAATCTGCAGATCTCCAACATTGGAAATTTTGTGGCCATTGGGTTTTCGTAATGCTACTTTTGCATTATAGGACCTAAAATCTTGTGATGTTGTCTGTCTGCAAGAACTTTAGACTATACTTAGAAAAAGCAACATTCTAACATTAAGGCTGAGGAATCTAAACTCTTGTAGCTGAAACTTGACTATTGCTGGTACAAACTGAATGAACAGGAACGGAGTTGTTTCTGTTGTGAATAGTCTTCTCTTTGCCTAAGTCTCTGTTACCATAATTGTGAGTAATTTGAATCAAGACACAGTGTTACCGTAAATTTGCTCATATATCCAAACAGTCTTTTCCTGTTAGATTTTGACAAAAGATGATGCTACTTTATTTTTCAGTTGTGGTTGGGAGATAGTATAGGTTACCTCTAATGCAGTTTATAAGATGTTTCAATTGTAGGAGTTTTCTGCCAATTTGAATGTTGGGATTTAGTGTAGTGAAGAAGGGAGGACATTCGGGGAACCTAAGTTTTCCCTGTTGTTAACAAATCATATTTCAGAAGTTTACTTACTGCAAAGACAAGAAGTGGCAAGTAACCAACAGGAATCCTGGGTTTTGAGGGGAATCTTTTTAGATGAGCAGTCAATCAGAAAAGATGAAAACTCTTGGAGCTACTTAATTCCCATTGCCATTTCCAACATAGGTGTTTTGCTTCTGTTGCATTTTTAATTCCTCTTCTGATGTGTAGTATGTTAGGAAAACAACAAATTTCATTATTTTCCTTCAGTGTAGCTACTTGCATTGTTTTCAGATGAAGTAATGGAAGGTGCCTTTGATACAATAGCTGTTTGGTTGAAGGACTTGGAAGGGAATGATATGTTCTTCACTTGGAAGTACCAAAAAAAAGAGAAAAAGGTTTTTTTTAATAGGAATATTTTCTTTGGATTAATTCAGTCAAATATAAGAAGTATAATCTCAGCTGAAAAACTTTTTCTGGGACAGAGTGGTTTTTTTTTATTTAATGTGTCTTTAAGCTATTAGTGCATTTTCCTCATCTCATGTTAACAAAATGATTTGTCAGACTCTGAAGTTTCTGGTATCTCCTTTAGCTGGTGTTCCATAGCTTCCAGTCTTGCGAAACGATGCAGTGCATTGTCTCCCTGTGTAGTTGAAATTAGTAAGTGATCCATAGAGTTTCAGTCTTCTGGACACTTAGGATTTTATCAGTACTGAAACATTTTGCACACTGATTAGTATACATATAGGGTTTTATTTTTTCCTGTGTGTTTTGTCATATTTTTTTCAAAATCATATAGGTTTACATCTAAATTTGGAACCATTAGTTTCACCACATTGTTCCTTGGTAAGTGATATCTTCTTTTGCATGTTTAAAAGGTATCAGTTTCTGGAAGAAGCTTTTCAGAACCAGAAGGGTGCAATTGAGAACCTATTGGCCAAACTTCTTGAGAAGAAGAATTATGTAAATTTTGCAGCTACCCAAGTTCAGAATAGGTAAGTACCCCCAAATTATTAACTGTTATTATTACATTGTCTTTTTAATGAATCACAGTAAGATGAATGATGGGATTAGAATAATATTTACATTTCAGTTGATTCTGTATCCTTAGCTGTATTGGACTTAATTACTTTTTGTAATGTTTTCTTCCGTACAATGCTGTGCATCTTTTGGAAATTGTTACAAGAAACAAATGTCAAAGATGATGTCTTTCATGGCAACTTTGAGTAGAATCAAAGATGTGACACATTTATTACACTTGGGGGAGAGGGGAGGAAAAAAAACGGGGGGAAGGCAAGGCAAAATCATCTTATGGTTTCTGCTAAGTTCAGCTCTAGGTGACAGGAGTGTTGTCTGTAGAGGTAAAAAAATTTTTCTTGAAATATTTTTGTTCCCTATGAATGCTTCTCTGTAACAAAAACTTGTTTTGAAATTGAATAGGATTTTTTTTAATTAGGCAAACAAAACAGTGTATTTTTATTTGAAAGGAAGACAGGCTTTTCCTTAGGTAGTTCCACTTAAGAATTCCAGGGTTAGCTTATATTACAAGTCATATAGAACATTGAACATAGAGACAGAGAGAGCACGTGATCGCTGCTGGCTTTTCACACTTGCTGTGATATGGTGTGCTGGAGGGGAATTCCACTGTGATTCTTGGTGGTTTTGTGAGCCTTCTGCAACTTTTCAGTCATTTGCAACATGACAGATCATCTGGAGGTGGGAAGTACAAGGGTAGAAGGAAGTGTACCAAAGATATAAGGAGAAGTTCTGGTGCAAATTTTTAACTCCTAGTGGTACCATATACATTAAAAAAAAAAAAAAAAAAAGAAAAAAGTTGGAAGGAGAACATACAACATGACAGAGGCAAATGTGTGAAGATGGAAGCAATGAAAATTTTTATGTGCTGATTTGGCATGGAATTCTTTGAAGGGACCCCAAACAGAACACCATTGTGAAGCAGGAAGACCAGCTGTAGAATTGTTGCATGCTTGAAGATGACAGAAACCTAGTAACATGGGAGATAATTGAACTGAATGTCATAACCCGGACTGGACAGACCAGGGAGTTGTGTTGAATTCAAAATACCCTTGGGCTAAATTAAGGTGAAATGACACCAAATGATCAGTTAAACATTTATGACAGAAGCAAACTGAACTCGGGAGGCATAACAGTAGGTAGTGGCGTTTCTCGCAACAGGAATTGGCATGGAACTACCTCAGTGACCTGTGTAACCCATGGTAACCGTATAGATCAGTTCAGGGAAGGAGATCCCTCCCCTTGGGTTAGGAGGCTCAGAGCAGACCCCCTTGCTTTCTAGACTCCTTCTCAGGAAGGAGCCCGGGGGCAGCTGGATCTGCTCCTAGTCCCAGACTCGATCAATGGGTTATGTCTTAAAGGGATGAGGTGCAGGGATTATGGAAAAGGAAAGAGAGAAACAAAACAGAGAGAGAAAAAGGGGAAGAGAAAGATTTCACCCGTCCTGGGTCCAGCATTGGTTCAGTCAGCTGAGGGGTTCCAGTTCCAGTGGCTGCATGCACCTGGGGCTTCAGGTTGTGTCCTTTTATCATCCTTGCCATCCTTCGGGTGGGCACTCTAATTTACTAAGCCAATTAGGTGTCATGAGTAGTTTGTGAGCCTTTGGGACTTGGGGGGTCATTTGGGGAGTAACTTCTGCCTTCCCTGCAGATGTGATCTTTTGTCATGCATGGTGAGCTGTCCTGCTCAGCTATCAGAACAGCTGTGGTGAGCTGTGTGCTGATGGGGCTTCTTTTCACCTGTAGTTCCTTGCTATGCCGAGTTCTTGTTAAGCAGAACTTGTCCTACCACAATGTTTGCGACATTAACTCTTTCAGTCTCTCACACTGAAAGCTCAAGAAATGTCATTTATGACATTCTCTGGTAAGAATTCAAGGCCAATAATGGGTGGTGCATGTATGAGTAACATAATTGTGATGGTTTTTTGCCTAAGAGTTTCTGGCTTCACTGAAAATTCAGTGAATTTCTGTAGTATCTGATTGGGTTAAGATCATGATTATCTGCTGAGCCAAATGGGTAGTGCAAGTGAGACACTAGTTTGCTTTGACATGCCATTCAGTTACCTTTGTTGAAGTGTAGGGCACAAAATCCATTATCATAAAAACTTCAGAGAATGAAAAAAAAGTATATTACAGTAATCTTGTCAGTGTTAGCAGATGGTATGAAATTGCCATTGTATGTGATCATGAAGTGTAAAACAGCGCTGAAGGAATAGCTACCTACTGGAATAATTGTTAGGTGCCAAAGCCAAGGATGGATGCCTACTGACTTAATGAAGGGTCGGTTGAATGTTTTTGGAGTAGAAGACAGGTTGTGCTGTCACGAAAAAGCACATATGTCTAAGATGCCTTAAAGAGTGTGTGACACCAACAGTGAAGGTCATCGTCAGACAAATGAGCATTGATCTTGTGATCATATCAGGATGAATGACATCACAAGTTCACATGCTTGATCTGGTAGCAAAGAAGCCCTTTAAAAAAGCACAATTTAAGTCTTTGCACTCAGGCTGGCTCATGGCAAGGTATTGTGCTCCGACTCCTACATGCAAAGTAAAGAATCCTGCTCCAACACTATGTTGTCATTAGATCAAGGCAGCATAGGATCAAATAAATCCAGAATTTACAGTGGAATTTAAGAAATGCTGTATTTCAAATTCCATGGACAGAGCTCAAGATGATTTGCTTGAGTCTGAAGAAGTTGAGAAAATGAAGACACTAAAACTGAGGAAGAATGACAATGATGGAAATGACAAAGAGGTGTGAGGTATATAAAACTGAAAGGCAGTGGTAGTGAAGTACGAGAATAATGTAGACTAATGTCAGGCAAATCATTAGTGAAATGTTTATATCCTTGTTGTGTATTGATTACAGGTGTGTAATAACCTTTTTGTTACAAGATTTTCTGGAGGAGGTGGAGGGGTCCATCTGACATTCAGGCTTGACTTCCTCTCTGGTTAATATATAATAGCATAAAAGCTTAAGACATATATAAATTCTTCATAGTGGAAGAGACATGATCTGGAGATAAATATATATGTGTACATACACACATGTAGTCTTGGCTGGGTATGTCTCTATATGTGTTTGTGTAAACATATAAATAAAGTATATAAACAATAAGGACTTTCATATTACTTTAAGTAAAACACAAGTTGTTGATTGAGATACCATCTTGATCTCAGACTGTTTAAATTTTTTTTCTGAAACTGGAATTCTAGATGGCTTCTTTGGAAAAGTTGATTAATTATGATTTCTCTGTTAGAAATCAAACAAGCTATAAATTTTGCACTTACCGGAACTTTTTCAATACAGAAATTGCTCCTTCACTCTTCAAGGGTGGGAAGATGCCTGTGGTGTTTAGTATTTGGTGGCATAGTATAAAATGACTGCCTGACAATACATTTCTCTTTTTTTTAGGATAAAAGAAGTAAATGAAACTAACAAGCGAGTAGAACAGGAAATCAAAGTGGCTATATTCACCCTCATCAATGAAATCAATAAAAAGGGAAAATCTCTTTTACAGCACCTTGAGGTACAGTTAAGAGAAAAAAATAAGTGTTGTTCACTGTTTCCAGTCCCCTATTGAGAACTCACTTTCTATGTTTGAAAACAGTTTGTTTGGTGTGACTGCAGGTGTTGCAGTACTAATATTGCCTATGAATAGTGTGTTGGAGTTAAATCTCTTGTTTGTCTTTTCACTAGCTAGAGCCTGTGGCTCCTTTAGTTTTATGTCTATGCCTCAGATTCATTCAAAATCAGGCTTATCATAAAGGAGTGTCTGAAAATCTGCCTTCCATGTTCTCTTTGCCATATTTCTATATTATAATACTAAGGTGTGTATAGTCTATCTAGTCTTTCCCTCAAATAGCCTTCTAAGGTTCATTTAAATATATTAGCACTGTTATGGTTGAGCTGCTTCTTTTTGTCTTCTCCTGATACCTTGTCTAGAAGTTTTTCTGTAGAGCGTAAACTCCCAGAGACAGGTCTGTGTACTTTATCTTGAGCACATAACAAATTGATGCAATGTGTTTGATGCATCTTTGCATCATTCTTTGCTCTGCCAGTTGTGCTAGGTCATTGCTAAAATCGGTTTCCCTCCTTTTGCTTTTATAGAATGGTGGTAGCAGGGGAAGGGAGCAGGGAAGCACACAGGCTAGTATTAATTTTCACTCCTAGTGACATGTTGACTGCTTTGCTGTTAAGACTGTGGTGATCCTAGTGTCAGTTGTTAGTATCTGTTTCCTCTGTAATTTTCACAAGTGGTATTGACTTCAAACAAATCCTGACTCTTTAAGGACACCTAGGTACTCAAAGACATGGTAGTCTTAGGTATTTGTACATGAAGGTGTAGTGCTGGTATTTTAAGTTATATAGATTGCATTGTAAAGGAGGCAATGACATTAAACGTACTTTCAGCTAGCACATTCTCAATAATAATTACATTCTGACTTTTATTCAAATCTATGAAAATTTAACTTATGATTACTTTTTTACTTGAAGAGAGGAGATCCATCATAAGAAGTTAGCATATTGCCAGGTTGCCATGATGTGATTGAAAAATTTAAAATCAAGTTAATTACAATAGTTCTTTTTTCTGGTTAAGGAACAGTTATTTGGCAATGAAATGAGTATTCCTGGAAGAAAAGAGTACTTGATCAGGAGTGAAATAAATTATTTGGAGCTGCACGAGTAACTGAATTTTGGATTTTTTTGTTTACCTAGCATATGTTACCAGCTAGAAAAATTCCATTGGAAATTCTCCTTTTTTGTGAGGTTTTAACAGTAGCCTAATGATGTTTTGTTAAATTTGAATCCTGCAGATTCAGTACTGCAGCCCAGATTTTTAGCATAAGATTTACAGCTGGCAGGTTTTCAAAGGCTGAAGACTTCTCAGAGATGGGGCTGCTGAGTTTACCTGCTGTACTCGGGACGTGTTTAGAGGCGGTTTCTGGTTGGCACAGTAGCTGGTGTTCCGAGTACCTGGGCTACCACTGTTGCTGTCTCTTCCAGTTGCTGCTCTGCAGCTGCTGTGGTGGCAGTTGCAGGAATGTCAGGGCACCACCCAGTACAGAGCTGGCAGTTTCGTTGGGTCCCAGCCTGGGTTGCTCCCCCAGTTCTTCGTCATGCTGCTATGCCTCTGGCAACACGAGGAAGAGAACTGGTCTTGGTTTAGTAGCTGATATTTTCCTGGGATGAGGCAGAGGCTCTTCTCTGAGCCCATGACTTCCCTGCACTTTGGTACCTCTGGGAAGAATGTAGAGAATTATTACTTGATGGTTCTAGCCACTCTGAATATAAGCATTAGTATAAGCTGCTTGGCTTGTGACATATTTTTTTTCCTCTGAGAACTGTGATAGTGGTTTACGATTTCCCTCATAAATCTGAAGCTCTCACTGTAATAAAATTTTTGTTTCTTTGTAGAATGTAACAAAGGAGAGACAAATGAAGTTAATACAACAACAAAATGACATCACTGGTCTTTCGCGACAAGTGAAGCATGTGATGAACTTTACTAATTGGGCTATTGCAAGTGGCAGCAGTACTGCTTTGCTATACAGTAAACGGCTGGTAAGGAAGCATCCTCTAACTTGTCTGTACAGTACAGAGAATGTTTGGTCAAAAGAATTTTCAAAGTACCGTGTAGCTTCACTAGATTATACCCAAGAAAGAGACAGTGAGTTGTTCATGCTTCATTTAAAAAACAAACCAAACCATTCTGTAATAATGGGATAAATTTTCTAACTTTTACACCACTTTTCATTTGTAAATTAAGGACTTAACAGTATTAGTGTAGAAGGAATGGGGTCAAGCTCTGTGAAGGCACCTCAGTGTTTCACTTGAGTCATTGCAGAAGTTGTATTATTGTGTAACTACTTCTCTGTAATACTCCAAGTTGAGTAGGAAATTAGTTGTACAGTGGATGATTTTCCTGGTGAATTGAGTGCTTTCCAAGCTACTAAGCAAACTTGCTATTGACAGTCCTTGTTGGTGATCTGGCAGTCTTAACTTGTTGGGCAAATGCAAGCTTCTTAACTTTCTCATCCTTTATTTCGTTGTCATCAACAGTCTTGTTTTTGCTTTCCATTAGATAACATTCCAGTTACGTCATATTTTAAAGGCACGTTGTGATCCTGTCCCAGCTGCCAATGGAGCAATACGCTTCCATTGTGACCCTACGTTCTGGGCAAAGAACGTCGTCAATTTAGGTGAGAAAATTGTGTTTGTTTGTTCTGTGTTACTTGAAACACTAGATTGAGTTGGCAGTGTTCATCCAACATGAGTGAATTGGAGTGCAATACATCTCTTGATGCAGAAGAACAAAACTCTCTTGACATAACCCATCCAGTCCTCATTACCCTCCTTATCTGCTCTGTTCTTTCTATTAGCAAAGCTTTCCCCTCAGATTTTGGTTTCCAATGGGAATGGTTCTAGGAACAGCCCTTTTTTCCCCCTCTTAAAGTGGTTCTGATGGTTATAGTATAACACACTAGCGCTAAAAGGGTGCTTTGCTTTCCGGAATAAGCTTTTTTGGCAAGTAAATAGAGTCAGTTTTGCTTATCTGAACTTCATATTTAGCTGCATATGAAGTAATACTAGATGTCTTAATGTGTTGGAAGTTGCATGAACAAGCATAGTTAGGAGGACTTGATATGAGCTGAGTTCATGGCTAAGTACCAAGCCAGTCCATGTGATTGCTGGAAAGGCAAGTGAATTAAGAAGCAGTGATTAAGTAGTTTTGTATTCCAAGATGTCTGGCACATTTATAAAGGTAAAGAAAAACAAAGCCTCCTAACGGGAGATACACTGCTGTTCCTGTGTGTGTGTTGCTTGCAACTGCCACATGGTAGGTTACAGCACCATAGATGTAAGCTTTTATATCTTACGTAGTTCTTATGAGTGCAGCTGTTTATTCCTTCTTTGCTCTAAAGCATTAGCTGCCATGGGAGTTTGATAGTCTTGGTGAGATGGGAGCTTGGAGGGCTTGGAGTGCTCATGTACTGCATGAACGCTTAGTGACAGCTGGGATCACTGGACATTTGCAGTTATGATTACTGCACATTGCTGGCTGTTGTCAGATGCAGTAATAATGTGCTCTTTTAAGGATGTAAGTTGTTTAATATCTTGGCCTCTTTATTATTGCCTTATCCTACAACAGTGTAGTGTCACAGTTTTTCTTCCATATTAATCCCCTGATCACTTATACTTTTCAAAGAACAAGTTTTGAATGAGAGAAGAGGGGAGGTGAGCTAGTGGGGAGAGCACAATGAGACAGATGTATCTGTTAGCACCCGCTTGTGAACTTTTCTGTTGGATAAAAATCTATTAGAAAATCTGATAAATATTGGCTCTTCCTGATGCTTTTGTGTGTACTTGCTGCTTGTTCCATAAGTCTCCTAGCTATGTTTTGATGCTCTTGTCTTCAAAGAGGTTTATGTGCAAAGTAAACAAACTTTTCATTGTGTAAGTAATGGTTTAAAATTGACACTACTTCTTCATGGGTAGTTCCTCAATCAATTTTTGAGTGCTGTTACTCTTGGAGATTAGTCAAGATGGAAAAGGCAAGGGTTTCTAGGACAGAGCTTCAAAGTTTGTTTGACTAGGAACCCAGGGCAGGTGGGGAATGCTATATAGGAAACAGAAAAGAAACTGTCAACCTCAATAAAAAGTGACATGCAGATTCCAATGAGTACATGTTCAAAGTTTTAAAAAAAAAAAAAAAAAAGCGTTCTGTCTTTTCCCTTTAAAAATAGGACAGGAGATAGCTGGAGAGGCAATGTGGTCCATCACATTGTATCAACGCAGGAATCGCCTGTAGCAGTGTTTTGTGTCATGGTTGTCTAACCTGTGCTTAGTCATTCAGTGATGGGAACCTCTCCACTGTCCCCCAGATATCTTTTCCTGGGCTTTGCTTCCTTAGGTATAGAAACTTTATGCTCAACATGGTTTTTTTTTTTTCCTATTTTGTTTCTCATCTTATCTGTTTGTTGTGAACACAGAGAAGAGTCATCTCTGTCTTGTCTTTTAGGCTGTGCAGTTTCAGTTCTTTCACTCTTTCCTCACAGGTCATGTTTTTAGTTTTGCAACTTCTTCTTGCAGTGTGAGGTGGGTTTTCTTTTGCTTCTCTCATGTGTAGTTATGGAGACTTGAAAAGAAAATTTCCAACTTAAATTGCTTTGTTACTGCCCCTGAAGAAACTGAATTAGAAACATCTGAATATTCTGCATTTATCAACCTTTGGATGATGATGGAGATTTAACTGTTTACTAGTTCTTTTTTTGTTTTATTTAGGTAACCTTGTCATTGAAAACAAACCAACTCCTAGTTACACTCCTAATGTAGTGGTTGGTCAAGCTCCTCCAGGAACAAACCACATCAACAAAGCTCCAGGACAAATCAATCTAGCACAACTTCGACTTCAGCATATGCAGCAGCAAGTGTATGCACAAAAGCATCAGCAACTGCAGCAGATGAGGATGGGACAGCCAGCTAGCTCAGTTCCCAGGCAGACGAGTCCACAAATCTTACAGCAGCAGGTAAGTCTCTTGTATGTTCTAATTTCACCTTTTACCATAACACCGAAACTTAAAATTGCCCTATCAAATATAAACTTAAAAAGCAGTTTGTAAATGTGAAAATCTTTTGAAATTTGACATACTTTAAATGTGACAGGTCTTGGCTTTTCTTGATGTTATGTAACTAGTAAACCTACTACTGTGGAAAGAGATTGGCTTCTTTTTTCCATGTTAAAACCAAAAATTTTAAAAAACAAAAACCCTTGCAGCCTCCCAGGTTGATCAGCATGCAGACCATGCAGAGGGGTAACATGAACTGTGGGGCTTTCCAAGCACATCAGATGAGAATGGCTCAGAATGCTGCTCGTATACCAGGAATACCACGCCACAATGGACCACAATACTCCATGATGCAACCTCACCTTCAAAGACAAGTATATCCTGTGTACACGCTTCATTTGTGCCATTGTGCCAAACTTTCATTACAATAGATGGTACCTCCAGCTGTAAATGTGTTTCTGTAACACTTATAACTCACAGCTACACACATTTATATGCTTTTTCATGTTGCATACTGTACTGTGACATTTTTGCTGAACATAAGAAAATTCAAAACTTAATGAAAATGAATTGTAATGTTTGTATTGGATTTTAGTTCTGGGAAACAAAACATTTCCTTTTTAATTTTTCATTGACATTCAGCTTTTGGGTTTCTTAGAGAATAGTCAAGAATAGTGAAGTTCAAAGTGATGTAGTTGAGGGGTTTTAATGAAAGCAAATTCTGAAGTGCTTTTAAATTCAAACCTGAAGCATGCTGCAGAGCTCTGCATACCATTAAGAATAAAAATTCTTGACAATGAATGATAATGTGACTGGAAAGCCAAAAATGACTTTATAATACTTGAAACAGTTACTCTTTAAAAAAAAAAAAAAGTTTGTAGACAGACATATGGACTCTAAAGTTGTCTTTGGAGGAAGTAATTGCTGTAAGGAAATATAACTATATAGGAAGATAATTTGGTGGAAGATGTGCTCTATATTTAAATATATAGCCACATAAAGTGTTTTTTCTTTCCAAGTAAATAAACATAGCAGTTGCTTTGCATTCAGTGCTATCAGGTTATGTTGATAGAAATGTGAGTTTATATGTTCTTTCCCCCCAGTTTTTTGTTGAGGACTATCGTATGATGCATATGTTGCAATTTACATGCAGCAGCTGTCTGATTCGTCCATAATGCAGTCATGGTCTCTTTTCTTTTCCTACAGCATTCTAACCCTGGGCACGCGGGGCCTTTTCCAGTTGTTTCTGTGCACAACACTACTATTAATCCAACTAGTCCTACTACAGCAACAATGGCGAGTGCAAACCGTGGTCCAACAAGTCCGTCCGTTACAGCAATCGAACTCATTCCTTCTGTAACAAACCCAGAGAATTTACCTTCCCTGCCAGATATTCCGCCCATCCAGGTCAGTGGAGAAGATCAGGCGCTTAGAATGTGGGTGAAGTAATGATTTGCTTTCTTTCTGTATCTTTTTTTATTTGGATACCAGTACTTGTCTATGGAATGGTATAGTTAGTTATCATTTAAAGTTGAATTAAAATCTTCAGCCCTTGGATTGGGCATGCAACTATTTTCACTGTATAGGGCTGACCTACTTGACCTGTGTTAATCTTCAGATTAACCAAGATTTAATGGCTCTCTGTAGTAAAATTCATACTTAGATTCGTTAATCCCAAGTACTGTGTTCACTTCCTTTCTTCCACAAGATTATCACCTGGGAAGATATCACTGTAACAGTTGAATAGTTACTTATGTCAAATGCCCCGAATGGTAATTTATTCAGATTTAAAGTTGCCTGGCACTTCTCTGTGATGCTCGTAAAGATAACAATCAAATGCAAGAAGTACAGAGAAAAGGTGCCCTACTGCCTTGCTTTTCTCTCTCCTCGACATTTCCTCTGTACCCCAGTGTTGTGTCTGTAATCATTTCTTCATATACAAGAGGCCAGCATTTACAATAGTGTTGGATCCTGGAAGGTGCTGCAGAGCATTTAAGCTGGCCTCTGTGATAAGTCTTGAGTTGTGGTGGTGTCTGCCTGGAAATTCTTGCTTGCACAGAGTGTGGCTGTTCTTGCTTCTGTAGTGTTCACTTCATCTGCACAGTGTTGCTACTCACTGACTTGGAACTGCAGTGTGTGCCCTGTATTCTTTGTCCAGAGAGGCAGTGGATAGTACTAGGTAGATTTTGAGGAAATCAAGCTCGTTCGGAGAGGTCAGAAGCATATTTAATGTATAAGTGGAGGCAAAGGAAGCAAAAGTAATATGTTTTCTGTAGGAGTATTTGGGAAGCCACAGAGGGGAGGATGATGACTTCATCTTGAGAACAGGAGATTTATGTTGAAATGCCTGTATGAAGCATGGGAGATTCGGTCATGATACCGGAAACAATCACCTTAAAAACAAAACCTGAATTTCATCCAAGGCAATGGTCTTCTCTAATATAAATAGCTGCTTTTTAACTCTTAATCTATAGAGAGTCATGTTCAAGTGTTGTACATTCAGTTTTCTCATGAGGCTGCAGGTAATTTGCTAATGTAAGAATAGTGGGGGGAAAAAAAGGATCACATTTCTGAATGTGATTGATCTGTAGTGCCAAAGCTTTGTTTAGTCATTAGAACAAAACACAAGTATAACTAGTTATGACTGTTTTAGCTGTACATGTCTAAAGTTTATGATACACCAAGTTAGAAATAGTTGTTAGTGGGATAGTCTAAAACATAAACATGCAACTTCTAGGTGCACTGAAAATGCAGAATTGTGTTAAGATACTATTCTTTTTATACCTCTTCATATAATAGCTGTTATGAATTTTAGTTGATGAAAAGAGTTGGATAGGAAGCTATTAGACTGTCAATTTGCTTGCACAGTCATAAAAAGCCACTTTGAATACAGTGTGTTTCAATTACGTTATTTGCAGTTAATGCAGTCTTGTGGTTAATAGCTTTAAGCAGTTAAAGTAATAGGGTACCTGTTTCCTTGTTTTTAATAGCTACTAAAATATGTATAAAAAGTGAATGGGAGGGAGGGAGATTTCACATCATGCTAAGGAAAAACAAGTTCATGGTTTCCCTTAATATCTTAATTGTGAAATAACTCTTGTAGCGTTATTAGTCTGGTAGTTCCTATGACTAACAGCACTTGTATGACTAATACACTGAACATCTAGGAAGCTCAAAGTTTGGAATCACCTGGAGTAAGTGCAGCCTATGACCATACTAGAAGAACTCAGATACTTAGGAGCTTTTGAAAAAATCTTACTTTAAGTTTCTGACTGTGGGTTTCTATTCTGAAAGACTGATCTCTATGACCTGACAGAAATGTTTGCTGATGTCCTGGATCCTTGAAGGGATAGTGAACAATTCTGGTAAAGATACTTGTCGTAGTTCAGAGATGTGGAACTATTAAGAAACTTTAATTAGGCCTCTCTGATTCAGACTTTTTTTTTGCTTCTTAGCTTGAAGATGCTGGTTCAAGTAATTTAGATAACCTTCTAAGCAGATACATTACAGGCAGCCACCTACCCCCACAACCTACAAGTACCATGAATCCCTCCCCAGGACCTTCAGCTCTATCTCCAGGGTCATCAGGTAAACGTGATGGGTATTTCTGGTATTTAAGTTGAAAATAATCACCTACCATTTCCTGCCAAAAGGGAAGTGATCTTTTGTTAGTTTAAAATTTATTTTGCTCAGAAGAACTCTGGATATTTAAATTTTATTTTCCTTCAGAAATACCTTTATAGTAACAAAGTGCCAGCACGTGAATGCAGTATTGCAGATACATGTATAGACTATATTTTTGTCCTATGTTACCACAATCCCTTTTTTCTTTTTTGTGCGTCAGAGGACATAGTTCAGTTATTGCTCCCAAATGATGACTGGCTAGACCATTCTGAGGTTTGGGAAGTAAGTTTATAGAATAGCTTAGTCAGAGAAATACTTACACCCAACAATCACTTGAGCAAGGTCATTCTAAGTATAGCCAACTGATGATAGAGCTTTCGTGCATCTGAACAAATTAAGTCACCAGTACCTAATGTTGAGTTATTTAAACATTGAAAATGTCTGTTTCTGTTATTGAGAAGCTGTTTTCGGTCATTTGATACCTGTTTCTCTTAGTCTTCTTTCTGCAAGATTATTGTAAGATTCGTGAATGAATGGTTGCAGCAGTGGAACTTACTATATTTCTCAAAACCTGCATGCAAAACGTACAGAGTCTGCCTTCTTGATTTCACTGGTGGATGTCAGTGGATAAAATTCGAGGACTTAATGGGCTGAGGGCTATAGCACTCTTTGGATTAGGTGAAGTAATTATTTGGCCTCTAACAACAGTGTGTTGTCTGGTTTTTTTATTTAATGTGGTGTGCTAGACCTTTGTTCTGACCAAATGACTGAGAGGGCAGCTGACTTGTGTGAATTATTAAATTGGGATATTCTAGCAACACTTCTGGCATTACTCAACACTAGTTAGTTATTTTAGTGCAGAATGTAAATTTATACCAAGTCAACTTCTATGCTGCTTCTTTGCAGGTTTATCTAACTCCCACACTCCTGTGAGGCCACCTAGTACCTCCAGCACAGGTAGCAGAGGAAGGTGAGTATATTACATTAACACTGCCAGGCTGAAAAATCAGACTTGAAGAATTCAAAAAATGAATTGGCAATGGATCAATAGGGCTTTGATATAACTGTGACCCAGTAATGGAAAAATGCTTAGAGGAAGAAGATTGATTTTTTTTTTCTTTCTTTCTTTCACTATGATTCTCTGCTGTCTTGTAAACTTGATCTATCTTGTAAATGTTCTGACATGCTTTGCCTTTGAAATTGTTCAGGCAACAGTCAATTAAATGTCTTTGATGAGTTTTCCTCTTATTTATATGCTTGTATCTTTCTAGCTGTGGCTCCTCTGGCAGAACTGCTGAGAAAACTAGTGTTAACTTCAAGTCTGACCAAGTGAAAGTCAAGCAAGAGCCAGGGACAGAGGAAGAGATATGCAGTTTCTCAGGAACAGTAAAACAGGAAAAAACAGAGGATGGCAGAAGGAGTGCTTGCATGGTAAAGTCCATTTGTGCAACAGTATGTTATGGTTTTTCTAGCAGCATGTTTAAGAATTTGGAAATAATAAAGCGATTTTACTTCTAAGCCTCATATTCTGTTAACAGCCCTGAAGACTGAGAGATATTTTGCTCCCTGGCAGTATGTCTGTACGTTAAGTGTGGGCCAGCTTGAGTGTTGAGCTGTCTGTTTTTGTAGTACTGCTAAGACTGCCAGTTACTGGGGGTTTGTGACATAGGTACCAGTAAGGTGGCAGTGGGACTTGGACAATAGCTTGCTGGCTTATGTTGAACAAATAAACATGAAATTATGGCAGATGTTTCCCCTCCTGATTTGGACAGGACTTGACCTAGTGATGTGGATGCAAAACACACCCAGTCCTTGTCAGTTTTATGTATTATGAAAGGTAGTTGCATGTTGGAAGTAGTCTGATGGAAAACAGAACTTAATCTCATTTTGGTCAATGTTGAGGACTTTATTGTACCCTTTAATACCATCCTCTGCCAGACACAGTGTAGTCTGTTGTGTAAATTTTATCATTAGCTATTAAAATCAAATACCACTAGCAGTGTAGTATGTTTGCTGCTTTTAATCCCTAACTAATAAAAGCTGTAAGTTACCCATTGTTACTAGTTCCTGAACATTTGTACATACGTAATTACACTGAGAAATCTTCCAATCAGTCAAAAGTTCTTATACCAGAGCATAAATAAAATATTTATGCAAGTGAGTATTTTTCAGTGTTTCCCAGCTATGCTTGATTTGATAGGATTGTGTTACTGGGAGCAGGGTGATGGATTTGAAGATTTTTCCTAATGACAGTGAAGGTGTATTTTTAACAATTTATCATTGTGTTTGGCTTGCAAGTTTGTTTATCATGTTATATATCGGTAGAAATGAGTCTGTTCTTGAAAGGATGGAATTGTGAAGAAGTAGTTTTCAGTACTGTATGCTACTCAGGTCTTCACAATGATTTGCCACATATTTTGTGAAGTGAGTATAGTACCTTTAAATAGTGGATAGCTTTTGACTTCAAACATATGAAGAAAGACGCCCTTGTAAAATTGACTCTCTCTGATTTTCATGTGCTACTTTCATTGCAGCTTAGCAGTCCTGAGAGCAGCTTGACACCACCACTATCCACTAACTTGCATCTGGAAAGTGAATTAGAAGCATTAGGAACTCTTGAAAATCATGTAAAAACTGAACCAGCAGATTTAAGTGAAAGTTGCAAACAGTCTGGACATAGCCTTGTAAATGGAAAATCCCCAGTGCGGAGTCTAATGCACCGATCAGCTAGAATTGGAGGAGAAGGCAATAATAAAGATGATGATCCAAATGAAGACTGGTGTGCTGTATGCCAAAATGGTGGGGATCTATTATGCTGTGAAAAGTGCCCGAAGGTGTTTCACCTGACTTGTCATGTACCAACACTCCTCAGCTTTCCAAGGTACCAGAAACAGTGTAGTAGTAGTTCCTGAGAACAGTTCAGTGGTCTTACTCATATGGTAGATTGCAACACAGTATCAAAATTGGTGTTTCATCCTCAACATCAGCTAGTTCTAGATGATTTCTTAACAGTAAAAAAATCTGACATTTCAAAGGCCTGCCTGAATTGTTTTGCATGTAACTGGTCAATGTTTATCTGATAAACACATGGTCTCTCAAAGTGCGATTCTGTTATGTAAAGTTCATTTTAAAGTTCTGGTAAGAAAAGTGTTTTAAATATTAGAACATACTTGGGAGAGGTATATGAGAGCAGGAAAAATGGCCTTGACTGGCAGAATTATCTTGAGCTTTAAGGGTTGTTCCTTATCTTTGGATATCCAAGTCTTTACTGCAGTGCAGTGTGAATCTGTAACAGCTAATGAAAAAAATCTTTATAGTCATCACTGATGATACTTTGTCCCAGGATATCTGGAATAATTGTGTTCATTTCTGTTCAGTGGAGAGTGGATATGTACATTCTGCAGAGATCTGAGCAAACCAGAAGTAGAATATGATTGTGACAATTCACAACACAGCAAGAAAGGGAAAACAGCACAAGGCCTGAGTCCTGTGGACCAAAGGGTATGTCTCAAATCTGTAGGAATCTGTTTCCTAGAAAAAAGTGCTTTCTCACATTAGCTATCCCCCACTGATTCTTGAAGATGTTTTTGCTGTGACTGCAGCAAATTAAATAGTTGTGGCTTTTGAAAAAAAAAAACAACCCTGAAATGAGTAATGAGATTTTTCTTGCTGTGACCACATATACAGGTGTTGGTGACTGTGGGAGTGCTTCATTCATCTAGTAGCTAAAACTTGCATGTAAACACATAGTCTGTATTTAAATGCATCCCTTAACATGCATTAATATCTTCAGTATTCTTAATTAGAAGTTCTTTGCATTTAACATTGATATAACCTTCATAAAATTATGTAAGTTTGGTGTGTTAAGCTTATGCTGTGAGAGGTGCTAGAAGTATTTAGGTGTAATGACTTTGACAGTCAGAATTATTTCTTGCTTTATCAGTCAGCCTGTGCATAAAGAGTTAGAGTTATCAAATCAAATTCCTCCAAAGGAATTGCAAGCAAAGGAAAGAAAAATATTTTAACAGGGAATTCATAGAAGCACTCTGGCTTTGGTTTCATATTGTTTAATTTTGTCTTGCGGGGAAAAGAATAAAAGTCTGCAACTTGGTCCTTTCCTGTTACATGCAGTTATGGTTGAACAAAAGTGGTTGTAGTTTGTCTTTTTTTTTTAATTTGACTGTATATTAGCGTGTCTCTTCATGTTTGACTTCAGCCCTATGCTTTTGTTTAGGAAGAAGAAAACAAAAAGGGAGTATATTTTTGCTATGTGAACAGTAAGGTGGTGTTCTACCCTCTTAACAATGCCCTCCTAAGAACTTCAAATTTTATAATTAAGCTTATGGGGATTGTATTTAAATTTTATAGTACTAAGCTGCTAAAGTATAAACCTATTTAAAACAGGGAGATATGAACTTCTGGGCTGAGGATAAATTAAAGATATTAATGTGAAGCTGTTTATTTCTTTGTAAGAAATGTGAACGTCTGCTGCTTTACCTGTATTGTCATGAGCTGAGCATTGAATTTCAAGAGCCAGTCCCAGCCTCGGTGAGTCTCCTGAAAAATAGTTTGTGATTTATTTTTGGTATAACATCTCTAAAAGTCTAGAGTTCAGGAAGGAACTGACTGCTTCTACTTGAAGCTTATTGTCCTTGAGCTATCTAAAATTTCTGGCATTCATCCAGTATTCCTGATTCTGAGAGAGACAGAAGCTGATTCTGTAGCTTCTCCATGCAGAGGCTGTACACCCAGTCTCAAACCCAGATATTTAAAGATACTTTCAATTAGCAGTTGTTGAATTGGAAGAGGAAGAGGATGTTTCAGGATACCCATGAAATTCAAGATGCTTTAGGAGAGTTTTGTGAGTTTTTTCTTTTTTTGGACAATTATTTAAATGAGGGGAGGAAAGAAACTGCTTTGACTCTTCTGTTTTCAGCTGTAAAAGAAGTAACTATAACAAAAAGCATTGTCATGCTATGATAGACACTGAAGTTAGAACTTCTTTGACAGTTTGAGGAAAGGAGGTTGTTCTTGCTTGCTGAACATACATAGTGCATGATGAGATTAGCTGATTGATACTTTGAGTGAAGAAATTCAACTGCTGCTGTGAACTATGTAGTCATTGTCGTGATAAATCACTTTGTTTTTTACAGATACCAAACTACTATAAAATTATAAAGAAACCAATGGATTTATCTACAGTGAAAAAGAAACTGCAAAAGAAGCATTCTCAACACTACCAGACTCCTGAAGATTTTGTGGCAGATGTCCGGTTGATCTTCAAGAACTGTGAAAGGTTTAATGAAGTATGTTAACTTCCAATCTGTATACATTTTTTTTTAAGATTAGGATTTATTTCAACATGGTTAAGCTTCTCCAATTAAAGGCTCTGCTTCCTGTAGTAACTTCTGCTTATGGTGCAGATGCTGAATCAGACATTTAAAAAACAAACAAAACAAAACAAATGCAATTTACAGAACTACCTCTCAGTTTTAGCTAAATGGGGAGATCAGTCTTTAACAGAGGGAACTTTTAAAGTGCGTTCACTGGTATGGATATATGACTGAAGAGCAGGGTGACCTTGTTGCTGAACATCAAATAGGTTGTAGAAGTGCTGAGGAAGTGTGGTAATAAAGACAATCAAGCAGTCCTTAAAACTGTCTCAAGCTATACAGATCATTGTTCTTAAACTCATGAAACATGGTAGACCTCTCTTGAGGAAACGTCCTCTACTGAGGAAGAGTGCCTTTCTGAAGAATATTCTACTGGTACTAGTACCTCATGCAGGCTGAATCCAGAAAAGCATTGTGTTCATTATGGCTAGTATTAAGCTTAGTGCTTTAGCTCATGGGTAGTTGGGCTCTCACAAAAAATCAGTTTTCAGTAGATAACTTTTGTATGGAGTCGTGTTCTTGATGAATGTGGAAAGTTGACTTATTTTGCAGTGAATCCATCTGATAAATATTTGCACCTTACATGTGAAATGTGACTTGGGGAGATAAACTAGCTAAGTGTTATTACTAGGTGGAGCAATGGAAAAAATATTCTGATATCAAAAAATATTGTGGTATTGTGCTGAAACAAAGTAGGAGCTGAGATAAGGGGTTATCCGTATTTCCTTGAAGCAAGGATGACAGAAAGCCCTGGGGAGCAGGCATTGCAGGGAATGGCTTTCTTCTGATCTTAGAAAGGCATAAAATAGCCAGTATTTTTCTGTAAAATGTAATCTGAGTTTTGCAGTGTTTGGACTGCATTTCTGGCTCTGTGAAGAAGTAAATTGGAGGAAGTACACAAACCTACAATTAAAATCTCAACTGTTTCACAAGTACACTAGTAAAAATCAAGTTTAATGATGTAATGCTGTAAATGCTTACTAGCATTTGGGACTTTGACACCCCCGACCCCCTTATGTCTCTCTATTAGGTGGAGGTTAATGAGCACTGTGGAAGAAGTTGCAATTATGTGAACTTCTCAATCAAGGGAATTAATGAAGCATCTACTGTAGAGGAAAACATGCTGCAGCTCTTAGGGACAGAGTAAAACAAGGGAGCAAGGACTGATGGATGTGTTTTGTGGTTGTTTTTTTTTTTTTTAAAGGTGTTTCAGACTTGTCTCACTGTTTGAAATGCTGGCTCATGTCAAAAGATGAGTCACTCTGACCTCTCATAATAGCATCATGTCTAGTGCCTCTAAGCCATATGCTTTTAAAAAATAGAAATCTAAGTGGGTTAAGACCCTAAAGAAAGAAGTCTCATGGAGCACTTCTCTCTAAAGTGAGACTTTTCCACAGTAATGCCTAGGCAACTAAAATTTGTAATGAAGAAGGCAGTCATGAGTAGAGCACAGTTTTGAAAATGACTGGGAGACACTTACTTGTACAAATAAGGTTGTGTGTTTTGTTGAAGGTTTACTTACCTCATGTCACCCTCCTAAGATTTGTTTTAAACCTGCTTCCGCTAAGTTTGAGAACTAAAGAGGTGTAGTCCATAACAAGCTGTTTTGTTGTTATGGCTGACTTTAGTCATCCAATCCTATGCAATCTCATAACTTTAGAAAGGATTATAATTTCATTTTTTTTGACTCTGGTATCCTTTTTAGATGATGAAAGTTGTTCAAGTTTATGCAGAAACACAAGAGATTAATTTGAAGGTAAGCGTTTCAGACCATGCACACTTGGTGAAGGGATGTGCATTTCCAACAGGTGAATATTCCTGTCTTCTTTTATTTACAGGCTGATTCAGAAGTAGCGCAGGCAGGGAAGGCAGTTGCATTATACTTTGAAGATAAACTTACAGAGATCTACCCAGACAGGACCTTCCAGCCTTTGCCTGAATTTGAGCAGGAAGAGGATGATGGTGAAATAACTGAGGACTCCGATGAAGATTTTATACAGCCGCGTAGGAAACGCCTAAAATCAGATGAGAGACCAGTGCATATAAAGTAATCTAATGATATGGACCTGAAATTTATTGTAAAAACTGCTATTTAAGTGTTCCTGGAATATTATCATGCCTACAGTGGCCATCTTGAAGAAGCTGATAGCTTTTTAAACAGTATTAGATTACAAAAAAATACTTGTACAGAAAAGCATTCTCATCAAAAGGGGAAAAAAACTGTATTGTAAATTTTTGGTGTGGGGTTTTTTTTTTCCCTTGATTATTTGCTATAGTCTTTCTTTTCCTGAATGAGGGGACACACTCATCCTGGTCTCACAGATAGAGGTGGATGAATGTTAAAGAGAAGCAGATTTGATAAGAGATGTTCCATGTACAGATAAGACTGCGTAGTAAAATCTTCTGCAGGACTGGACCAATACAGTTACTGTATCTTGCCTTCATGCTGGACTGCAGTGTAAACTGTAAGCAATGTTCCTGAAATCCCCTCTTTGTGTGAACTTAAGTGCGTGTTGGTCATTGCTTTTATTTCGTTTAACCGGTATTGTGAATAACTGATCTTCTGTGTTGATCCAATTATCTAAATTTGAATTTCTTTACTACATTTTATGTATAGCAAAAGGAAAAAAAAAAATCATTAAACTGTTCTGAATTGGCAAGTGCAGGAGTGTGAGTTCTTGACAGACGAAAGACTAAACTGGTGGCAACAATCTCTTTTCAGTAGGGCTAGGTATATTTATTACGAATCCTGTACACAGAACATTTTAATGGCATTCATGGCAGAAGTCTTAGCATTGTCTCATCTGTCCCTGATCCGCCCCCCCGAATGAGGCAGAATGTTATCTCCAGTATTCATTGTCTAATTTTCTGTACTTAAAATATAGACTGAAGAGGTAATAACTGGTTGGGGTGTTTTTCCAGTCTTCCTAAATATCAGTTTCTAATAGACCACTTGGCAAACAATAACCTATAAACTACCAAATGTGTAAAATTTCCTGTATTCACTTTGTCTTATTTGTAAATAGTGAACTGAGATTTCTTGCAGATCAGCAACATTTGCTGAACTGTTTTTAAGCTAATATGTATTCTTATTAATTGTTCCTATCAAGAAAAGATTTGTAATATATGCTATTTCTAACATTTCATTCATTTTGAGGTTCTATCTTATTTTTATTAGAGTACTACTCAGAACTTTCTTCAGAAGCAGCTTATGAGCAAAATGTCTAGAAAGATTGGAATAAATCTGTTGAGATGGGGTTACTTGTTCATTGAACAAAGCACTTGCACAGACCAGGATTTGGCTTTGAGTGGTTTCTGGTCAAATACTGAAAACAGAACAATTTCCCTATTTCCCTAAACCCTGTGGCAGGCATCTCTGCAGTGCCTTCTCATTGCACACTGCCTTCATTCCAGCATTTCTGGTTAGAAATGAGGTCCTCACAAAGTAATTATATTTTGAACAGTTGTTTCCTTTACTGACAGAAATCAATACTAGGAATAATAAATGTAATTTCTGGCCTTCATATAGATTTTGTTAAAGATGAAGAAATCATATAATCGGATGAGGTCAAGTTGACAGACTATAAATTTGCCATAAGATTCCGTGTGAATACAGCAATTCTGTGGTAAATCACTGGGGCTTTGGTATACTCAGCATGAGCAATTCCTGCAACATTGTATACACTTTACCATAATGGTAAAGATAAATATTTTAGCACAATGTATTAAATTGAGATATGCTCTCAGCAATTTTTATGCAAATCACTTAAGATTTGATTTCTTTTTATAGGAACAAAGTATATGTACATTGTGACTATACCTCTCAAAATAAATGAGGGGACTGAAGGTATTTGTAACTTCAAGCTCACTTCTTCAGATTACGCAAATGTTACACTTAAAACTCAAAACAGTTTTTTTTAATTTCTCAGATATTAACATAGTACCAGTTTAAAATTATTTTTTACCAGTTTGTACGTGAAAGGAAAAGTAATTCTACTTAAACATTTTAAATTGACACATAGCAAAAACTTGGCCCATAGAAAGGATGATGTATGTGAATAGGATACTAATAGTAACAAGGGATCATTTAAAGGCTTGGTGTATTGCCTATTTATGCATTTCTAGTTTCTCAGCTTCATTTTGCAAAGAAATATTATTAAAATTATCATGCAAGTAAGATTTTGTGAATTCTCTTCAATTGGGGTTACTATTTTTATGGCGCTTAAGCACTATATGTTCTGTACCTTCAGGCCCCAACTTTTTAACTGTTTGCTTTGTAAGGTACCAGTCATGGATTCAAGTACCGCAGACACCCACTGCCTGAACTGGAGCCTAGGACAAGCTTGATGGCATCCTAGACTGGGTCACAGAGTGGGGGAAGGACCACGCTACAGAGCTGCGGTTCGGGGGTGGCGCATGATCCCTGGCTGCTGCAGGAACGGTACCATCTGTTTTCCACCCAGACCCCAGAGCAGTTGTCTAAATGTTTTGAGATAGGCTAGCGACAGCCTGTATTCCACTAGTTCACCTGCAAACCACAAACGATGCTAAGCTTTGACCTTGATGAGGGTTCAGCCTCTACTCTTGCCTATAACCCACTGAACTAGAATTGGTCCTTCCATTCAGTAGTATTATGTGGAATTTTGACTTGTGTGCAAGAAGTCTTAACCATTTCGTTTTTTATATAAAAGAAACAAAGCAACATTCTCTTCCCTCACCCACCCTGGCCTGGCCTTCATTTTGGAACTCCCAATACAACAATTCAATGATAGTTTTGAAATTAGCTAAGTTCTAATAAAAAATATTGGAAAGGATAGATAAGCTCAGCTAATACGTTTCCTGATCCTATAGTCTGTAAATGTCCATCATAGAACTGGTAAGGGTTTGCTCAGTCAAAATGTTTTTGGTACCACACTGTAACTTGTTCAAGAGCAAATGAATGGGGTTTGCATTAACGGGCCACTGTGTTACTCTGAGCATCTTCTCTATGCCAGATGATATGTGTGCAATATGTGCAAGTGACAGTGTGTTTTACCCTGGGAATTAGAGCATAGCTTACATCAATAAAAATTCTAGCAGATAAAGATGTGGTGGGTGCGCTTTGCATGCCAGCTCCTTTGTCTGCCTGATAGCGGTATTCCAACATGATAGCAAGAAGATAGTCTGGCACTTGATGTAACTATATTCTCTGGTTTAAGACGCTTGTAAAAAAGACCATTTATGTCTTGGTTTTTGTTGTGAATGACCCTGAAGTTTAAGTTAATCCAAAGAAGTAAAAGGCAACTTGCTTTTGAAATAAGAGTGAAAAGTGTACAGTATGCTACTTGTGGACTTCTCAATTACCTCAGCAGGTATCCTGCCATGTAATTACTAGTGATTAGTGATAATGTAACCAGCTGAATAGGTTCAGGTCTTTTATTTAACTGTACCCTGGAATTAAGTGGCCTATAGCATAATAAGGCAGAGTTACTATCCGAAAAAGGATGTTCCCCAAACTTTTGAAAATAGAAATGCTCTGTTAAATGTAGAGGTTGGTTTTTTGTGTGGAATGTCACCATTGCTACTACTTGTGACATTTGACTGTGTCGGCACACTTAACACTGGATCACTGAAATGTTTTATAAACATTTCTGCAAGCCACTGGAACAGAAGTCCTTAAAATTAGCCCAAATTTATCATTCTGTTTTATAACCTAGTTTATTGGCTGACCTTTAAAAGTTTAGGTAATGGCAACAGTATTTTAAAGCTGTATGTATGATGTACTGGAAGTTGGCTTTTTCTCATTTTTCTTACTCTCTTCCTTGGAAAAAGCAATAAAACTGCTTTGTCTGTTGCCTATTAGCACGACAGGAATCCTTTCCTTTGGATAGTGATTTTATAGGAAAGTTTGTATGCATATCACCAAGTCTAGCTTTTAAAAACAAAGTGTGCAGGAGTTATTGACAATATAGTGTGGCATTTTATTTAAAAAATTGGGGAAAGTTACATATTTTTTTAAAAAGTAGGTGTTTGAGTAAATAATGGAGGTACTTTTTTAAAAAAAATTTATATGCCACAGTTTACATAGACATATTTCAGATTGAACATATTCATTGTATCTTCAGATATGGCGATTTCTTTTATTTTCTCAAAGTGCGTGTACAGTAATTATTCCATCTAGTTCCTGTGTTTGCTTATGGGAATCCTACTTTATATGCTTTCTAATGTATCTGAATTGAATTAGTTTTCAAAAATTGCAGTTAATTTGGGTATCTTTGTTATAAGTGAACTATTAAACATAAGAAATACAGTTTTGGCCTTTTCTATTGAGTGATCTTACAGCTCAAGTCTGCTTTCTTTAGAATTTATTGAATTTCTACAAGGAGAGGTACTAAAATATTTTATAAGTTCAACTTGTTGCAGCATTCACTAGAGTGAGCTATGTTTAAGAAAAAGAAGTGCATGTCTGCTAATGGCCTGCAAATGGGGGTATTTCTTAGGTTCAGAACACCATGAAACATGTATATAATCCTATAAAGATGTGTGCAGTTGAAAGCCTGTTTTACATGTAAATGTACTCATAGAAGGGTTAAATTCATGGCATTCTTTGATTCTTCGATTATTTCTTGCTTCCAGTAACTGAACTGGTTCTTTTTTGCACATAGGAAACTTCACTCATCTTTTAATATGATTCTTCAAAAAAAGTGCTGTTTCTGTGGTATTGTATTATCTGAATAATCATATTTAACTTTTTTTCAACGAAGTTACCGTTTCTAATTGTTCTGTTCCTGTGTTTTTTGCTGGTGTGTAATAAAAAAAGAGTTTTTCTTTACATGGTTATTTAATACATTAGCTGCCTGTAAATATTTCTTGTTAAGTGCTCTGGAATGTGCTGTAGAAGTTGTATTAGATCAGTTTAAAGCATTGTTTGAAAACCATTTTGTTTTGGTTATTTCTATTAAATTAGAAAAATGACTCTTTCAATTTGAGTTTCTTTTTTGCACATCTGTGTTAGGTCATCAGATACTAGTTCATGTCTGGCAAAAGACTTTTCTGATACCTGCAGTGTGGAAGTACCTTGATGAAATTGTAACTGCAGCAGTTGGAGTATGACCACCTGAGGCTGCATCATCTGCAGCGATCAGCAGTTCCAAGACAGAAAATACAGAAGTCTAAACTCGACTCAAAGTTTAGGTTGGAGATGCTGTGATTTTGCCACTCTGCGCTTACTTTTCCATGAAATGGTTTGTCACATTTATCTACACCTAGAACATGAAATACAAGTATTTTAAGGCTTTCTCTAGGGTTTGTTGTGCTGCTGCCATCCTGAAGTTTGGTGCAGCCTTGGAGGAGACAGTTTGGAGGTTGCAGCTCATGCATTTACAGTTCCTGGAGCTGGGTGGCTTTCCAAAGGCCCGACAGACCTGACAGTCTATAGGGAGGTGGCTCTGCGGTGGTGTTTCCCCCTGCCTCCCAGTAAGCACTGGAACACTGAAAAGGGAGCTGAGCTTGATTGCTCTGTAGCTTGTTAACATTACACCCATAGCTGTATGATGCTCCTTATCTGTCGTCTGTCATACTCTGCATGGCGGTTAGGTATGTTTTACCAGTTGGAAGTGAGTCAGCAGTGAATGCATAGCTAGGGCCAGCGTGTTCCTTTGCTTAATAAATGTGTATTTTGGTATACTGGGGACCAGATCCATGCAGTAATGTGACATGTGGCCCTGCACTGGGGTGCAAGGTGTGATTCAATATACAGGGGAGCAATGCCAGCAGAAGCAATCTGGTCGGCTGGCCAGCCCACCTCTCATGGATTCAGTGGTACTGTAATCTAGGAAGTAAGGTTGGTAGTCTTTGTAAGGGAAGAGGAAAAGGTTGCTCCTGCACCATCAGTGCTTTTTGCATGCGGTGAAAAAGCCGTGCACATGCAATGCTGTTGCGTTCATTCACCTTTTAACTGCTGTTCAGTGTGTATGCCTTGAGGGGCTACTGATAAATCTATTTTTTGTACTGATGTTGCTAACGGAGCGGTCTCGTGGCTTACCGTATCAGAACTGAGCTTACACGTCTTGGGATATGGCGCAGTTCGACTACAGCTATGCAATTTGAAGTAGGAACTAGTCTGGTTTGTTCTAACAGGAGTCAGATTAAATGGTTGCAGGTCATTCCAGGCATCAGTATCAACTGTACTCTAGCTTACCAGGCAGACCTGCAAGAAGAAAGTAAAGGGAGCATGCACATCAGCTAAAATTACCTCTGAATAATTTTTCTGCAAGCAATGAGAGAGTGATCTAGTAACCTGAAATGCCAGCCATCTTGAAGGTATGTTTGTACTTTTCGTAACCTTTGCAGTTGGTGAAGGCTTTGAGCCAAGCATGTGTTGCACGTCAGAGAACTAACTTCAGGCTGAAGCTTGGAAAGAAGTTGGATTTTTCTCTTACTGTTTATTCCCTAAGTGCTTGTGGTGCTTATTATCACAGAAGCTCCATGATAAGAGAGCTGTCTTCTAGGAAAAGGTTTAGGTAACTTGACTACAGTACACATTTATTCTTGCTAAAACTGAGAACACCTGCATTTATGATGAGCTCTTGAATGCATTTGCTTGCCCTTTGCAATCTGCAGCAAAGGAACAGATGGTTTGAACCTAAACCATTGCACTTCAGATGGATTTTGCTGCTAGACTAAATACTGCCTGCGTGAGGTGATGCTTGCTCTGCATGTGCTTGACACAAATGGATGGCCAGACGCCCCGCTGAGCCTTCTGACTCCTCTGGAGCTGGAGTTTGGTGCTCTGCTGGCCGGGGAACAATGAGGAGTTCTCTGGGTGGATGTTTCATTTCTCTTTGCCAGGCACTGCAGCGCTGCCTCGCTGTGTCCAGAGCAATCTGTCCTGCCAGTCCATCTGCTCCAGGTTCCGACAGCCCATCTGCTCTGGCTCTTTCTGTGGCATTAGCCTTGGCTGCCTTGGTGGCTGGGCTGCGATCTGTCATTTTCAGCACCTCCATTTGACTTCACTCAATCCCCTGGATTCCCTCAGTAGGCTTGCTTGGTTTTTCCCCTTTGTGTCCTAGCTAAACTTCTCCTGGCTTGCTCCAATGACACTGAGCCATTCACCACATCACAAAGTGCTGCAATTCAGTTGCCAATTTTTTATTCTTCCCCCCGCCGCGGGCATATCTTAATCTCCTCTTTCCATCCTGAAATTCTACCAAGAGTTAGAAATTATGCCCCTAAACTGTTTTACCATTTGCTGCCATTTGTAGAATTCACATCTATATCTCTGCAGACAAGTTTGTGATTTTGGAATTACTGCCATCTTTCTCTGAGGGTTGAGATTATAAGCCTGGATCTTCAGAGCACTGGCCTTCTCTCCCCTTATTGTTAATCCACTTCACTGTGTGAGCTCTTTGGATCGCTTCAGTGCCTGAATATGCATGCACAGGCTGAACTCCATCTCGTACTGTTCTTGTGTCCTTTGCTCTGTGTTAGTGGAGCAAAGCATGCAGAACTAAGCACTTCACACTTGAGTAGAACTGCTCTTTGCAAAATCGCCTTCCGATGCATTCCACAGGCTACCATTGCAGCTTAGTGCTTGGTGATCTCCACATGATTTAATGCTTAGGAACTAGGAAAATGTTAGCTAAATTAGTGGGGATTAATCCCAAGGAGATAAATTCCTGCTCCTTTCATTAACACATCAGAGGGATGAGCATGCTTAGCATATAACTTTAATTAGCAGATGATACAAGACTCACAAAACGGATGCCTGGTGAAGACTCCTCACCAAGGAACAAGCAAGGGTACGTTACGGCGCGCAGTGGTGTACTTGGGAGTCAGTGCTCTATCTGTTGCTTCATCCTGACAGAGAAGTTCTTCATCTACCGACAGCCCTTTTTGCCTCCCGTCGGGCTTCAACAAAACCTGCAGCAATCCCAGAGGAAGAGCTTGCTGCTGTCATATGCGGCTCAGCCCTTGCGTTCCCCCGGGGTGAAGCGGATCCACCTGTGCTGCCGGAGGCCAGCCGGCTAAAGGGAGCACTGAGGCTTGTTTGGATGCAGTCATTTCCTTAACTAAACCTGTAGAGCAACTGGCTTGTTGGGAGTATCTCGAAGTTTTTCTCTCTCGTGCCGTATCAGAGGTAAACACAAAAGCCTTTCACGGTAGAAGAGTTACTCAACAAATATTATGGAGCTGGTGGGTCACAAGTGATCCTGTCTGCCATGGCTCTGGCCACTAGAAGTGTTTGGAAATCACGGCTTTTGAAGATTTCCACCACTGCAGGGAATAGGGGGCTGGAATATGCCCTTAGGGTGTGCCAAAGCTGCGAATTTGACACTGGGGTCTGCATGGCAGCATGTATCTGTTTCATATCACTTTCCTATCAGGAAAGAGTTAGCTCTGAAAACCGCATTCACTTGAAATTGTCTGGAGATACATTCAGTACCGTTCCGCAGCTGTTACCGGGCTCAGCTACAGGGTCCGTGCCATGGATCTGAGGAGTGGTCTTGCAGTTGACTGCAGGACAAGCTGCAAAATGCCAAACTGAGGTCTGTTTTCCTCTTGGAGGTCATGTGTGTCTCCAGGCAATCCCAAATGGAAGTTGTTTACCTGCTCTATTGGCCCTAGCAGGTTTCGAAAGGAAGGAGCCGTTGCAGCAACAAGTTCTTCTGACGGCATGCTGCAGGGACCGTGCTCAGCGATGAATTCTGCTTTCTAAATGAAGACAGATGATCTGCCGGTCTGAGGTTTAATCGGTCAACACAACAGGGAAGGTGCATGTAATTCAGAGAACTGCAGCAACTGTGTTAGGAAACATGGAGCGGTCTGTGAATAATCAGCCTTCTGTAGTCAGACGTACACCCTGCACGAAAGCATAGATCATGAACTGTAAGTTATGCATCATTCTGCTAAGAATTTGTAAGTTAACCATTCATTCTTTAAAATCTCTTACATGGAATGTGTCACCAGATGGTGCTCTTAACGCAGCTGTCTACATGCCGGTCTCCACGTGAGCAAATAGTTTTATCTTGGCAAGAAGTTCTCAGGCAAGGCTGGCTTTGATTTCTGCAGGTGTGAGAGGTACCTGCTGAGGATCTGTCATTTGCTGGGAGCGAGGCATGGGTGGTGTGCCGAGATCTGCGTGTGTTGCGCTCTATCCCAGGGTCAGTGTTCATGTTTAAATGGGATGTGGTAACCCAGGGACTTCAATCTCATTCATTTCTCTCTCCATCTTAGCCTTAAGAGAGTGTTGTGCTTACTGCCTGGATGTGCAAGCAGAGAGCTGAAGGTGATGCTGTCACATTGCGTGGAGCAAGCTGGAAATGACTGCACTGGGCACAGCTGGCAGCAGCATCAATCCCCCTGCCTCCTGTCATGGAGAAACTCTGTGGACTGTGCCTGCTGGGAAGGAGGTGCACAAGAACAGCCTCAGCTGGCGACCTGCCTCATCTGCCCCCCTTCATCTCTGCGACTGCAAGGCACTCGGGGGTCGGGAAACTTTTCTGTAAGCAGGAGCTACTATGATGGCAATCAGCTTTGTTCCCCTGTCTCTGGCAATCGGTTTGAGCACTGTTGGTACCAACCACAGACAACAGTGGGCTTTTTGTTTGAATCAGGCAGGTAGCATAGGCTCTGGGTGCTCTCTGCACTGCTGAAACCTGCCCAGGAAGAAGATGCTCCTCAGTCATTTTTCATTGCTAAAAATCGTGTCTCGGTTCCTTTTCATGAGCAGAGCAAGTAACCAAGCTAGTAACCGCTGCTGCCACCATAGGCTTACTCTGCGCTCCTGAAAGAAGCAAGGTCTGAGCATCACCTGGAGACAGGAGCCCTGTGCTCTGGCCCTGCATCTGGTGCTGCCTCTTGGTCTTGTGTGTTCTTGATGCTGAGCGAACAGTTGAGACTAGCTGAGATTTGAGCCTGCCATCGATCCTAGCTCCGGATTTTTGTGCTGAACCAGGCCATGCAGCGGACGCTGGATATGTTCATCCTGCTTTGAGCTCTGGCACAGCTGTACGGGAAGACTGAGTCGTAATAATGACCATGGTGTGGACTGGATTTTCACCATTTTCATCTCTTTTCCTGCTGCCCTGCATCTAATGTAAAAGAAGGGCTATAACTACACTGAATGAATTAAGGAACAGCATTTAATGCGGGAAAGACAGGCAGGGCAAAGTTGGCAATACTGAGGCATTTCAGTTATTCCTTCAGTAGGCAACTGGAAGAGCTGACTGGGGCTGCAGAAGAGCTGTGTGTGGTCTGTGTCTCCTGATGAAGCTGCAGTATGTTCCTGGGTTTACCACCCTTGTGCAATTCTCTCCTTCCCTCTGGAAAACAGGATTAATCAGAATGCGTTGTCAGCATTCAGTACTCTGCTTTGTTATTTGGAAGTTTTCTTTCCCTAGCTCAGTGACCACAGCTACAATATGATCTTTGTTACCTCTGCAATTTCTCAGCTCCCTTTGACAGCTAGTGATCTGAACCGCAGTGTGCTGCTGCCTCATGGGTTGGCTGTGGACATCTCAAACCAATTTAATCTTCTGCCCGATTATAATCAATCTAATTCTCCTCCAAATGCACACAGACCCAGTACCCTTTTAGTGTCTGAGCAGAACATAGATGTGTGAGGCCATCTTATTTGCTACTGGCTGTTGAACACTAAATTCTGTAGAAAGTAATTCAACATTGCTATTGCTGGGCCTGGAGACTCTATCCTACTCTGTACTTCCAATGAGCTCTCTCTCTTTCTTGCCTTTACTGTATGATGAGCACAGTGACTGGCTTCACAGAGAAGGTTTTCTGGATGCATGTGTCCAGACATGATTTATGGGGCCACATTTGTAGGTGGTGTAAGTTGACAGAGCTTCATCAAAGTCAGTGGAAGACCTATACCCTCATTTACTTCATGAGTTTGTTACTTCTTACTTTAAACCAAACAACGTTCTTTCTTGTTTGTTCCTGAGTTCCGCTAATAACGTTCAGAGATGACTTTTGCAGTGTGACCCGAGCCAGGAGGGCTCTGGCATGGCAGTCGTGAGGCTCTGGACAATGTCTGAGGCTGGGACCCCCGGCACCCTGGAGCATGTACCGCCCAGGGACAGGGGGTTGGAGGCTTTGGGCCAGTCAGCCTCTGCATATCTGGGCTGCCCATGACTGGGGTTACTCCCTTTGACAGCACTCTGCTGTGATGATGGAGGGCACTTCACTGGCTGAGAGCGGCGGTGGGGAGGATGTTTGACTGTTATCTAAGTAGACCTACTAAGTAAACAGCTTTTTGCCAGTGCTCATGGCTCTGTGTCCTTGCCTCTTGTCATTTTAGAGCCTTGGAAAATAATGTTATCAGTAAGTAAATCGATTTAAAACAAAACCAAAAGACAACCCAGTGAAATCTTGTGGCCCTGAGATTTGATGCTGGCAGGAGCAGCAAACAGCCTGCAATGAGGCAGACACAATCCTTTTCCCCAGGGTGAGCCCTTGGGCACGGCTGCTGGGCTCTGAACCCTTGTGCCTGATGAGAGCAGCCTGTTGCTTTGCTTCTGTTGCACGGCCTCCCTGCTCTTTCCATGGGCAGCTGGCAAGGACACCCTTATTCCAAACTGCAAGGCATGATGCTCCTCTTTCAGGGGGATATGAAGCTGTGGGAAAGTAGATGCAACAGAAACCAACAGCTTGGGAAAGTCCCACATGCTGCATGGCTAATAGAGGAAGCTGGTTCTATTTCTCTATGAGGATCCTTGGGAACTGAGATGATTGCAAACACATCTGTCATTTAGGATTAACTCTCCTGTCCATTGTCACCTGTGGAAGGAGATTATTAAGTAGTGAAGTAAGTAATTGGCAAGGGTTTTCTTTTTTCCTTTTTTACTAATAGGAGTGTTGCAAGGGCTGCTTTGGGCTCCCAGGAGAGATCCCTGCAGAGGATCCCCTGAGGGTAAGCTCTACATGTAACAGAGATCTTCAATGTAGATCTGTATGTCTCCAGCCAGAAAAATCACTTGGATTGCTGGCTGAGGGTCTTGTGAAAGAGGTTTGGCATTGTTATCCAGGATATACTAGGACTGCCTGCGCTGCAGCAAGCGGGCCGGGCGGCAGGACCCCCACCCACAACCCACCACCGTGTCCCTGCGGGCAGGGACGCACCTGGGGCAGCAGGAGAGACAAGAGGTGACGAGTCGCCGTGGCCAAAGACCTGATCCTGGGATCACTTCAGATGGGCCGGACGCTGCAGAGCACGGTGCGTGAGGAGCAGTCAGCAGCTGCCGGGCAATGTGGGGCGGCACCTCTTGGGAAGGTGCCATTTGAGAGGAGACCACTCGTGTCCTTTGGGATGTTGGATGGGAAGCATCAGCACCAGGCAGGGCTGGGAGCAGATCCTGCAGTTTTGGGGGGCTCTCTGGAGGCTGATTGAGCAGGTTAATCAAAGAGCTCTCAAGTTTCTTTTCACATGTTAATTTTCTCCTGAAATAAAAACACTACAGCATTTTCTCTCGAAGGCACAATTGTGCACCATTGCTTTTGTTTTCTCTGTTATAGAAATATTGCTATTTTTATTACTTGTATTTCCACTGGGAGGGATGAAAATAACTAGAATATGGCAAATACTTTGTAAGCACACTGGGAGGAAAAACCCAACTTATAGCTCCTTATTTTCCATTACAGATATCAGTTTAGCTTGTTTCTTCCAGAAGGTTCAGATTAAATATACTTTGCTTTGCTTTTCTGTTTCCTTGAAAACAATTGTGGTTTAAAGCCTGTGCTAATTCCAAGGAGGGTTGGGCTCACAACCTCCTGCACTCTCTGCCAGGTGTTATTGCCTGCAGTGCAGGAGAAAGGTGCTTGCAGATGGATGTGTTCAGTCTCTTACTGTGCTGTGCAGACGCATGGGATTTTTCCAGATTCTTTTATCCAACTCGGTGTCTAGCTCGTTTTCTTCCCGGTAGAAATTGTGCCGAGACAAAGCCATATGCAGTGTGGTCCAGGGCTGTTTCAGATCTAAAGACTACCCACCTCATGGCTGCTAGAGCCGTGTGCGTACATTGGAAGTGTCACATGAACTGTCAGTGGAAATCACTGACCAAAGCCTCGCTCTGCTCTGGAAACACTTAATGCCACCAGGGAAGACCTGGAAACTACGGCAATTATGCTTAAAAGGGCCTCCTCCTGCTTTCCTGAATTACAGTGGCTGAGGAGCATATGAGAGCAAAGGCTTCTCGGCAATCTTTAGCACTTTATTACTGAAGACAAATTTTAATCCACCTTCTGGGTTCTGACACCAGCATTTTATGTTGACCTTCAAGGAAAGTGCAGTCTTTTTAAAATAGATTATTCAGTGATACTGGTAATAGTGTCCATGGCACAGAGGGTTGAAATGAGATGCTAAAAGCAGCAATTTTTTTATCTGTTCTCAGAAAAAGGATGCGTTAACATCTGTCATTAACACTGGCCAGTAAAGGCCAACTTGATTCTTCTCATAGCTGTGTACCCAGACAACGGCCACATTTTAGTTTTTTGCAGCATTACAGAAACAGGCTTTTGACCTTGGGGGGGAGACAGTGACTAACTAACTTTATAAATCAGGCTGAGGAACTGAAATGGGTCTAATCCCATCCTAACACTCATTCCTGTGAGTCAGTCGCATGTTAAGGTAACAGGATTTCCTGCCATAAGCTTCCTGAAATGTAGATCCTAAGTAACCCTAGCTTGTCAAACCGACCCAGAGCTGACAGGCCTTTGTAGCAGCGTGTGTCACTGCGACTGCGCACACGAGGCCTGTGCCTCGCACAGCCGCCTCGGCCTGGAGGCAACCGAGATGTCAAGTCCTCGGGCAGGTACCCCAGCATGGGCCACGGGCTCTCAGTTCCTTAATTTTATTGTGCCTTGTGTTCAATGCAGATGCTTGGAGAACGGAAGGTCGGCGTTCCCCAGGCTCTTTAGGGAATGGCTGATAGCTGCACTACCCACCACCACATCTTGCTGATACAATCTCACCTGATGTCTCTCAGCCATCTGATGCTGCTGGAACAGAAATGGCTTTTTAGAGCTTCCAGCCCTGCCAAATCATGCCATGACTGTTCACCTTGAGCACATGCAAAGATTCCAGGTCAATAAATATATATTCAGAAGTCCCGTCACCAGAAAACAATTTTTGATGATAGTCCTGCCCCTAGAAAGCTTCTTGCCTGGATGCACTCAGCTTCAAAGAAGTCTGTCTTTGGTGTCCATTTTTTTGTGCAATAAGCTGCAGTGCCTCTTGGCATTAGTGCTTTTCAGGACACGAAGCCACATTTTCTTGCTGTTAAACCAATGAAGCTAGCACTCCACAGGAATACCTCGCTGACGCTTTGGGACAGGATCTTGCAGCAGACACTGCTTACCCCTTGCCGCGGTGGCCTTTTTGCTATGCAGGTTCATCATGTACCGCGCTGAGGAAGCGAATGAATTTTTTCATCTTTCAACTTCACATCTCAGAGTTTGCTTGCAGTGGAGCCGGGGACTGTCACTTCAGGCTACAAATTCAGGATTATTCTTCCTTTCTTCTTCCTTGTGTTGCCAGGATATTCAAGGAGAGGTATGTCTAGAATTGAGTAACTGCTCCCAAGAAAGCTGATACAGGGAATGAGCAGCCACTATGCAGCCAGGAGAGACTAGGTGTATACAAGTGGGGAACCAGCATTTCCTTTATGTTTCTAGTATTGCATTGTGCAATAAACGGAGCCTTGGCAAGTTTTATTGCTAAGCAGCATGAGGGACCAAGTCCTGGAGACCTTTGCGTTGGTGAATGTTTCTGCTGGAGATGAACAGAGGAGCAATCTGTGCTTTTTTTGGGAAAAAAAGAAGTGTACATCATTGCTCTTTGGGGAAAACACAGCTCTGCCTGACTACCCTCTGCACCATGGGAGGCGCTTCTTTTTTTTGCTGCACTGTTACCTGCAGAAATGCAAAGCTCTGTCTGCTCCGTATGCTCCTGGGAGCAGAGGCAGGAGACCGCAGCTTTCTGGCAGCCCTGTACCGCACACAGTCCAGTACAGATTTAACACTTAGCGCAGAGCTTGTTTAGATTTTTTTTTTCTTCTAAAGTTAGTCTGAGCTCAATTCTTGCTACTACTATTGGATTTACGCTAATTCTTAAAGCTCTGTCTCCGTTATGGCAAACAGGGTCATCTCTTCTCTGTGCACAGAGATTGGGTGAGGATGTTGGGTTTGCGTTTTGCTTGCTGCTTGCGCACCGTCAGCCACCACAGAAGATCTGCCTGTCAAAGCAGTATGTGAAAGTGCACAGCAATACATGTTACATTTATACACAGATGGCACATCGATGTTGCCAAAGGATCCAGATCAGCATTGTTTTTCCTGGCAAGAAGCTCTGAATCATTTTTGAGCTGTTTCCAATTATCATATTAACTGGGAGAATAAACAATATCATACTTAGTTAGAACTGGCATAAATAAAGGCTGCCTCTCCCTCTCCAGACTTGATTATTATTTAAAAAAAAAAAAAATCAGCTTCAAATAGATCCTAGTCCAGATTAAATGAATAGCATGTTCTGTCTCAACTGGACAAATAAATTTGTGATTCCACCTTGGTAGCACACATTCCCATAGGTGTGACCAGATATGCTGAATGGAAAAAAATTTTGTACGTATAGTTAGCCATGTTTGGACTCCAGACATAAAGAGCCTACAATTAGATACGTATGAACATACTCTCATTAATCGAATTGCAGCGTGCTACAAAACTTTCTAGTTCCTCAAATGTTTGTGGTAGTATTGTCTTTGGTGCTTGTCCTCTGCTTTACTGATGGGAAAATTATCATCCTTTCTCAGTCTGCTCACTCGCAGATTATTATGAATTTTACCGCTTTCAATCTTGGTTACTGAGCACTATGTGCAGCCCTCTGACTGATGCAAGCTATAGCCAGTATTTTCATTCATTTTGTGGTCTTGTCTGAAGTGATTATTTCGAAGGTAACTCAAGAGCTGCATTGCTGCATGGAATGTATTTCTCTGTGTAATCGAGGTCCATTGAGCCATTTTTCCCTACCATTTATTCAACTCTAAGCCCTTCTAGACTAGCTAAAGATACAGCTTTTTCTATTTAACTGTTAGCTTTGCCTCTCTAACGTAACATCAGGACACTGGACAAGAAGATAAATGCTACCATATGAAAGGAAGGCATGCCATGCTTTCCTAAATGCCATGTGAATGCAGCTGCAGGGAACAGCTTGCCAGACACGGGAAGTCCAAAATGCCAGGGTGGATGCGAATGAGACAAAGCTGCTGGACCCCTTCAGAGAGCGTCAGCTCTGCCCGGGTCCCTGGGAGCATGTGGGGGGCACTTGCCTCTGCTGTTCATACTGGAAGGTGGAAACACAACTCCGGGAGCAATTTGGCCTCCAAGTACAAACGCAGTCTGAGGCAGGCTGCTAAAAGGGTGCTCTGCAGCGGTCTAGGAGCGGAGCCTGTGCCCCTCTTCTGTGCTCCTGCCTCTCACCCTGTGGCTGTGGGGGGGGCCAGCATGGCTGGGGAGGGGGCACAGCACAGACTGGAGGGGGGTGGAAGCTGCAGTGCCTGAGGAGAGGGGTCTGGCTCCTCCGGAGCATTCCCCGTGTGGCTCCGTGTGCCAAAGTGGGAGCTTCCCTGCCAGAGATGAGAGGCAAAATCCTGCATCTCAGTAAGCCATACCTATGCGTACATGGGAGAAAAGAGGTAGGCACCATAGTCCATGCTTGGGAAAAGCAGTGTTTGGATTTTCAGACATGACAGCTGCTACATGGCTGGTTTCCAGCCATCTGTGCTAGAAAATAAACACTGCGTATGACGTAAATTCAAAGTTACAAGATGCAAAAAAAGTCTGGTTTTCTGTTCTGAAGAAATATTTGTTGAGAGTATAGATGCTAATACGAGGGTCTCCTGCTATTGTTACCCAGCAAGTCTGGAATCCTCTGATGTGTAAATGAAGGTGAATAATTGACCTGAGGTGACTTTAGATTTAAAAGTATAAAGTTCTTGGTTTTACCTTTGAAATAAAATTAGCTTTTTTCCAAATAATTTAATTTTATTATTGATTTCTGTGTTACAAGCTCTCAGTCGGACATTAAACCTTTTCCGAAGAGTTTGGTTGGGGTGGAGGTTTTTTTCTCTGTTGAAATCTCTTTAAGGTAAATGCAACTTTCAAATGCAGTACTTGACTGATGTATTCCAGGAGTGCCTCTCCTAGTGCCAGTTTTGGTAGCTCAGGCAAAAACTGTTGCGGTGCTGGGGACGTGTGGTGATGGTATCATTTAGCCAGGGGCTCGCTTGCATCCCCTTGGGTCTCACTGTACTTTGGTTTTTGGGAGTTTGGGCCACAGGTGCACTGGAGGAAGAGACGAAAGGAGGAGCAGTGGAGAGGTGCTGCTCCTCACCAGGTCCAGCTCAGCTCCTTTCTTGCCTGGCCGGGAGCACGACAGCACCCGCATTGCCAACAGCTCTCACAAAGTGTCATCGGAGATGCCTGTGCACATGTCAAAGCTGGTCACGTGTAACTTATGGGTTTCAGTGGTGCAGGGGGCAAACCGGCTCCATTTAGAAAAATCTGGGGAGGCTGTGATGAGTGTTGATGTACTTATTCCTTGCTTCTTACTGTCTTTAGCTCGTGTTTTGAAGCTGGCTCCCAAGCCTGGGACCCTGTTGCTAGTGAACTGTAGGTGGTCACTCAGCACAGGATTTTATCACTAAATCCCAACGTACATGACCTCCACTGAGCTATCAGGACGTGGTGTGTGCAGACCATAGCTGCTCGAGCCACTACTTTGTCAAAGTAAGTTGGGTGAAATCTTTTTTGGGGGGGGTCCCAGTGACAAATGTAAACTCGATTGCTACTTGGGGATGCTTCAGCACTCTTTGCGAGAAACTGTGTGAACCTGGTTTGGGATGGTCTGGTGCTCTGTATGCATTTTGCACACCTTTTATTAAAGTACAGTTGGCTTCCAGGATATATGGTGTTTCATGTGGCCACAGAAGCTATAAGGCTGGATTTGCAGTGCTCTAAAATTTAGCGTGGCTTACACCCTGCCTTGCAGAACAGTCTTCCCCAGCTCTGAGAAATCAATGGCTGATGTTTGCTTTCTGCCCTACAGTGGCCTCCTGGACAATGCACGTATTAGAATTTTCCTAGAGGAGGGTAATGTTGTCCTGAAAGGCTGGGGGTTGCTTTGCTCATTTGTCTTTAATCACTTTTGCATATGCTAATCTGGTTCTGGAACTGCTGTCATAAGTGGTGCTTTCAAGCAGTGGGCAGCAGACCCCTAATGGAGAGAGAGCTCAGATGTTTGGGATGCAGTCACTCTGAGGAGGACTCTTAACAGGGAAGAAGCAGCACCAGCACAAGGTGATCGTAACTTAACCTATGTCGTCTCTTGCTCTTTTTTTCTTTGTGTGCTGATGGACGTGTTATTAATCTGCCCAGGTGAGCAGCCTGCTCGTTACAGAAAACTAGTTAGGCTTTGTCACAGTTGCCAAGTAAACATCATCTCTCATCCTTCCAGCCTGCCCATGGAGGTCTCGGAGCCCCGGCTGTGGCTTTCTTTGCATGGGCTCTCGCAACCCGCTCTCAGGACTGCAAATCCCTGCGCCGCATCGTGACTGCCTCCGCAGGGTGGACTCAGCTCAATGCCTGTCACATTCCTCACATCTCAGTCGCAGGTGGAAGAAAATGTTCTGTAGGACCTTCTGCAGCAGCACTAGGTTTCTTCGCATACATGAGGGTACATATGCAAGTGCCTCCTCTGGAGCGGGAGGCAGAAGTAAACCAGATGTTCTGCTTTGGAAAACATCCTGGACTGAACTGTTGAAGCAAAACCGTCATGAACTCCTTTATACTTCAATACAGCTAAGAGGCTGTGGCAGGGTAGGGCCTAGCCCCTGGTGGATGTTGTATGGACCCAAATCGGGGAGGAAAAGGCCCTTCTGTAAGGGCTGTACAGCCTAAGGAAGAATACGGTGCGACGAATAAAGAAAGACAAAGGCTGGGGATGTCAGTGACAGGAAGGATTGGTTCTAAAGACAGGTTTGGGGCATAACTTGAGTTTCAAGTTTCTTAAAAAAGATAACTAGGTGGGTGGTTTTAGTGAGTTTATCATGTAAATGTAATGCAAAGTATACCCGAGCTTGAGCTTCTGGGAAATGACTGGTTTAGCTTCCAGCCTTGCAAACTGGAGTCTCTACTCGGTAAAAACGGACTTCTGCAAGCCGTGGTGCTGGCAGCGAGCAGCTGGCGACGTTGGTGTTTGCTTGCATGTGGCAAACGTTTTCAGGAAGGCTTCCTCATCTGCAGATATGCCTCAAACTGTTTGCAGCAGCAGGTTGTACAGCACTGACCGGGAGGTGGTAGTATCTAATTAAAAGTGCCTCTTTGTGACCCATTGCAGGATATTGCTGTATTAAGGAAAGATTTCGCTCAGGTTGTTATGGCAACCGAAGTTTTTGGAAGGAGAAGTGCTTAGTAGGTAAGTTGCTCTTGCCAGAGAGAGGTTGCTGCGCTGGATAAAGCGGTGTGTGGCAGAAGCCCACGCTCAGCTCGCAAGGACAAAGTCTCAGGGAGCACCGGTGTGACCGAAGGGGTCACGTCTGCAGCTGCTGGGGGGTGTGGGGGGGGTTGGAGCCCAGGCTGGCCGGGGCTAGAGGCAGCCGGGACAGATCCCAGAGTTTCCAGCCTGGGGAGTGGGACGCCGAGATTCGAGGCGGGGG
>JANZLQ010000055.1:365171-407787 GCA_026212715.1 Elanus axillaris
GGGTTGCAGCTTTGCAGGAGCCTGTGGGGCTGGGCTGGGGGGGGGGCGAGGGGGGGTTAGAGGACCTGTGCTGCAGGGGAGCCCGGTGCTGCTGCAGCGGGTACTTGTGTAACCCCTGGGACTCGCGGTGCGAAGGCTCAAAGTGCTTCAGCAAGTCCCTGACAGACAAAATAGGCACCGTGGCATGGATCTGAAGGGACTCCGGGGCGACTGAGGGACCCGGAGCTTTAGCCCGGCCTCTCCAGGATGCTCGTTATATTTGGACTAGCTTCTCTGCTCCCGAAGCTGCAAGAAATCATTCTGCTGTACATAATTTTAATTGCCCGTTATGCAATTGATTCTTTTCCCAATCCTGTCAAATCTGTTCTCCGTCCAGAAGCGTAGCTTTGTTACGTGGCATGACCCGTCTGTTAGGTTACAATAGGAATAAAAAAATACCGCAGAAAATAAAAAAACCCCGAAGAATCCAATTATGAAGTAGAATAGCATTCTCAATCTCTATTGCCATCTGCAGCCTGTTGTGTTAGGACCGGTACAAACAGATCAATAAAACCTGCTGCTTTTCTTATGTTGCCTTTGGCAGTTGTAAGTAGTTTGTGCAGTGTTCACGGGAGCATGTTCGTTTCCCTTGTCTGGTGATGTGCCGCCCTCAGCCAGAAGATTTCAGCATTCACTTTTTTTGCAAAATTGCTCTGGGGCTGGGATTTGAAACTCTGCACCGGGCGAACGGATAAGGAGCAGCGATTAAAGGGTTAAAAGAATTCTCTGGGCTGCAGCTTTAACAACATGGTATGGAGGGCATGAAATTGAATTTGGTAGGAGGTTCTTTGTCTGGAACACGCCTTGGCAGTAAACAGATCTGAGCTCAGAGGCAATAAGGCATCGGGAGCCGTGGCAGGATTGCAGCAAGCTGTGGTTTCGGAGCCTGACGGGAGACTCCCTGGCCTGGATGCCGAGGAGGGTTTGTGGATCGGGAGCATTGCCTGGCACAGGGTGTCCCTTAGGGCGCTGCCGTGACAGAGGATGGAACTGGTGTGAATCTGTTTGTGTGATTAAAAATAAACAAACCCTCTTTTCCTAGTTTGACTTTCTTAGACAGCAGAGGGGGATAGCGGAGGATGCAGAGTGGGAGATGAGTGGTACCAAGGATGACGGCCGTTGTCAGAAGGCAGTCCGCATTGTCACCGAGCTGTGCCGGAAGAAAAGTCTGCCTAGCTTGGACCTGGACACTTGCAGGGAATTCCTCCTGCTGCCTTCCGACCAGAGCCTGATTATCTCCGAGCCAGGTACAGTACTCTGGTCCTGTCTGCTCAAGTAGTGCTTGTGATTGCCAACAGCCGGAGGAAGGCAGGAGGACTCTCCCAAGGGAAGGGAAATGTTTGCAAGCCCCGTGTTAGACTCGGGGGCATTGGTCTCGGCACGCATCACTGCGTGGTTATTTTCCTTTATGTGTTCCACTCTCAAGTTTTGGGTGCAAGTACTGCCTCACTTGTTGATGCGAAATGGTGTAGCCTGATGGGAATAGCTGCGCAGAGGGGACAGATGGGATGTTACGTTCTGGTAAGGAGGTGGTTAATGAGATAAAGGTTCTGTGAACGTTTCTTATTTTTCTAAAACCAGACTCCTGTCCTGTTTAAAAAAAAAGCAGTAAAAAACCCCCTATTTAAGCAACTGAGATGACAGGAACTGATTGCTGTTATCCCGGTTTGAGAAAAGGAGGGACTTGCATGGATTTTTGTTCACCAGCAAGGGATCTTAATGTACTTTCATGCATTTGTTTTACTTTCCCTAACAACTGCCTGAAGTTGTTCCTCGTCAGCTCGTAGAGAGACCTAGGGAGACACGCTGGTATGTCCGAGATTAATCAAGGGCCAGCACACTGCTGTAAGAGCAAAGGGGCATTTCTTTATTGCAAAGTGGTTAATTTTCTGTACACTTCTGCTCACAGCTTCTTGTTCCAGAGAGGTTGTCTTCTGCTATAACTTCAGAAGACTTTGGCAGGGGGGGAGCTTACATCGCAGGCTGGCATGCTGAGGAGCTAAAATAAAAACCCCGTGCTTTTTAGCATTATTGATTACATGCTGTAAGTCGTTGGTATATTAGAACATTTGTGTAGAGCGCTTCTTTTAAGATAACGATCTACCAGCCCAGCCTGATTTCACAGCATAAGTTTTCCGAAACTTTTCTTCTCTCCTGAGGACAGCTGTGCAGAGCCCAGGTGCAGCACAGTAGCCTGTCAATCCCTGTCCAAGGACTTCTGTGTCATCTTGCTTCAGTCTCTCCTGCTCTTCTCTGCCACCGTCTTGCACCAGGATATGACTGGCACCCAGGGCACACTGGCAGCTCTCCAGTTTTCCTGAGCTTCTGCCATATGTTTGCTTGCAGTGGTGTTTCCACCACTGTTTTGCCAGTATGTCCATCCTAACACCTTCCTTTCACATGCCACTCTGCTTGTAACTTCATTGGCATCTTAAAATGACTTTGCTTTATACCTGCTTGTTCTGAAGGCCTCTTACCACTGCTGATACTGTCCTTACGCATTGCATCCAGTGCAGCTGTTTTCTCTATTGCAAATAACTTACTGCATTGCTTCGTAATTTCTTTCCTTGGTACCAAAATTAACGTTTTCCCGACTCTGTGCAGTACACGTTACTGCTCTTGTTCCATCTGCCCTGATATAACAGATTTGCATTGGTTTGTGCAGTCTGTTCAGGATCTCGTTTTCAGATTGCGATCACATCATCATATGGCTTTAACATCTCAAATGCTTGTCTGCTCTAATCTCTGGTTTAAGTGTCAGCCTCTACCCCAGTGCCCTGGGCAAGTCATGCTGGGCTGGCTGACTGCACCGGGTGCATTAACAGCTATTACTATTGTCTCTGCTCTGCATGACTGGGCCCATTTTTATGTCTAGACAGCACTGAGGACACCATTTGGGCCCAATGGGTACTAGTATTTCTCAAACGCCTGGATGTAAAACTGCTCCAGCAAAGGAAACAAATCTGTTTGCATTAAGCGTTAGCTAATACAACCGTTACAGTGGTAAGATACCTTTCCCATTAGTGTCTGGATGTTTATCTAATTATCTGCATTTGTGCTTTGTCTGTTTTACATGGAAGACTGATGTTAAGCAAATTTGCTATCGGCTACCTGGAGTCCTATGTGCAGATCTGGCAAGTCCTTCCTCATAAAGGTATTCAAACAAAAAGTGAGGTTGTGCGAAGATGAGCAGTGATACGGCTTTGCGACAAGGTGCCACATCGGTACCGACGGGGAAGTCAGAGGAGCCGTGCAGCATGAGTTCTGGGTCCTGCTGAGGTGTGCTCGTGCTGGACAGCACAACCTCGGCAACCTGGATGCGAAGTTTGCTGCAGTAAAATTGTCCCTATTTGTCATCATCATGTGAAGTCAACAGCTCCTCTGTCAGTTTGTAACCTCCCGGATAAATCTGTTAGCTAATGGCTGAATCAGCTTGGCTTGTCAAGTGTCTTGATGAAGTTTGCATCGTTTGCGAGCAGGCAGACGAAAGCACTGTAATGCTGCCAAAGCTGGAGCCAGGGCTGCTTCTGCACAGCTCTGCTTGCCATTAGACTCTGAGAGGTGGGTTGGGTTTTTCTGATGTTTCATGTATTGATGGAGAGCAGTATCTTCTGGGGATGCAGTGGAGTTGCAAAGAAATTAGCCAGGTATCACTAGCCTTCTTGAACTGCATCTGACAGTGGAAAAAAACCTGTGAATATAAAAATATTACTGAGTAGTTTGTGTAGGTATGTCAGTATGGTTCTATGCAGTCATTATTTCTTTTAAACCATTTTGGATTGAATGTGGAAAGTGCTACTGTGCATAAAGTAGATGCTCCTGGGTTATGTAATAGCTGATTCTCCTACTTAAAGTCAATAAGAAAAATAGAGCTGCAGTGTTTCTCCAGTATGCCATACGTTACTGTACACTCAACAAAGGAGCATTGCAGGCTGCTGCTGCTGACTAGTAATCCCACAGCTATGTCAGAAAAATAAGGTATTTGGATGAGGAAGGTTTTGGTATCGATGCGTCGGTGGATATGCGAGGGTGAGCTTTGCCTGCAGTTTGGCCCGTGGTGGTGCCAGGAATAGAACTATCTCTTGGCTGTGGGCCCTGAGATCGAGCAAGATGCAGCATCCTTTTGTTGTGCCTATCTAAAATCCTCCCCCGTAGTTCTCTCCATCTGATAGCTCTCTTCCCTGCCAGGCCTCAGCTGTTGGGCGGTGATGCTGTGAGTGTGACTATACACAGGCGTAAGCCATAGAGAGTGGAAATGCCTGTGGTATAGGGACAACATTTACCACTGCAGTGATGTGCCCTAAATAAATAGAAACATCATTTCTCTGCCCTGGAGGTGCAGTGTGTACTCGAGGATATAGCTGAGAGTTTTGCGGACGAGTCCTGCTGAAGTGCCAAGCACTCGGCTGACGATGCAGGAGAGCCCACGCTGCCAGACTCCCATGGGAGCGCACCCATGTCACCTGGTCCCTCTGCCCAGCGGAGTGGAGCGGCTTGTTGGGGAGCGACCGGCTACAGGGTCTTTGGGAAACAGGGTGCCAAATCCTGCTTTCCAGGACCCGCTGTGAGCTCCTGTGGTGGAGCGAGCTCTCCCCTGGCTGCCCCTGCCCAGGGATGCTCCCAGGGGGTACGAAGCCCATGGTTCTTGCTGCAGGCAGCTTGGCTCCAGCCTGCCAGCATCCCCGGGTACCAGGCATTGCCTCCTGCCCTCCACAGCTCTCGCCACCGCGAAGCGTGCTGTGCGCTTGTCTGCACGGTCAGGTTGTCGCTCAGTTTGGACTGAGTTGTCTTACCGACTCGCTGCCAGCGTTCACCTGCACCAGGTCCTGCTCCTCGTGGGTGCACAGTGCCAGGTCTGACTGCAGACAGAGGCTGCCAGCCAGTCCTGAGAGGTCATGCCAAACAGGGGGTGGTACAGAAGATGGGAGCTTGACTCCACAGAGAGATTTAAAACCAAAATGGTCATTCTGAAATGAATGTGCAGGTGGAGACCGGAGCCTGTGGCTTGTGATGCTTGCTGACTTTAAAGGACGGTGCACGGGTATAGGAGGGAATTTACACCAGGATCAGAGCACATCCAGGAGCAAAACCCTGGGTTTGATTTCTAGCTCCAGCACTGCTGTGAGCAACTTTCTTTAAATAACATAAGTTGGGGTTTTGCCTCAGTGTTTCCATTTGTAAAAAGCTCCACTGCCCTGTAGAGTAAGTACAGGATACAATGGATGATGTGCAGAGGTGTTGCGGTTTTTACCCAGAAAGTCACTACAGGATTGCGTGCACAGCAGCCCCTGTTGATCTCGGCACAGCCTGTGTACCCTCCTCAAACCCTTTCTTATGCACCGATTCACCCTAGCCAAAGCGCTCTAGTGCTTTCCTAGTGCAGGATATGAAAGCCGAAGTGAGAGGAAGAAAAAGGGCAGCTGGGGAAAATGCAAAACCAGAAGAGACTTTATGATAATTTCTGTTTCCTAGCACACTTTGTCAGCTGTCCTTCTGTGCTCTAATCCTGCAATAATTCAGAGCACATTTAGTATTTTGCCCTTTGTGTGAACTGTGCTTTTTAAACTTCATGATGCAGGCAGTACATCTTGTACAGCGCTGAACACCCTCCTGGCACTTTGCAAATACTATTAAAATGTTAAACCCACAAGTACGTAAGTGTTCTTGCTGTAGGCAGAAAAAGGGGTGAATTTTTGTAGGCAGAAAAAAGAGGTTTTTTTCGTTGCAGGAATGTTGATGTCGAAAGATCACCTTTATAGGGAGAAATCGCTTTTGGAGTCTTTTTCTTGGAAAAAGTTATCCCTTGATAGGATAGTTTGACTAAGGGGAAAATTGATGACACACCCATTCACTGGTATGGGATGCCTACAGCCACTACCTGTGAAATATGGGCAAGTCTTGAATTTACTTGCCAGCTGTAGTAACACACTTTTCTGAATCACTGTTGGAGTATATCTTAAGTAAATATAACAGTAAACATGTTTAAAGCCACCCAAGCTAATATTAATCACTGAAGCTTGTGTTTCCAGAGGCCAGGCACATGAGGAGTAGCACCTTGGGGCAAAGATCTTTCTTATCACTGAGTAATGCACTTGCAAAATGGATATTGCCTTCCTCTGCGAGCATCTGGTGCACTAGCAGGAAAAGAGCAAGCTAGAGCTACGTGCAGCAGATTTGCTCTTTAGCTCAAGTAAAACTGGTTTGTGCTCTGATCCTGAAGGTGTCAGGTTCAAACCTCACTACCAGAGGAAGGTTTGCAAAACTATATTAAAATAAGGTTAAAACTAGCAGCGTAAATCTATGGAAAATGGATTATATAACCTGTCTCTATGAACATGTGTCTCTGCTTATGCATTGTGTGTGGATCTATGACTCTACAGCTTCCTCTGGCTATGCGCTGTGATGGTCCCAGTAAATAAAATGCACCTCTGGAGCTGTATGGAGTGTGTGTGTTCAGGAGCTTTGTAAGTACCTCTCTGCATAGATGCAGGTTTGCATCTGCCTAATTGCTGCTGGTTGATTCATTCCTGAAGCAGTACAGGGAGGCTGATCATGTTTGTAGCTTTTTTTTGCGGACCTCGGAGCCTGTTCCAGTGCAGCTGCAGTAGCCTTATGCATAGTCAGGGATCAGCATCTAAAACTCCATAGAAACAGGCAGCCAGATTGCTGCTGGTGTTGGTTGAGCGTGTGAGCAGGCTGAGGACAGTGACCAGGGACTGAGCTGAGGCGCAGATACCTCTTTGGTAAGTCCGCATTTCTGAAGTTACTTTGTTAATTTTTTGCTTTTTTTCCTAACGTGGAGCCTTTTTTCCTTAACAAACATTGTGTTTCAGCAGTTTCTGTCTTTGCCGTTGCAACATTTTCTTCTGCTTTGAGTATTCTCCCTAGCTTTCACTGAAACCAAGCATGTGCTTTTAGCTAGTTCAAATCGGGGCACAGCCTGACTCTGATCTTCTCCATTGTTTTGCGGGATGACTCTGAGAAGCTGGTATTTTTGCGTTTGCAGGTGTTTGCTGCTTGACATCTTTGCTTTGTTGAAGTCATACCAGTGCAATGTGCACAGCCTGCTGCACATACCATGTATTCACTAACAGTCATATAGTCTCACATGTGCGTATTTATTGTTCAGACATAAAATCAGAACCATACCTAGGTCTCATGTCTGATACAATTTTTCATTTAACTATAGTTTCAACTGTCTTTGCTTTTCTTACCTGTTTCTTCTTCTTACTGTTCACGTTTCTAGGTACAATCGCATATTCCTCCTTTGGACCCCAGGTTTCCATCTCATGTTAGTTAGGCAGCTTTTCCTAGCTTCAATATTTGTTGCTTCTTTTTCAAATATGATAATATGTATTTTTCCTTCCTATCTGTATATTGCAAAATCAGGAAGCTTGTCTGTAACAGTGCTTATTGTTTCAATCCGGTGGACTGGTTAACATAACAGTGACTTAGGCTGGCAGCTGTTTGTGAGATGTGATTTGTCCCTCTGCCATGCATTGTCTTTAATTATACTTGTACTTTGCAAAATGGCATCCTAGAGGGACAGAGACGGGATATTTGGAGTGACTGTACATTAACTGTACATTTTCCATGTCTATAGAAAAAAGAAAGTTATCCTGCAGGGTGTCTTGTACATAGTGAAACTGCAGATGCTAATTAAGGCCACCTTCATATTTAGTTCAGTTTGTTATGCTGTAGCAGGTTAGTGTTTGACAACATCACAGGAAACCGTGCGGCGAAGACTAAGGGCAGGATGCCAGAAGCTCAGTTCATACAAGCGCTTTCAAAACCATCATTAAGACATACAGCCCTAGAGTATTGGGTTCCATGGAATAATAATTGCCCAGAAATTCTAGCACACCAGTGTCTCTGGTAATGTAAGTATTACTCTGATTTTCTATGCATGTTTGTAACTGCTGCAAAGAAATGCATGTGCTCTCGTGACAACACAGTGAGTATAGCGAGCACCTCCTCAAATGCGTTCTTTGCATACGCAGTACTTCATCTCTTGGACGCCTGTGAGCATTTGCTCAGAGTTATCTGAGCTCAGTTCTGAATCTGGTCTTTGGTCAAAATGTTCATGCTAAAAGGACTTGGAGCTGCATGGCATGGAGCGATATGAGTCGTTGGAGAAGGGAAAAAGGAATCTCAGAATCCATTTAATAAATCTATAGGATCAGGCAGCCCAGCCTGCATGCGTGACTGCTGCGTAGTACATTTTAGGGGTTAAAGATCTCTGTCTTTGTTACAAGCTAATGGAAGCAGCAGCAGCAGCAGCTAATGACAGGAGCAGAGCCATTCAGGGAGGAAGTTCCCTGATCATTCAGTGAAGCTTGAACAAAGAAATGCTCTTTTCATAACTGCTGCATTTCAGCACAGGGTCCCTGTACTGAGCAGCCGGTCCCATGCAGGTGGGTGGCTGGGGAATCCTTCCCAGCTGCTCTGCATCCTGCACAGAGCCTTCTTCAGACAAGCTGGTGCTGTTTTGCCATGCAGATCAGACTTGTCTTTTGTCTGCCAGTTATTATCAGCACCACAAGTTGAGAGAGAGAGAAAGAGGGCATGACGTGGGCTTAGGTGGTCATACTGGGTCTAGATGGCTTTAATTGGCAACCTCACCTCCTGAGGACATGGATCTGTATATGAGCCGCTCTTTGCAGTGTCTGGAGCCAGGGGAGTTCTGGATGAATCCTTCATCTCTTGTTTTGGGTTCCCTGTGGGGCAGGTCCAGGCAATAAAGCTCTTCCATCATGCTTTCACGCAGGCAAGGAGCACCCTTGCACTGGCTGGGGGGGGGCCGTGTCCCTGGGCAGGGGGGCACTTGGCTGAAGGAAAGCCTGCAGAAAGATTTCTGGGCCACCTTGTCCCCCACCTGGGGCCTTCTGCCATCCACTGGCTGAGCTTTGCTTTTTCGGGTTCTCAGGCTGTGTCCTCTCGTGAGAGCCCAGATCGCAGGGCTGGGGGCTGCCCAGCAGCCGTGCCGGGGTGAGAATCGGCACTCGTGGCAGGGTTCACCCTTCAGGCCGCAGGCTGGGATGGGAAGAGACCCTGATTCTGCTCCCGGTCAAGCTCTATCCTGAGATCTTTTCAGTGAAGCCTGATTTTAGGGGTTTTTTTTTAACCAAAATGGAGTCAAAGAGAGAGCCACAGGGAAGCATTTCCCCAAAACCAAACCTCGCTGTAGAAAGTGGAGGGCAGAGAGACAGCGGCTCTGGTGCAGCAAACGTGGACACTGAAGCAGTGCTGACCCTCGCACCTCTGATGTGTCAGGACAGTCATGGCTTTGACCAAGTTTTTGAAGGGAAATTTTAAGGTCCAGGGTCTTTGGTCACTTAAGGGACACAGAGTGACAGTGAAAAGCTTTTCTTTTTTTGTTTGCATTGCATCTTGAAACACAGTTGTACTTCTAGATCCCAGAAGTGTCTGTATTATGGTGTTTTGCTCTCTGCCCAGCTCTGCTCTGCTTCAGCGGGTCTGGGTAGAGACTTCCCTCCCCATGTTGAACAGCCTCAGCAAGGCTTCCCGGGCACGTCTTCGGTGCTCGGCTCAGGTCCTGTATCTACAGGGTCACATCATGGGAGGAAGATGATGCTCAGTGTCAGTTATTTAACCTCAGCCCAGGGACACTGTGTGTATTCAGCACTGCCGAGTCGTTTACAGATGTTGCTACAGCATATTGTGATAAAATGTCATGGGATTAGCACACAGCTATGTAGTATAATTATACGCAGTGTGGCTTATAATAGTTCATTAGATTGTCATCAGTTAGGCATAAAGCAATGACAACGCTTACTGTCTCATTTATAATACTCTAGAGAACAGCTGATTAAGAAACAAAGTGACCTAAATCACTGGGGAATGTTTCCTTTGGTTTGGAACAATTGTTTTTACTTTTTTGGTCGCTTTTGGTAACAGAAATGCTGCACTGCTGACACCTCAAAGTTCCCCTTCTGGTTCCACAGGCCAGCAAAAGTTTGAGTAACAATGTGCCTTCAATGCAGCGTGGAGGGAAAGTCTGAACTGGCAGGTAGGTCAATAACTGAATACCAACTCATTTAGCCTTGAGAAGCCTTTGATCAGTCTCCTCTGGTCCAGCTGTTCTGCTGGGGCACGGCCGTTCTAATAATGAGCATTAGTTATTTACTCTGGGTATTGACACGGGCCTCTCAGCACTGTGTACAAAGCCCGTAGTCACTAGTGGGCAAGGTGGGTTTCGCCTCCAGGTCCCCACTGGGGAGCCCAGGCCACGGACGGATCGGGGACTGCCCATCAGCGGAGCCGAATTCCAAGCGGGAGGCTGTGTCGGCACTGCCGAGGATGTCCGGGCTTGGCTTTCTTCCCACGCAGGGGGATGGAAAGAGGAGGGAGCAGGGCTCCGCCAGCTGCCCGGAGACCCTTTTGCAAAGAGCTGCTCCAGAGGTTACAGTGACTTGCACTGCAGAGGAGCGTGACTGCTGTGCCTGTGGCTTTTCTAAAAGCCCTGCAGCCAAGGGGATAGGTGGCCTGTTAACCCCCTCTCCAGTACTGACCTTGGCGTTTTCATACGTTTTGGCCGCATCTTCCCGCCCAGAGAGATTTGAGATTTCTTTTCTGTTTCTCATCCATTTCAGCCATGATCTGATCCGGGTTTTTAAAGACGTTCAGCTGATGTGGGCTTTCACTGAGCTACCCATCACCTCCGATCTGAAGGAAGGTGACTAAGGGAAAGGAATGGGCTGTCTTTTTCTGAGCTCAAAAGTCTGATTTTCTTTCCTCTGTAGAAGACGGCCCTGGATCCAAAAAGTCCTGTGACTGGAAAGAATTTGTTTTGGCCTGTCTCCTTCAGGACGTAAATCAGGAAAAGGATGTAGGCACAGGAGTGGCTGACTTGCTGTGGTCAGTAATCAAAAGTCTCTAAGTGGAAGGTGGTGCAGCCCTTTCAGTGGGGCTGTTTGCAGCCCTGCACCCTGCAAGTTCAGCGCGCGTGAGGTGCGGACTGTTCTGTCTGTTAACGGGCTCTGAACTGCAGCTCATTGCGGACTACTTAAGACTTTTTCAACCTGCTTGACATTGTGGTTGCCAGAGTCTACAGGAACAAAGAACTGAGTGTATCTTATCACAGCAATTTGGCAATTCCTGTGGCAATCCCTCTGTCACTTGCGCTCGGTATTAGTGCGAGGCAGAGATTTCACTGAGCTCTTGTTAAGGTTGCGGGGTATTTCATAGTTGTGTTTTGGCTGTCCAGAACCAGACGTGGTGGAGGCTTCTCCTGCACGTAGCAGGCACGCAGGCGTCTTTTGCTGGTCAGCTATTCATGATCTTTTTGCTTTTTTTTGGGGGGGGGGCAACTAAATCTTTCTCCATTCTATTTCAGTGAGCAAAGCACAAGCTCCAGGCTACCAGGTCTCCTCTTATGTTGCACTCCTTTGTTCGGTGTATTACACATTTTCATAAGTAGTTGTTCATTTTTTCCTTTTTTATTGTATATATGTACATATGTGTAAAGTACCTCATTGTTGATTCTGCACTTGAAAATCACCCTTGGTGTTTCCCTCTGAGCTACTCTGTTCAGATTTTCTTCTGCTTTTTTAAACTGCACCTCCCTCTCCTGCATCCGAGTGCATTTACTGTCTGTTCCCTGGGTGATAAAAGTACCGAACCATAAACTGAAAACCACCAGGTAGTAAAGGGTATGATAGCTTCTTTCTTCCCCACCTTTTCTCTCTCTTCGACCACCAGGGGTGAAGGTCCCTCCCGAGGGTCCGGGCACCAGGGTGCAGCAGGGGTGGGCTTGGCACAGGCATTGCCCCCCCCGAGGGACTGAGCAGCCCCCCAACCTGTGCGCCTGCTTCCTCCAAGCCAAGACACAGCAGGAGCTTCAGCTGTAGCCCGGATATGTAAGCAAAAAATAAAACCAACTCTCTTTTCTTCTTGCAGGCAGTGCACCATGCAGGTAACAGCTCAGGGGGTGTCCCAGGACAATGAGCTGCCACAGTCTCCATCGCAGCATGGGGAAAATGAGTCCGGTTTTCTGGCTGCACCCACACCTGGGCTGCTCCTTGCGGCTGTGGCTGGAGTTGCTGGAATAGTACTTTATTCCATGTGCAAATTTATTGTTTAAATATTTTCTCCTTAATTATAGTTTGAACTGGAGTTTATAAAATCTGGGAATTTGCAAGTACTGTCACTAACAAGCTGATAGCTGGTTTCCAGGACAACAAATTACACAACTGTTGAAGGAACAAAGCTTGCATGAAGTTGTCCATGTCATGTTCTGGTTATTCTCCCAGCTATAGAACTGCATCTCCTAAAGAATTACAGTAAATTGTGAAAAAAGCCCTGGCATTGCTTAGTGAAGGAAGTTTTGTCTGGACAGGGCTTATGAGGTCGCTGTTTGCACTTGGACCATAGATGATAGCGGCTTGAAACACGGGGTCCCTGCAAGGTCTCCTTACAAAGCAGGTTATCTTCATACTTAACGTGCAATAATGAGATGGTTTGAAATTTATAATCTTATATAATTACTCTCAAAATAGCTTCTGATTCATCCTTCCCTTTGAAGCTTATATTTTGCATTCCAATAAGCTCTTGCATGGCAGGAACCCTGTGGTAGCAGCAAATTAATTTTTAAGAAGTTTTTTTCTAGCTAACTGAAACTTTGGCATAGCCAGTTTGAGCATTCAGGTCTCTCTCTTCCTGTAGTCTGTTACATAGCAGGCTGTGCACAGGAGACAGGAGGCTCTGCCTCGGTTCCTGCAGTGCCTGTGCTGGCAGGAGGAAGCTGGTGGGAGCTGGTAGTGCGAGACTCGGTGTCCAAGGACTGAGGAAGCACATTGAACAGGATAAATCTCCTTTTAGCTTCGTGCAGGAGGGAAGTTGAGCTTGCAGAGCTTCCAAGGGGACATTTCAGAGACTCTGGGAATGTTTCCTCTCAGAACAACCTGCGGTGTTCATCTCATAAGGAATTCTACCTCTCTCTTGGTTTGAGAGGGGAGTTTACCATCGAGCTACATATGATGGACCAAGCGTGAAAATGCTCTTCGTGTAAAACAATCTGAAAACTCCTCCTGCTTTCATGTTGTTTTCCATTCATTTTCATTGCGTTGTCTTCTGTGGAATTACTTATGGCTGACATAGAGTAGCAAAACAAGAATTTGGGCATGCTCACAGAAAAATGTAGCTGGAACCGCTGCTTGCCTGCACCTAGAGAAACTCTGTAAAGCATACGAGGGTCGCAGGAGCTTGCACGGTGCAGGAGTCTCTCTGGGTCTCTGTGGGTATTTTGTACCATTATGCTGTGCTGGACAGCTGAGAGGAATAATCAGTGAATTTTTACTTACATTGCGAAGAGACAAACCCACCCTGATTTGTTTGATTCTGGATGGGTTGTGCTAACAAATATTTCTGTGACTTCATTTTCCTCTCCCACATACCCTAAGGATGCGGCACTGTCCTCAGCCAGGTGATGCTCCCTGTCCCCCTGCAAGGAAACCTGACAAGCAGCCAAGCTCCTGTTGCTCTGAGCAGGGTGTCAGGAGGTGCAGGCAGAGCCATAAGTGACAGCTGACATTTGCTCCTGCTGCTCGGATCGCTCCCTGGATAGGAGCAGTTTGGAGGGTCTAAGAAAATGGGGTCATAACCTGTGGACCTGCAGGTGATAGATATCCCCAGTGCTCTCTGGGTCTTGCTGCCTGACTTGCTGCTACATGGGGGCTGCTCTGCAAGCCTTATCACCACCCACTGCATGAGATAACGTCTGAGGGACGACGGAAGCTCTGCTCAATCCATAATTGTTTTCTGACCTGGTCCTTTAACATCTGCTGAGAACTTGATGAAGTATTTTCCCCTCACTAATGACCCACACCTCTGTGATCTTCTTTGAGCAGCAGCCCCTGCTGCAGTGCTTCACAACACATACAGCTCCGGTGCTGCTAGGCTGCTTGTGAAAAGCAAATTGACTGCAGTTAGACTTTGAAGTGACAGCTGCTAATGACTTGCCTAGCTCAAGAATATTTCAGGACATGTTCCTATAGCTCATAGCTGCCTAGATAACACAACCGGTAAATCAAGAAGTGTTGCTGAAGTTTCAAATGACAACCAATGGCAGCGAGTAGGCCTGAAGAAGTGACAATGAAGACATCAGCAGAGGACTGGCACGCTGGACGTATTCCCAGCAAACAGAGGCAATTAGTGAGCAGGCTTGCAATGCATCCCTCTTGCAGTCATGTTCTCTGCAGACCCCAGCGCCCACTTAGCTGTGGGCTCTGTTGAGTAGAGCTGCTTGCTGATGCAAGAACCGAAGCTGTGTTGGGTGACAGGGACAATCCAATCTTTACTGTTCGCTTTGTTACCATTCCCACGGCTGTGGCATGCCTGGGGAGGGGATAAGGAGCTGGCAGGAGCTCCGCGTTGCTGCACTGCAGCTCACCTCTCAACCAACACACATTTAATGATTTATAAGACAGCCAGTTTCCTTTTAAAAAATTCCTGTTGCAAAGTGCTCTGTTTGCTGCTGCACTCCATGGTGCCTTGCAGGATTTGTTCAGAGCTGTATTCCCAAAGGGGTAGTTCCCTTGCTCTGCTGTGGTTCGTGTTTTGGTTTCGGCTGTGGTGCTGCTGGATGCTGTGCTGCTGCCTCGGTCTAGCATTTGGTTTCTGTTCCATCCTGTCCCTGCTCCTTGCTCTGTAAAGCTTCAAAGCTGAACGGTATTGCTGAATAAACATGTCTATAGCTAGGATTTTAATGGCAGCCTCTTCCTTTTCCCCTGCTGTTGTCCTGTGCTCCCCTCTGCCCCTGCCTCAGGTGTCCAAGATTCACGACAGTTTCTCATGCCCAATTTCCATCCCTCAGCTCATCAGACTTACATTGCTGATGATTCTCAGTTGAGAGAAAATCAGTTCAGCAGTTGGTGGGTGCCTTCACGTGGTCTTTTTTAGCCCTAGAGCTGCCTGTCTTCTCCTCCAGCAGTAACTCTCGTAGTAATCCATCATTTGAATGCGTGATCTCTACAAAGCCCTACAGAAATAGAACAATGTAATCTCACAAGCACTGTTGCAATAGAAAAATGTAGCAAAAATGGACAGAGGAGCCTGGAAATATCTCCTGACGTGGTATGAGCAATGGTCGATATATTACACTGGAAAACCAGTTGCCAGCGCAAGTGAGGTTAAGGTACATCACCATCAAACCCTTCTTCTGGGCTCTGCCGTCTCCTGTAACTGCTCTTCCAGGAGCATTTGCTATGGCAAGACATTACATGCTCCAAACCACAGCTCAGGATAGCTGGGGGCTGCTTTTTCAGCTGAAAGAAACCCAGTGGGGAGCAAACTAGCCAGAGCTCTCCCTGATGCTAAGATTTTCCACTGGCCACCAGAACTTACCAGTAAGAACCTCTCGCAGGGAAGCTGTCCATTTGCTCTTCGCAGGATCAGGTCAGCGGCTTTGTCTGGCTCTGTGCACGGTGACAGAGCTGTGGGACCAGTCGTGCCGTGACGGCAGTACTGCCAGCGCCCGACCTCAGCAGAAAGTCAGGTCACCGTGCCCTTGCTGCTCCAGCGAGGGGGCTGTTTTGCGGGAGCTCCAGGGCCTGCAGAAACACATCTGTCCTCTTGCGGATGCCAAAGGGCCCCGGGAACGGGACTGCTAGCGCAGGGCCACGGGTCCTGGTGGCCGGTGGCCGCTGCAGCTGAGCTCCTCCAGCGTGAGCCTGGCCCCACGCAGGGTCTCAGCCTGTAGCATTTCATTTTTTCAGCCCCCTTGAACTTCCACTTGTGGTGTTCAAACTTCGTTTAAATCCAACAGGTAGCTGGAATGACTAAAAGATGCTGGAGTGCTGAGAGAGCCATCAAACGTATTTTGTTTTCTCTGTGGGGAGTGGGTGGAAGGAAAGCTAAATTACATCTTCAAGATATTAAATATAACTCGTCACATTAAACTCAGAGTTATCCATGAATCTCTTTAATGATAATGCAAGCTACTTCACAGTAATAAAAGTCAATGTTGCCATAATTAGACCAGTATTGTCTTGCAGTTAATAGACTGTTGTAATCATGGCTTTGTCATATTATTAATCGTTTTCTGTTTGGACTTTGCTAATTATCCCCCTTGGTAACTCAGTTTGGGTATTATGAAGTCATCAGGGACATAAAGCTGGAAGGTAGTTCTGCCTTATTCTCTTAATTAGTTGCCATCCAAGATGAAACAAAATGGATGGCTGTACTGTGAGCTGCTTTCCAAGTGCACGGGTACTGGGGCAAGAGAGAGGCTGGACAAACCAAGAAATGACCCTCCTTTCCTAAATTTGCTTGTAGCTTTACAGTTTTAAATTGCTTCACTGTTCCTTTGTCCTGCCATGGGCTGTCTCATCTTTTATTTGAAAGGCAGTAGAAAGTAGAGACCTTCTCAGAAGTTTTATAGTTTTGAGGCATTCTATGAGCTTTGTTGTAAGATTCAATAGCGAGGTTTTTCAGATGTTACAAAAAACAGTAAAAACACAAACCAAGAAGTCATGTCAAAAGAGAAATGAGATTGCTTGCTGGTAAAGTTGATAGGTTTCAGATCGTCTCCTGTGTGCACTCCCCATTGCTCACTGCTGGCTTCAGGTCTTTTCTGCAGTGAGATCGTTCTGTCAAAGAGCATTTCACTGCTTGAGTCCTCTGCCAAATATTCATGGTCATGAAACTTGTTTGTATTTAAATGTTTGAATATGATCTGCTCTCTCTGTTTGTGTCCCTTGCCACTGCCTTGGGGTGTCCCTACATGTCCCCATTGTCGTGCTGGTCTTGCCACTGCTCCTGATGGCTCTGGGAGCACGGCACTGCCCTGCTGTCCTTTAGCATGGCAGAGGGAAAACTGGGGGCTGCACAGCTCCAGAGCATCTCCCAGCCAGCTTCTCACTGCCCTCATCCTCCTTTCCTTCGCAGATACATAACTGCTCCTTCTGCAAGAAAACCAAAGTGCAGTGTTGTTTTTGTAACGAGTTGGTCTAAGATGCTTATGCTGCCTATGAAGACTTTGATTCATTATTTTTCCCTTATGCCAGGCTGCAGGGGTGGGAGATCAGCGTCTCTGTTGACTCAGTTTTGATGTTTAATGGTACCTCCTACTGCATAAGTGGTGATAAATGATCATTTATCATTAGCCTCTCAGGTATGGCTTGCTTTCTCCTGTTCACTAAAGGAAAGAAGAGCAAAGACCATGATCCGTGGGCCTTCCCATGGATGTGCTCATGTCTGTCCTGGCGGCAAGTGGCTTTCTGGTTTAGAAAGCTCTGTTTCTCTCTCCATCAGCTGCTCTTACAGGGAATCTGTGGCACAACTTATCAAAAGCTCATTCCTGGCTGAGAGGAGCCTTTCCCCGGTTCTCCTGGTGTGGAAATGCTTTTGGTGAATGTCTCTGCTTTGCAGCGAGGGACCAGGACTGCTGGTGCCGGCTAACTTCTGGGACATTGCCGTGGGATGTAATAGTGCATTATGTCCGTAGGGACTGGGACAAAGTCTCAGTCCTCCAAGGAGTTCAGGTGCACACAAAAACATAGGGTGTCACAAATTCACTATTGATCTTTTGCTTTACAATGCCGTGCTAAACCTCTGCCTCAAGAAGACCTTCATAAGTGAGGCAGACCATCCCTAAAGGAGCTGTCTCTGTTCCACCAGGTGAATAACAGCTTGGTGACTTAGCCTGAGCCATCAGCTCATGCAGGTAAATGTTCATGTCCATGTCTATGTCTTTCCTGCTGCTTGTTCTCCCCTCTCTCCTCGTTAGTCATGCGAGAGCTTCATCATTGCTGCTCTATAGCCAAAAGCAGTTTCCAGCTGAGGGTTCCTCTGGGAAGCAGCTCTCGCTCCCACAGGGGAGTGAGTGAGACTGGAAAATAGCCATGTTAATTTGCATTTGTCACCTCCTCCTTTTAAGGTTTATCTTTTCAATTACAAGTTGTAATAAAATCCGTTTTCCAACATGGCAATTTCTCCCATGTCTCTCAAGGGAGCTGGGCTAGGAAGAGGTACCGGCACTGAGTCAGGTAAGACCAAGGTGAGAAATGGCTGAAGCTGTTCTGCACTTCTAGGGCCCTACTTACTTGACAACAAAGCGACCAATAGCTTACTGTTATTTTTTTAGAGGAGAATAGAGTAGAAGCATAGTTCTTGTATTTTTCCTCGGATGGGATGTTTCTCGGAGCGGTAACATGCCTCTGTCCCTTGCCAAGGACGGCGATGCCGCGAGCGGTCGGGGGTCCCAGTGAGTTGGCTGCGGCACAGGAAACGTTCGGTAAAGCAGGCTGAACTATTCCTGCCTTAGAGTCCTTCCTTAGTTTATCCTTCTTTACCCTCCGCTCAGGAAGCCTTGGCTCCAAACGTTGCACAGGGTGGGAAAATATAAACAAATGAGCTAATCTTTCCCCGGGGCTGAGGTGTCCTTCTGGTCTGGTCTGTCTTTGGAGAAGTCTTTGGAGAAGTCTTTGGAGAAGCCTTTGGAGAAGTCTTTGGAGAAGCCTTTGGAGAAGTCTTTGGGGGAACAGGCCTTACCTCCGTTCATGCCAGGAATACCCAAGCAACCTCTGGGCCTGGGGCATTTTCTGTTGGATGAGGACTTATCTTGTTTTTACAGTTTTGTGTAAGTTAAAGGATATTTAAAGCATAACATTTTGAATACTAGGTATTTTTTTAAAAGTAACTGGTATTTTCAAATTCATAAGAGAAAGCTCATTAAATCAATTAAGGTCAACTCTGTCCAACTGATATTTAAGTTTAATAAGTCACGAAAAAGTCTTGGGAAATTCAATGTAATCTTCAGACAAACCAATATTCTTCCCAGGCAGATGCTTAAAAAATGTCTGTAAAATCCTGATCCCTTCTACTTGTGTTTTATGTGAGCTGTCAGAGGAAAGAGTAGGAGGTCATGCATAAAAGTATCTGTGAATCCTGTCAAATACATTATGAATGCCGGCTCAGCAAGAACTGACATAAACGAAGATCTTTCTCAAGCTGGCAACAGGTTTTCAGAACGGATAACTGATTATTTCTGATGTTTTTCCATTAATGAGTCTAGTGTGTGAGCAGAGTCGGGCATTCTGTATAACTTCTTGGAATGGGCAGATGCATCTTCACAGAAACTTTTCTGTCACATAACGACTCCTAGCAGTGATAGATTCTGCATCACAACTGTTATTTCCTTTGTAACAACATAGACATATTTGCAAGGAGTCCAGGGTCTTGAGTTTTCTTATGAAACTGTTTGACGCTGAGTTTCCCGGGCACAATTCCAAGTCATAAAAGAATAGGAAAGTGGTACCTCTGAGCTCTCTGCTTTGGTGAGAATATATTTAGCTAAATCTCTAAGGAAGCTCCACCGCTTACTTGTACAATCCTATTTATTATTGAATAAGATGGGACCTATTTCTTCACCCCAGTAGTGATCTGCATTTCCACTTTGGAGCAACAGCAGAAAATAAATGGTGCAGTCTGACCTGTATGGGGAGCTGGTGAGGGAGAGGAAAAGTTGCAAAAACTTCTGGATGGCATTTATTCTTTCCTTCTGCACCTGCTGGCAGGTTCCAGCCCTTCATGTCTAGTCAAAGAAGCTGCGGGCAGTCTGGAAGTTTTGCCTCAAGCTCTTGGTGGATTTGCTAAGCAAGGTAATTTTGTGGAAAACCAGTGCATTTCCTCTGGGATATCAGAAACAACAGATGGCTTCCCAGGTGTTCAGCAGAACTGCCTTGTTCCAATGTAGACATCACATTTTGTGTCTGATGCTTCCTTGAGATTTCACTTATAAGAACTGATGCAAAAATCCTAAATATATAGTAGCTGTTGTGTTCTCGGATAGCATGTTAGCAAAGTTTGATGATATAAATGGGTTCCTGAACACTTTGCTGTTATAGTTCATGCATGGTGGTTGGGGTTTTTTTGTTTTGTTTCTAAAATAATTTTAAATTTCAGCTATTTTGTCAAGATAAAATGTTGTCTTTCCTCGTATTTCATAGATTCTCTCAGCCTTAGACATTAAATGTCTTATTACAGCTCTACAAAACTAAACTATATGACCTAAGGAACCAGAAGGTCTTCTTATGGCTTCTATTTAAGGTAAAGCATATGTCCGGGATCACGTTTATAGTAGCTATGATGAAGCGGAGATGTGAGTTTATGTCCAGTTTATGTCCTAAGAGCTAAACTGCCTGGTAAGGATGGAGTTTGTGGGAAGTAATTGTTTTAAATGCAGTTTTTGAGTGAGTCTAGCATTTCTTAGAGCTCATGGAGGTGAGAAGGTGTTTGCCTTAAGTACATTTAGACAAGATCTAGCGAGGTGCTGTCAGTTCACATGGGCAAAACTGAAATATTCATGTCTGCAGCCGTGAACCTTGGCCTTAACCGGCCGGGACAAAGGGCGGCTCTTGCCGCTCTGCCCAGGGAGGCTGTGCAGGCCCGGCCAAGGAGGACCAGATCCAGGCCCCTTCCTTGGGATGCTGCCGCTGACAGCCACCTCCCGCTGCATGGTGCGAGCTGTCGCCTGCTGCGGCACGGCCGCCGTCCCACGCCTCCCACCCGGCACGGGCTGCGCTCCGGGGGAGCGGGGGGCTCAGCCCCGGTTTGGGAACCAGCCCCGTGCCGCGGGAGAACAGCAGCTGTGTCCTGCAGAGCTCTTCCACGCATCTACACCCGGTCCTGCCTCCTGTCAGTGAATTTTACGGGAGGCTGCTTATACTCGCCAAGAGTCATTTTAGCCGTGACTGCTTACACGGTGCAGAAATACACAGGGCACCGGCCCTATTCCGCAGGTCTCGGGCAACAAATTAAGTAGCTGCTATCTGTTTCATGTGGTGACGCAAAACATTTATGGGCCAAGCATACACATAAATAGAGGCAAGTAAGAGGTGATGGTTATTCTGCATAAACTTTTGGAGCGTTCGATATTTTTTTGCTTGTCTTTCTGGCCTGTCTTGCACTTAGGTAATTTAAGGAGTATGGTTTTACTGGTCACTACAAATAACACAGCAGGCAATCAAGTAATTGTCTGTGAATTCATAGCAATTTGTGACTGAATCATCCATAGTCCTGTCACTGCAGACTTGACTCCCGAGCAAAACCTGTTTTCATCTTCAGGGACTGGTATTATTTGTGATTTTGAACTCTTGGAATTTTGGCTTGGGTGGGAATCTGGGAATTAAACACATTGTAAGAAAAGAACTAAACATAGCCGATGTCTTCAGGTTTTGAAGTGCTGTGAATCATTTCGCAGCCTAGATCATCTACCTCTCTATCTTCCTTTTTTCCTGATTCTTCAGCCATAGGTATGGAAACTCTTTCCAGAAAAAGACTGAAATGCTGAAATACATAGCATATGAGGTAAAAGTGACTCAGAGAGTCAGAGAACATATACAGCTTCTCTGCTGTTCAGAATAAGGAAGAATGTGTAGTACTTGCTGTACAGCCTCCTTCTATGTTTGGTTTCACTGCATCAGCAGCTTGTAATTTATTTATTTTTTTTTATTGTATTGGTATTTACTTTTTATTCCCTATGGGCACATCTGGACAAGATGCGAGCATTGATAGTGCAACAACAATCTGCTTTCAGGGTCACGGTAGATAGATTTTTAAAATATAGTGTCTGAACACCTGTGGTATGAAGCAAAAAGGCTGTTTCTGCCGGTACAGCACCGGAGCTTGTTTCTATCTTGCAGTTCTGCAAATCTTCTCGCTTTCAGACTCAGCAGTTTGCCAATACCACAAAACAAACCAAGGATGATATTTTATGGCCAGTCTAAGCACTGTGGTATAAAACTTGATGGCTCTGGCCATCTGGAGACACCCATTTCTCCCCAGATGTGTCTGGAGCAGGAAGCGGTCCCGAATCTCTCAGGGGATGCTCACTTGGGTTTGACTCTTGCTTGCAGAAGCTGCTAAGAGCTCTCCGTTAGTCACGATATAAGTCACTTTGGACCATTGCTTCCCTCTACTTATGGCTTTCTCACCATCTTTCTTTTCTTTCCCTTTCTTTTCTCCTTTTCCATTCCTCCCCTCTCCCTGCCGCTGTTGCCTTCTCTCCCTCTGTAGAGCTCTCCGTCAGCCTCCTTGCAGTGATAGTTATTGTGTGTGGACTGGCCCTGGTGGCAGTTTTTCTGTTTCTCTTTTGGAAGCTGTGCTGGGTTCCCTGGAGGAACAAGGCCATTTCTTCTAACCTGGCCGTCTTGCAGAGCGAGGCAGGGTGCAATAAGGAGAACATGGCGGACAAGCTCAAGGACACGGGTGCCATAAGTTTCTTGGAGGCAGCGGTGAAGATCAGCCACACATCGCCAGACATCCCCGCAGAGGTCCAGATGTCCATGAAAGACCACATAATGCGACGCACGCGGATCCAGAGGCAAACAACGGAGCCTGCATCTTCCACCAGGTGAGCAGGAGGCAGTGCTCTGCAGGGACGCTGTGCCTTGGGGCGGCTGGCAGAGCAGGAGTAGTTTTTAATGGAGCCCGAGGTTTGGATACCTTCAGGAGGCTAAAGAAAGCACTCCCACCTACATGCTGGATTACTTTCCAAAGATTGGTCATTAACCAGTTAATGTGTTAAGACTGGCTTACCGCGGGCCCTTTTAAAAAAATCAAGGATTCAAGCCCTATTACTGTGACTTGACCTCATTGTGTCAAGCCGTCAGTATGCTGTGGCCACTTTAATTTTGCTCCAACATGAGAGGCAGGCTGAGTATCAATGATGGTATGCTGTCACACAGAATTAGACCCCTTTGCTCTGTCTTGTTGTTGTGGCTCCTAGCAGAAACAATTAGATACGCAGAATTGACGTATTGCTCACTGCACAAGCTTAGAACCAGCTGTGCTCAGTGCTTGTGCTCAGTGCATGTCTCTGTCTCAGCTAGGGACAGAGATGTCAACATCATACTCAGTAAATCAGGGTAAGGCTGTATGAGCCTTGGGACAGCTTCTCAGCAAGAATACTGAGAAATACGGTACTCTTACTTGACACAGAAGGCTGTGAAACTGGGACAGGAAAAGGTGATCACAGGGTCCTGGCTGTGCCCCAGCACTTCTGCTTGCTTTATTGGCCATGCCTATGATGTGTGCAAGAGTACAACTGCGAAAACAGGCATTGCTCAGAAAACTGGCTGCAGTACTGCAGAATTAATAAGGTACCGATCACAACCTTCTGTTTGAAGAAGCTGGAGTTAAAATCAACATGGTGTCACCTGCAGTTGTGCCACATACTCTGTTATTTAACTGCACTGCTTTTTGGATTGCCTCTCTGTCATGCACACACTTATTCTGCTTTTATTACACCTTTCCAATGGAGGAGAAAACAAAATCTCAGCCTGTCTGAATTAGGACAGAGTGGGACTTGGTTGTATGTGGGAAGGTTTCAAACCCACTTTCCCAAGCGAAAGAGCCCAGCGTGAACCACAGGCAGGCAGCCAGACATGGGGACGCTGGGGAACAATCTCAGCAGTTTGGGATCTCTGACTCACAGCCCAGCCTAGCCCAGGCCAAAATGCATTTGAGGAACCTGCCAAGGAGACGTGAGGTCTCTGAGCACCATGTATCACTGAAAGCTAATGCTCTGCCTGTACAGGTTCTTAGTATGGTTAAATAGCTCCATATACTGCTCTTGTAAACACCAGATAATCTGAAATAATGCCGTAAGTGAGTTCACAGAAAGCTTTTATGCTTTGCTTACGTAAAGCTTTGCTTACATACAGTTTCCCTTGTGCTGAAAGCGGGGAGCTCAAGGCAAGAGACAGCTTCCAGATGAGTCTGTGCATTCCTCCTTGTCAAGAATTATCTATCAGTTTCTGATGAGAGTCTGTTGGAGAAGTCTGGAAGCAGCAATACCCAGAATAAAACCTGCCTTCCTGAGCTGGCTGTGGTTCTCTCACTTTAAAAGGGTTGGGGTTTATTTTGCCCGAGGGAAACTTAGTATCTTGGAAGTGTAAGGACTGAGGGTGAGAATAGGTCTCCAGGCTGGGTTGTCTGTGGCTTGGTTAAGGAGTTGTTGGGTCTGGTATACTTCGCTGTGGGCTGTTACTTGTGTAACAGGTGAAAAAACGCAGCTTGCTGCAAATGCTCTGAAAGTTAGGAAATTTGCTGGATTGGTTCCTTTGACCACTGGAGGTGTTCCCTCCAGTGTTCATTTCCGTAACATATGTGGTTTCTGTGCAGAGGTCAGGAGCACCTATTCCACTCGTTCTTGTGCTCTCCTTGCTTTTGTAGCTTTAGGAGTCCAGGGGAGAAAAAGAAGAGAAATGTCCTTGTGAAACCATGTAGCTATCATGTCTTCCTCCCGCAGGCACATCTCCTTCAAAAGACACCTTCCTCGGCAAATGCACGTATCCAGTGTGGACTACGGCATGGATCCACCACCTGTGGCTGAGCAGCCAACCAGCATCGGTCGCATTAAGCCTGAACTCTATAAGCAAAAATCTGTTGACTCTGACGACCCCAAAAAAGAGGCAGCAAAAACCTGCGGGAAAATTAACTTTGCTCTCAAGTACGACTATGAGAATGAGATGCTGACTGTCCGAATTCTCAGGGCTTTTGACTTGCCAGCCAAAGACTTCTGCGGCAGCTCAGATCCCTATGTGAAGATCTACCTCCTGCCTGACAGAAAGCGCAAGTTCCAGACACGAGTCCACAGGAAGACTCTGAATCCCACCTTCGATGAGTCTTTCCACTTCCCTGTGCCCCATGAGGAGCTGGTGAGCAGGAAGCTCCACCTGAGCGTCTTTGACTTTGACAGGTTCTCCAGACATGACATGATAGGAGAAGTTATCTTAGAGAACCTGTTTGAGGCCTCAGACCTTTCCCGGGAGACTTCCATCTGGAAGGACATTCAGTATGCAACATCGGTGAGTATCTGCTTTGGAGGGTCGTCCCTGCCCGGGGAGCATTTGCAGTGCGGAGCATGGCAGTGGTACCTGTGTGTGTGAAGGACAGGTACCAAGTGTGTGGTGAGCGGCTCCAGGGTAGGTTGGGTTGGGAATCTCCAAAAAGGGCTGGACTGCGTAAAGGAAGAAGTCCCGCACAACTGCCGGCTGGTGGGTTTATTGCCTCCCTGCAGAAGGTACCGTTAGCCCTGCGGACCTACAGCCATCGCACGCAGGGGTGGTGAAGGCTGTTGTACTCAGAAGCCTGTCAGCTTTACCAGAATCCCAGTTTACTGGAATTTCATCCCCTTACTTAGTGACTTGCTGTTATCTCATCCATAGTGAGTCTCGCTGATAACAGGTTTGCTAAAAAGAAAAACCTGCAGGGTTCAGTCTATTCTTTGTCTGGCCTCCCGTTGACATGCGAAGGGTGTCAGGTTCTGGTTGTCTGCCACATGCACATGATAACAGTAAGAAATAGCTCTGGAGGGCCACTACCATCCCATCGGAGGTATTGGGCTTTACTGTACTGAGAGCATTGTCCGATGTGTTGCTGGCAACTCTTCCAGAACTTGATGTGGGTCTTTTAGTAGTTCTGTTGAATTCCCTTTGAAAGTGAAGCCAAGCATCAGAGAAGGAAATGTCCCAGCCACTTTCAGTGTTGCAAGGAGCTGCTGGCAGGAGAAGCCACCTTCTCACACTGATCCCTGAGCGCAGAAGCAATGACATTAACCTCTACATAATAGCTGTCTGCTCCTCCACTGTCCTCCCAGGAGGGCCTGGCTGGTTCTGAGGGCAAACAAATGATTGAACTGCTTTGCATTTGGACACCAAGTCAGTCATCGTCTTTGTCATTTCATGTTTTTATTTCTGAAACTGGAATATGAGATGTCCTCACCCCTGTGGCTGAAAGCATGGGCCCTGTCAAATCTTTGCTAGTGATTGGCATAACCCCCTGACTTGCAAACATCTGTCCTGCAACTTCCTTCGTAGCTCATATACCATTGCTCTCCCGCTTTCTGTCAAATAGAAATACTTACTGCGCTGTGGTCAGCAGTTTGCTTTGTACCTCTCTGCAGCTTTTTTCTCAGTACCAAGTTCCTTACTAGTTGTACCCCTTGGTCACTACTATTAGTGCTTGCTCTTTCATTGCAGTGCGTTCATAACTCTCTGAGAGAGCTGTGAGGTCTGACACGTGTGCAGCGCTGCATCCTGTGCTGTTGTGCCGCAGCTGGGGCTTGATGCGGCAGGGCCTGGGCACTGAGGGGAATATGCCGTGCGTGCAGCTTGTTGGCCCTGGTGGGTAGCCCTCAGGCTAGCAGCTGCCCTGGCAGGGCACCGAGAGTGGCCATCATGCTTCTGTGGCAGTACAGGTTTTGCCGTGTCTGTCTAAGGATGCCGAGATCTATGTGATGCCTGCCAGGCACCCCGGGGCATTGCCGGGAGCAGTGTTGCCTTTTGAGCATCTTGCCTGCGAGCAGGGTGGGAGGGAGGCACAGGATCAACCACAAGAAAAGTCAATAGTATTAGTTAGCAGGGTGTTTACAGCTCTTGGCTTTCACTCCACAACTAGCCATGACTGTTATGATTAATGGACGGTTATGAAAGGAAAAATGCTGGCAAAGAGGCAAGAAGGCATCAGGCACATCCTTTCGCCTGGCAAAAGGTTGTTAGGAGAAGAACAAGGTGCATCACACATGCAGACGCCTCTTGGAGGCATCTACCCATTTGCATCTGCTCTGCCTCTGAGACTCAGCTTGCTCTCGGTCCTGTCAGGCTGGCTGTGACGTGCCGTGGTGTTGAGTCCTGGGGTGAATTCACTTGTGCGGTGGCAGGGAGTTTCCCTTTCCTTGCCTTATGATCAGCATACAAAGAGTGTGGTTAAGCTTGAAGAGTTTGGGGGGAAAAGACCTGGGGGGAGGAGTGAAACTGGGAAGGGGTAACACTTGGTCTGTCTAGAGGAAAAGCAGAAAACCCGCAAAGCTACAGGAGAAGGTGATGGAGTTTTTAACCTGGGCATGTTCTGTGTTTTGCTGGGATGGTTCTGCAAGAAATAGTGGATCTTTTCCTTAGTTAAGTAAACTAATTTAATGGGGAAAAAAAATCCCACAAAAAACAGGTGGAGAGACACCAACAGAAGCCCTGTTGAGGGAAAAGCCTCCAAAGAAGGTGTGAGAGGAGCAGAACCAGCTCCTCATACCCAAGACACATTGTGTAGCAGTCTTGCAGAGCTGCCACAGAAACATCGAGTGCCGCATTTGGCTCCGTCCCCTCATTCTCTCTGTGCCATCCTTTGGTAATGGGCCAATACTGGTACATCTCAGCCAGTCGTAACACACCCAAGGACATTTCTGTTTAATCAGAAAGGAGAAGGGTATATACAGTTTTCATAATACCCAAGGAAAGCTCTGAGTGACTAATAATACATTAGATCAATCATGTGAGTAAGAAGATAGGAACGTACTTAAGCAATGATATAAGCTATTCAAATAGCTAGCACTCAACTATTCAATTAATGATCGTACAGCTTGTGAATCAGTGAAACATTTTTGGTTTCAAGTCTGCAAAGGTTATTGATTCAGCGCTTCCATTATTTCCTAACAGGTACTGATATGAATTTTGGAAATTTCCCAATGTCTATAATCTGCAAGAAAATAATGTACCCACAGGACATGTTTTACTCTCCTGTATTTATGGTTGCAAAGAAAAATCTCTTGATCTAATACAATAAGGTTAAAGAATAATTTATGTTAGTTTTATACCCTGAACAGGTCTTCTCAGTGCAAAGAGAAGAATAGAAGGTGAGATGATGCCCAGAGGGTGCTCTCACGATCTCATATAGGGCTGTTTTTTTCTGACATCTATGTCCAAGGTTTCCTGCCCTTGTCCCTCCCAAACCAACACAGACCAAAGAACATATGAAAGAACAGATCCAGCCCAGTGTGTCGTCTGGATGCCAACTGCTGTTGCACTGTGCAGTGGACACAGCATCAAGTGCAGCCAGCACACAGTGAGATTTATGTGCTCATTTCTTTGGGAACAGAACAACCATTTCTAATCACAATTTCAGAATATTTATCTTAAATTCTTTTCCATTGACAGTAAAGTCTATAGCTGACTGGTAGATGCAGTGTCTGTCTGGAGCTTAAGTGATGAAAAGGTATAATCCCAGTCCTCAAGCTTGGTTCTGATGCAGTGGCTGTGTTTGCAGCAGGTTCCAAACACTCCTTAAGTAGTGTCCTCTCACTGCAGTGTTATTTATTCAGGCTCTTTGTTATGTAAAGCAATTAATCTTAAAGAGGAACCATACCTCTAAAAGTAACAAGAAGTGTCATGTTTTAAAAAGCAAATTGTAATTTCCAGCACATGATTTTTGAGTGGTCATTTGAAGGCACTGTAAATGAATGGGGCTCCCTAAAATACTGAGCTCCTTGTCATCTGAAAGTTGGCCACATTGGAGTCAGGCGGCAAGAACTGCAGCTCAGCTCTGCTCTCAGGGTACAGGTGACACCAGAGGTAAAACTCCCAAATGTTTCGGAGCGCTCAGTGGTTTTGTTGATTGCGGCTCTATCTCCGAGACCATGGCCCGACTCCAGCGCACCCATTATATTCAAGGTGCTGTAGCCGAAATACAGTCAAAAGTTAGAAGCTGCAGGGGCTCTAAAAGCTCTTTCATGTGTGCTGAAAATGGTCCTAGTACCTTAATAAGGTACCATGAGCAATATCTAGTGAGGCAAGAAATTTAGCTCCCACTAGACATGTCAAGAGGTACTAAAGGTAGAGGAATAATAACTTAGTAAATGTTTCCACATCTTTCATTACTGGTCACTGACAATGAGGCCATGACTCGAGACCGTTTTGCCACATTGGAAGAAAAGCTGTTTACGATGCCATTGGTTCATTAAGGTGAGCAAGAGATCAGAGTGGGAACTCTGAATGGGTGAGAGTATTAAACTCTTATTTACCAACAAATAGCACCTTCTGAGACAAGGTTTATTTAGATACTTAAAAGTCTAGCCACACATTGTTCTGTCCAGAAAACATTTGGCTGCCCCTGTTCCTTTTGTACACTTTATGCTTGAAAAGATTTTCAATTTATTTGCTAGTCAAGTGAAGTCTTGTCAGAATCAACACTTTTATATAATGTTCATTAGTATTCCACACGTCTAAGTGGAATAAATATCTAATCTTTGCCTTACCAGAGAATGAGAAGGAAATCATTTGGCAAAAATCAGATCCATCAACAAGATCTATTCTCCTAACACTTAGCAAAGCTTTAAGTGCCTAATGCATTTACTTGTCTTTCTAATTCCATCACTCTACTACTAACAGCTACAATTTCTTTTCAGCAGATCATTATATCACATTGAAATGAATCAAACACTCTGTTTCCAAAAATAATCGGGTTGTTTGCTCTACAGATGTGGGATCTGTATCTACAAAATAAGATTTTTTTTTAAAATCCATTTTTGGAAGGTGTTTGGAAATCTTTCTGCTGACTTCAGATGATAATGCTTTCTAGTTTAAATAATACTTTGGGTTTGGTTTTGGTTTTTTGGGTTTGTTTTTTTTTTCTCCTGAATTCCCATAAGCAAGGCAATGATGGATGGGCTTTTAGGAGGTTTGGTAGATAAGGCTGCACGTACAAGAGGTGCTAAGAGCAATGTGTATAAAAGTTATTTTATGGGGCACTAAAAGAGTAAATTGTATTGGCCTCTGTGTAATCCAGAAACTACCAAATGTTTCTGAGTGCCATCTGCTGGTTAATTCACTATTTATATACATACATGTATATGCCTCATGTGAGTTAGCTCTTTGAAGGCATCTCGAAGGCGTTGGTGGTCCAAATAATAGTAAGCGTGTCACCACCTAAAAGCTCAATTGCCTCTAAATGGGGCCCTTCATGGTTCTCTTCTGTTTTAAAGCTATGACCTCCTGGTCTGTAACTACCGAGTAATTCACGCTCAACTTCAGAGAAAGTCACTGTGTTACTCAGAGACGTCTGCATTCTCTGCCGAAATGTTAGGCACCAACAAAGTCCATAAACCTCTATTACTGAACTGAAGGCACTGAGTGTACCAGAAAGTCACTCGCTGACTTTGCTGCAGTGTACAACCAGAAAACATGGCACCGCTGCACGTTAAGGTCTTGCCTGTCTGTGATCTCGCTCTGTGTTTGTACTGCATCCCTTCATTTGAGGAAATAGCTGTTAGTGTCACACACTTGGCACTAGAAGATATATACTGTACATTCAAGCAAAACTTGATACTAATATGATTTCCTTAATGGCCTTCATTTGGTGTTAGATATCACTTCACTTCTGCATAAGCAATGAAGCAGAAAAAGAGGAGTGCATTAGCTGTAGTGTTGCAATAGGAAGCACATACTCCACTAAGGCAGTGGAAGATTATCCTTAGCTATGATTTGAAGCTGTAACATTTGGACACACATTTTTTTCCTGTTCCCTATATTCATTTTTAGCCAAATAATGTTGGGATACACTGGAGGCACCACCATATAATAAAGTGTCATTCATTCGAAAACCACAGAATAGAGAAAAGCCTGTTTCAGTGTGTGTGCTGCATGAATCCTGCATGAAGCATTGTGGTGGAGGGTTGAGGCAGCCTAGCTGGTTCTTGCAAATTTCCAATATAATGTGTTCTCTGTTTTATTAAAGGAAAGCGTGGACCTGGGAGAGATCATGTTTTCCCTTTGTTATTTGCCAACTGCAGGTCGCCTCACCTTAACAGTCATTAAATGCAGGAATCTCAAAGCTATGGATATCACTGGTTACTCAGGTAGGTGCTCGATGGCTGAGAAGGAGCCGGCTGCATCCGCACGTCTTCTTCCTCCCTCAGGGGAGCCTCAATGGATAGTGGGCATAGATCTCTTGATGCCAAGGATGGATCATCATGGAAACACCTGAGAAAGCTTTGTCCATGTTTTAAGTACAAACAAAATTTTAAGAGCAGAACTATCTTTTAAACCCATTCCCAAGGGCGTGAATCCAGGGAAGGTGGTTGTATGCATGAATATACTATTCAAGGAGACTGCCAGCGGTTTCCCATCCCCACTGAAAGCTTTGCAGGGTCAAAGCTCTGATCCATCTTTTGGGTTGGACACTTCAGATCTGTTGCAGATACTGACCCTAGAAGTTTTATGTGAGCAGGGCATTTTTTATCAGATAACCCCCTGCAGCCAGAATCAATCATTTCACCCCAAGATTAGGAAAAGATTGTGGGTCTCCTGGGATTTACCCAGGTGAAAGTGCATTCCTCTGTACAGCGGCCAGTACTCAAACAGTAGGATCAAAGTCACCTGAAGACTGTATGCGTTCACAGTTCCAAAGAGTTGGCTTGCAAATTCAGCACGCAAAAATCCTGGATTTCAACATAAAAAGCAGTTTCTTTTCCAGAGATCAACATCACAGAATTTGAACTTCATTGATGACTTGTATAAAAGGCAGTAACAATACAGTAAAAGATCTTTGCAGAAAACGTTTCTACTTAGTTGGAGTTTGATGCTGTATGAAATGTCTGAGAATTGAGACTTCAGATGAAACCAGCTCAGCATTTCTGTAAATACGTTGCACGTTTACTGTTACTTGAAAATGCATTGAAATCGCCTGGGCAGCCATTACAGCAAACAGGAGCCATTTGTAACTTGAGGGCATTCTGCCATGATCAGCCAGTGGAAAGCATGCGAAACAGAGCTGCCCTAATACCTTTTCTTTCTGCTGCTCTCTGACATTGGGAAAATGGGTTTTAAAATTCCCCTACTCACTGTTAACTGTGCTACATAATGTTAGCAGTTGGATCGTTTTGGTAGCAGTGCAGGAAAGGATGCCTGTAAAATAACCCCCTCTGCCTGTTTTGATTGTCAAAAATGCTGCATTACAGTTTGCTGTGGTAGGCAAATTTTGAAAAAGTTACAGTTTTGCTTCAGACAAAGCGCTGGGTTTGCTGTCTGTGGCCAGGCAATTAAATGCAAGCTAGAATGCCTGAGCGCCCAGTGCCCATTATCACCTTCTGATGAATATTGGCTCTTCGTTTGAGATGGGGCCTTCTTACACTTGCAAACCCTTATCACAGAAAAACTGGTGGAAACGGCTGATTTTTCCCTCCAAGAAGTCTGTGGTGCTGGTTCTCCACTGCCTGAACCTCACGTCGGCACTCACACCAGTACGATTCAACTGGTCCAGAGACATCCCTTTTTCTAAAAGTAGATTTGAGAAGTGCCTTTGGCTCGTGGTAACTTACAGCCCATCCTTTGATAATGCTGTTTCTATATTGTGATGGTAACAAAATTAACCTCCATAAACAGAAGGCCTTTTTCTGTCTCTTCCTCTCCAGATCCATATGTCAAAGTGTCTTTGCTCTGTGATGGGCGAAGACTGAAAAAGAAGAAAACCACCATAAAGAAAAACACACTTAATCCCACTTATAATGAAGCAATAATCTTTGACATCCCACCGGAGAACATGGATCAAGTCAGTCTGCTTATCTCTGTCATGGATTATGATCGGTAGGTGGAGGCTCTGGAGAGTGGGAGGGGAAAACACCCCACTGGGTGCAGGTTTTCCTGCTCAATAGCCATTTTCCTTAGTATCAGGGCCTTGACCGCACAGCTCTGTGGCATCAGTCTCTCTCTAGTGATTTATTGTTAAAGTGTCATTGATAATTATGGTTATGGAAAATTACCTGCTAGAATAGTAAGTATAGGAAAGCTGGTCCTTTGCTTTATGGCATTTTCCTGAGTGAGTACTGCGTTCTCCTTTGCTATTTGCTTGTCCTGCAAACCATCATCCCATTTTAGAAGGCAAATGGTCTCACTCTGAGCAGCAATTGATGCATGGATTATCCATTACTGAACTTGTACTTACTCTTGGGCTACACCACTACGTCACACATTCTTCCGGATGCTGTATCTGGACTGATTTACCGTTCGAATCTTTTTAAAGTTGTTATAATGATTTCTGGTGACGGCAGTGCCTCAAGTGTGCTGGGGGCTGCATGCGCTGACAGTAGCAGACAAGACCTGACTGTCATCGTGCAGCTACGACAGCCCGTGTTCGCTAGCACTGTGCCTCGCGGCACTCCGTAACTTGGTGTCAGAAGGCTTGGTTAGACAGTGTATGGGCAGTCTGAGTGAGATGTCGCTTTTCTGTTGTTCTTCAGAGTGGGTCACAATGAGATTATTGGGGTTTGCCGTGTGGGGGTCAATGCTGAAGGACTGGGCAGAGACCACTGGAATGAGATGCTGGCATACCCACGCAAGCCCATCGCACACTGGCATCCGTTAGTGGAGGTAAAGAAGTCTTTCAAAGAGGTGTGTGGAGTTATTCTTTCCTTTTAATGCATGCACTGTGCATGAGTGAGCTGGTTCAAGGCTTTCAGAGAGCTTCTACTCTCACTTGGGATTTTCTGACAAGAGCTGAGGAATTTTCTCACCAGAAATGAACTCTAGAAAACAAGCACCTCTGTATTGTTTCGAAATAGCTCCTTGAGCTTGCAAGCAAGAATGAAAGGGACTGTATTTACAGATGTGGCTGTTACTGTATTCTTTTTTTTTTTTTTTTTATTAGAGACTGAGAGCAGTAAGGAAAGAGAATGCTGTTCTGATTGCAGAACAAATTGTCCAGGGATATCGCCTATTTCAAGTTTCAGTTTTTTCATCCTAAAAGATTTTTCTGTTGACTCATCTCCAAGCCTTTGAGGGAGAATAAATAGAACAAATGTAATTGCTCTAAGCATCTCCAGAGAAAGACTTTCACTTGATGCAGCCCCAGATGATAAAATAGGGCTGAAATGCCTGGGTACCATTTTGACCATCTCTAGCATTTTCTTCCTCCTTGCACTCCATTTTCTCATGCTCCTATAGAGCTTTTGTTGGGTTTTGCCTGGTTTAGGTCATAAATTCTGGAGGAGAGAGATGTGGAAAACGGCACACATGCTATTGACACTGCAGGTATGAAAAGAGAGCCAGCATTTGTGGTCAGTGATTGTACAATATAGGCAATAAAATCTCCCAGTGTATCTGGGGCTAAGGAGGCATTTTCCCTCAAAGCCACAGACTACATAATAAAAAGCATCTTATTTTCCCCTTGAAATTCAGAGACTGAGCTCTACTGGAGCGCAGATACTAGGCTTGGTGATCCTTCACAGTTGTCTGAATTAGCATGCATCAAACCCTATGTTTATTTGAAATCTGCTCTTTCCTCTAACAAGAATGCAGTTTGTGCTCCATGCTCTCTATCCCAGCTCATTTTCATCAGGCTGGTTTCTGAAATTCAGACGTGCCCATCCCAGAGGCAGGTCTGCTTCTTCTGCGTGTTTCTTGCTTTCTCCAAGCATCTGTAAGCAGCAGCCATGTGAGGTGAGGCCAGCCGCCCGAGCAGAGCTCTGCAGCTGTTTTCATCACTGCTGCATCCCTTGGTGGGCATTTCTCTATCATCGTAGATGAAACGGGCCACAGGGCCCTGTCCAGAGCAAGGGTTTATCCAAGGAATAGCCTCACTTCCTGGACCCAGGTCGATCACACCCAGTGGGAAAACCTGGCAATTAATAATTTAGTTTAAGGCACAGTGGTAATACATATACCAGATAATGGAAATCTGAAAATTCACACTCGCTTGTATGAGGTGTTTTGTGATCCCATATTGCACCACTGTAAATCAGGAGTAACCACCCCGGTCGGCTGTGCAGAACTGGTGTAAATCAAAACAGAATTAAACCAATGTGCAATTTGTGTATAATAATAATATTGCCTTCGGGTGGTGAGCAGTAAGTACCAGGCTTTCATTAGCCTTTCCCTGCTACAATACTGGCATCGTGCATGTGAGCCATCGCCGTTTGGGCAGGCAACATATGCCATCCCCCACTGCCACAGAGAGCTGGGGATCAGTGACCGCTGAGTTTCAGCATAAATGCTTAGCGATCTATCATTTGATCAGTTAGCTCAATGTCTGTGTCATCCGTAGCACCTCTCAGCATGATACCAGCTGCCTTGTCCGACCCAGGGGCAGGAGTTCCTTCTCCAGTTTGTAATTTACATGACTTGGCTTTACTACACTATTTCTCAGATGCAGGTAGGAGTTTGGAAGAAAATCCCGTAAAGTTTTTGATAATCAATAGGGGAAAAAAAAAAGACACAATTATTGTGACGAAACTCAGAGAAATAAAGGAAGGCATGTAAGATGACTCACCTTCTAAACTATACTTTGAAAACCACTGCTGAGCACCCAAGACTTTGGAAGAAAAACCTGAGTGAATCATTTCACACACCCCCCACCCGTGCACAGGTCAGGAGCTCTGCTTAAAAGAAAAGGAAAAAAAAAAAAAAGCCTCTGATCATCTCTTCTGGTATTTCTGCCACAAGCTGGTGCACAGAGCCAGCAAGTAAATGGTCCCTGTACTTATTTGCCCTTTTAAGTTTTAGCACTGCTGTCTGCAAATCCCTAGCGCAGCTTAAAAAAAAACCAACAAAAACCAGCAGAGGCACAGGCTCCTGGAGAGAAATTAATGGGAAATGGTATTTGTTGGTTACAAGTAATTGCATCATCTTTTCCACATGTGCTTGTGCATTTTTTTAAAAGCAGCTTGGGCTTTGTATCCTGTATTATCAGCTCTGGGTTCTCATGCCCACTGAGGCTGTCCCAGGCTCTGCTGGTCCAGGCCCCGAGGGCTGCCAGCTCCCCGCTCCATCTGCCCTTGAATGCGGGTGCTGGGGGAGAAGCTGCTGACCCTCCACCCCTTTTCCACCCTTGTGCCTTCGTGAGGTTGAGCTCAGGCTGTGCTGGCATCCCGAGCGGTCATCTTCATCTTCACCTTCAGGAGCGCTGGCAGCTGGGCACCAGCAAATGGAGCATTTGCTTTCCAGGTGATCCTCACGCTCTTCTGTTTGCTCTAGCGATCAGTGACAGCCTCTGCTCTACTTCAGTGTCTTTCCTGATTGAGTGCTTGATCTTAAACTGAAAGCAAGCAAGCTAGGATTGAATTGTCTTTCTGAATGTATAAATTGAGCAGTGGATGACCGGAGCTGTTAACCCGGGAGCACAGAGCTGCTGCCATTGCCCCTGTGCCGCTCTGCAGCTGGATGGCCTGGCCCCCCTCCTCTCACCGCACAGCTCAGGACCGCAGATGGGTGAAGAAAGGGCTGGGGAATCTGGAATTTCCTTCTACACCGTACTGCCCTGCCCGGTGTGCTTGAAAAAACTCTGGCCAAAAAAAAGGGGCTTATGTCCTGCTTTGAGTGCAGCTCAGAATCACGAGTTCTGGTGAAGTTACCAGGAAAGCCGTCACCAGAGGTGTGTTGCACCAGGAGGACGGACTGGCCCCGGCCCCTCGCTCCCCGCCACGGCGGTGCGGGACGGACGGACGGACGGACGGATGGATGCTGCTGCCCTTGGGGTACTGGCCTCCTCCTCCGTTGAGGGCATGGTTCCTTACCCATCCAACGTGAGGACCCTGGGAAGCACCAGGCGTGTTCCACCAGCCACCGTGCTGGGCTAACATAGCCCAAAACCCGAATTTCTGGGTCGGCAGGGAGACTCGAGCCCTTTCTCCGTGAGCCAGTGTTGCTCGCTCTTCTCTTTCACTGCTGGAGCCTTTAGGGAAACCTGCTTCTGTTACACTTCATGGCTTTGGTTGCTTCGTATTTATCAACAGTGAGTAACAAACTGTAACGACTGCACTTCTTTTATGACCATCATCATTAAAAAAAGAACATGTGCAAATGAATCATTAATTACAGGCTTCTAAGTTCTATCCTCCTCACACAGCCTTTTAGAAGGAGAGTCTGTGAGCGGAAGACGGGAATCCCACTTGCTGTTGCATTTTGAGGTTATTCTGACAGTAAACTCTTGTCCTCAGCACAAACCTGTTCCCATTTTTCAGCCCTGAGGTCCTACTGGCTGCCGTGGCCTTGGCCTCCCAGGTGTGCTTCAGCCATCCCACCCATTGCCATTTTTCCTGCATTTCTCAATACATCCATCAGCCATCTTAACGGATATGTCTATAAAAAGAAATGTAAAATTACAGTGCGTCTTTCCAGGCTTTGAAGGGGACTTCTGAAAACTGGAAATTTCTCTGTTATCTGTGAAAGACAAACTCTGTCTGATATCATAGAGTAGCATCGTCAGTGCAATGCAAAATCAGCCCTTGATGTTGCCAAGTACCTCTGACATTCAGCATGGGGAGCATTTATTTGTTTAAAACATTTCTCCAGCTAAAAACTGATAAATTTGCTGAGAGCTAAGTCATGCCCGTAATGAAGAACAACCATTTATCTTTAAAGATATGCAAAACCAGCCTCTTCCAGATTTTTGAACATGTTTGACTTTCATTGAACTGTTCCTAGTTTCTGACTATTAATTACACAATGGATGCTTCACCTTTTTGAATTAAAGGAAGGAAAAATATCTCCAGGTACCTCATGGCACACTGGTTACCTGAACCTACTCTTGGAAGAGTTTTCATTGCATTTTTGGGGTAGTAAGTGTTGTCGCTGTAACTGCAGGCAGAACAATGCAAGGAACATGCTGAGGACTCTGCCAAAAGCCCATTTCTATTGTAATTTCTGCTTGCCTGCTGTTTTATTGGTAATTCTCCCGGGGAGGTTGTATCCATGTTTTGAATTCCTCAGGGATTTTAACAAATACATTTGACATGAGAAACACAGAAGAAACTGTTTTCTTATCTGAAGGTAGCCTGTTTGGAAGGAGAAGCTTTCCAGCTTCTTCGTTCATAAATTTCTCACTCAGCCCTGGTGAAATATAGTCTGTATAATGCAAACCTGCGTGCAGTGAGTTACTTTACACTGACTTTGCTTTGGGGAAGGAAACTGGCCGAATTCTTGACCCTAAAGCTCTGCCCCTACATTGTAACCATCAAAACTCACACTTGGGAAGCGAATGATAAAACCAGCCTCTGCCAGCCGTGCAGATGAACGTGAACACGCTCTGTGTGGTGCACGGGCAGACCCGACCCAGAAGGGGCCAGCGCTGATGAGCAGCCGTCCCGTGGGCAGCAGACCCCGTGGCACATCACAGACCGTCAGCATCGTCATTGCTGACACTGACGGCATCTGCGACTGGTTGTCTGGCTCGTCTTGTTCTCCCGTTTTGAGTTGCATTTCATTTGAAGTGCCTTTGCCAAGGCAAGGGTGAAGTTCAATTCGCCAAATTAGTTTTCGCCCATGGAAGTGAAATTCATACAGGCTAGAGCATTAATGTTAGCCAGCAAAGTGGTTTTGCTTAGGTAGGAGAGGAAGGAATCGATCCATGGGGAGAACAAAGCAGTGGAAATACTATGCCTCCTGTTGTCTCCGGGAGATGTCTATCATTTGTCATTTGAATTTAATAAAACAAGATGGTAAGATGGGCAAGTACTCAAAAGCTTCAGGACTAATGGTTTTGAATTATAATAATAGCCCCCAAGGCAGAGGAGTAATAATTTATGATCCTGTAAGTATGACAAAAAGGTATTTGCTACATCTACTGACTCTCTGATCTGATTTTCACTTTGAGAAATGTCTCTGGCACTGTGGACATAGCTTCTATGGAGTAAAATTACCAGACTGGAAAGACTCAAGTAATTTTGCAATTAAGCAGTATTTCTAAAATAAAAAGGCAACAGCACTTGAAGCAGGAAACAACAGAAAATGAAACTGAGAGCAAACTTTGTCTTCATAGCACACAGAGACACTGTTTATTTTTCCTTTTTTTTGTAAGCAGTCCTCACACTGGTGAATCGGTTTACAAAACAATAAAGTAAATTGTTCAGCAGTTCTTCCTGAGAGGTTAAACGCAGGCGTGCAGTAAGTTGAAACATGCTGTAGAGCAGATGAGAATACTGCAGAAGACAGGCAATGAGGTAAAGGGATGGGAAGAATTTCAGATAATCTCTCCCATTTGCTTAGACTTGCTTTCTTTTTTCTCCCACCAGTGGCAAGGCCGGGCAGCGAGCTTTGACAGCCAGGGTTCCTGTCCCTCACCTAAACCACCACCCACACCATGATAGAGAGCACGGCGAGTACAATGGGACGAAACCAAGTTATTTTTGCACTTGGCCTACAGTCGCAGTAATTTGTTGCTGAGTGGCAGTGGCAGCAGCGAGACTTTCCAGTCTAGTTGTTCCTGTGTAAGTAAAGGCAGAAACCCGTTTTGTGGTCAAATATGTCTTTGTCTAATATGTCTCCCAAGGTGATGTTTTTTTTGTGGCTTTTACTGTATGGATCTGTTTCCAGAGGAAGAAGGTGGACTGAGACATGAGCTGGAAATTCGGTCTGTAAAATAACATGTAAAATAGTTTTTAGTGTGCACGAAGGCTGGGAAAAGTGCAAAGATGCTCTGAGAGTCTACAGACAGCACAGGTGGCCAGGAGAGGGGACACTGGACCGGCCCTGCTGCGCTGCCTGTGCCCGCTTGGAAGAGCAGCAGTGAAAGACTTGAGAGACTTCTTCTGACCCGCGAGCGGCTCTTTACTCTTGTGGTCAGCCCCAATCCAGCGGCGTGTTCACAGGTTTCCTGTTTGTGTAGAGGTGTTCATGAGCTGTTAGAAGTTTGTGCAGTGTGTATCCCAAAACCCTTCTGTCATATATAAAAAATGCCATTGATTCCTCAGGGGGGAAAAACCTTTTTTTTTTTTTTTTCCTCCCTGTATTTGAAGTCTCCCTAGAGCTACTTGCATGAACAGTTTCTTAAGACCCCTTCATAGCTGCTGCTCATTCTCCCTGTACATCACCACGTCATCTGGAGCGGAGTGGAGATAACTGCATTGCCACAGGTGGGGTTCCGGACATAGAGCGGGAAAGATGTTACAGAAATAGGTGAACATCCTTGCATGAACATTAGATCTTTATTTCTTATATCATCCTAGTATTAAAGGGTGAGCAAAAGGGTAAAGGGAAATGCAGAAAGACAACCAATACTCAAAAAAGCTTCCAAATCTTTCTCTTGAACTATCAACGCTTCCTTAATGAAAAAAGTTTTTAAGGCCCAAACCCTGGAGGAAGGTCAAGTTTTGAAAAAAATGAAGCTTTGCTGGTTTCTTGGCTGCAGAAGCCAAAAATGAAGTTATGACATCCCAAGTACTAGCTTTGCAAATGCAGCTAAATCAGCTCATCTTTATCAGACAGCTGCGGGTATGGGACACCTTCTTATTGTGGATTTTTCTCTCAGTTTATAAGGACATTAGTGTTGTTTGTTCTGCTGTAATTAACTTAACTAAATGCAAATATTTTAGTTTCGAGTCAAAACAAGATTTGCTAGCAAGGCAGCCATTTCTCCTCACATCAGGTTAGCAGAACTCTATACATCAGCCACAATCTTCAGGTCAGCTTCAGTTTCCATTTTCCTAAATGTCACAACATCAGCCTTCACTGAAAATCATGACTAGCAGAGAAGGGTATTTGTCTGCATTGTTTTTCTGGTTAAGATGAATCCTTTGTTCAGTGAAGGACAAATACATAATTTCTCATCCCACCTTGTGTCTTAATTCTCTCTATGTGCCACATGCTATAGAAGCAGAAACTCAATAAAATTATTTTATTTGTACGTCTTGCCTTGTCTGGTGAAATGCTTCCTCTTGTGAAAGCAGTAATTGTGTGTTATGTGATTTTAGATGGTTACAGTAATCACAGCAGATGCTATAAAATGTGATAATAACAGACCCTTGCGTGGTATGGGGCACTGCAAGGGCAGACTGTGATTTGAAGCAGACACTCCTTAGGCCATAAACTCTGCAGTTCTTGGTTGTCCTGGGACAATCAACACACATCCCCTGGGAACAGCTGAGCACTAGTCACAGAAGAAAAAATAATATTTCAAGCACGTACGTTGTTCATTGAAACAAATAGGTGGTTAAAACTGCATTAACTTTCCACGGTAAAGAGTACTGTAAGACTTCTACCAAGGGACACCGCTGAGGACACCCCTTTCCGAAATAACTCGTCCATTGTGGGAATGTTCCAGGCCTTATCATGGGAAAGAGTTTCTAACCATTCAAAAGAATTGACTTACAGTGGTGGATGGTTCAAGAACTGACCACAAGCCCCCTGAACCTTGACCTGAGCTGAACCGAGCCTCTGCTGTTTAATGTCATGAATTGGAAGTGCCTCTTGCAGGTTTGCAGATCAAAGCACGTGTAATGCAGGACATACCCAGCAAAAGCCACAGCAGCCCCAGCTGGATGCAAAGCTGGCACTTGACAATCATTAATTGCACCAACCCACTCCAAACCTTTTCTTCTTTAATCCTGGCTCTTGGCTTTTGGTGTTCTCTGTATAATCTCTTGTCTTTTTTCCATTCGTCTTGTTATCTAGGATTTAGTCAAAACATACGTGGGGTTTGACACAAAGCTTCTATTTTTAATCCTTGCTTCACACAGATAATCAATTTCCACTCAATACTGGCTGTCACTTGCATTACTGGAAAACTGGATCTCACGCTAGTGAATAACACCCACGCCTAGATGGCACAAACCCCTAAACTTATATTTTAAATGCTGAGATTTTGCCACGTCCCTTGGTGAGGGGATAATCAAACCATTGTGTGTTTGTCATCGCTTCAGCACAGCCACTCAGGAAGATTGCTCACACTAATGGAAATGAGATATATCGTACAAGTGCAAATATTTCCCTTTCATCTGGAGAGGGGATTATAACTGAAAAGTAGCTGAGCCTGGCACAAGCGCCATCCCAGGATTAGCTAAATTGCTCCTCACTTTCCATGTTACTCTTACCTATCCTAGTAACTCACAGGGCCAGTTTAAGTTATTAACAAGCAAAAATAAGGAGGACCACCACAGGGCCGCGTCCCACGGAAGAGTTTGCCTTCATGGGACCTGTGCTCCTTTGAAACTCACTGCAAGGCCAGTTTCCCTTGCCAGGGGAGGATGCCTGCTGCCGTCGGTCCTGCCGTGATGTGCCGTGCCAGGGAGAGCGGTGCCGGGTGGCCAGAGGCACCTCCTGAGGCACGGATGCTGGGCACGCAGGCTGGAGGAGGAGATGCTCACAAAGCAAGTACTGGCTACTGGTCACTTTGCAAAGTCTGCAGGCAGCCACAAATGAATAGTCTATTTTATTTTGAGTACTGCAAGGAAAATAGACACTCGTGAGCATTCCCAGACCTTTCTTTTTTTCTTTTTTTCTTTCTCTTTCTTTTTAGTTTTAGTCTCACAGTGTCCAATTTCATAGAACAACAACTGACTGCAGGAACAGTAAGAGACGCTGAATTGAGGGCTACCACTTAATGACTGCTACTTTACTGATGTGGACACAGCGGGGGGAGTGAATGCCCACGGGTCCATTGCACTGCTCATTACAAGCGGTCAGAGGGCTGAGGTACTGTCCCAGCCAAGTGCCCTCCCACTTATTTGAGGATAAAATAACTCGCTATATGAGAAAAAAGTGAAAAAGGCCCAATGGAAAGTGAGTTTCAGCCATGGTGAAGCTCTGCTCTTCACGCTGTGCAGGAGGCTGGGCTTCCAAGCTGATCGCATTAGTGTGGGATTTTTTTCATGCGTGAACAATGCATGGTCGGGCAAAGAGAAGAATCTTGTCATAACAATTTATATTTATTCTCCAAGAATGGCCTTTAATTTCTAATTATGGAATGCTGCTCACACATAGGCAAGGCCCCCCCCCCAAAAAAAAAAGCCAGTGAGGAAGAAAACCACGGTGGTTTTATAGGGTTTTAAGAAATAAATAAACATGGGGGGGGGTGGGGTGGG
>JANZLQ010000055.1:408016-449849 GCA_026212715.1 Elanus axillaris
GATGGGGAGGTTGGTGGGGAGGGGGTGGTGGGGTGGGTGTGGGTGATGGGTGCAGGGACACACCGGGTATTCAGTATTCCTGGAGCACTGGGTGGTTGCCTCCAGCGGTGACAGCATCGGCCGCCCCAAAGGGTGACTGGGTTCTGGGCACGTGGGTGACTTGAGCTGCCCTGTGCCCGCTGTGGGGGAAACTCTCCAGCAGGAGCAGCTTTGTGTGCATTATTTTAAACTTGACTCTATTTCTTTCAAACCCTTTTATTTACACGTAATTCTTGAGTAGCCTATTAGAGTATTTAATCACATATACCCAATCCCATACACATGCCAATCCTACTCCAGTCTTTAGTCCAAGTATCATCAGCCCAGCTACTTTTGTCTTCACTTATGAGGTAATAAATTAGACAGCAAATTATAGCTCATCTGAGAAAAGTACAGCCCCGTTCTTTGAGATCCTGATCTCAGTTCCCTATTTGTTCTTCATTTTTTCTACTTCTGTTCTTCGCCCTCTTAATCGTCTCTCTAATCTAGCAGTCCTAGACTTCTCAGTCTCATTTTGCTAGAGGTTTTCTCCCCCCTGGGCCCTGATCATTCTTCCTGCCATTAAAATTATATATATCAGTACAGTTGCACATTTATTTAAATGCCGGGTCAGGGATCTAATATCTAGTTATGATGCACCATGCAAGGATGACCTCCCCGGGACTAGAAAATCTGTTTGTCATTTATACGGAGTCACTGCTCCTAGATGCACAAACCCGATTGCTTTACTCGCTTTCATCCCTGCTTACACAGCTGCTGCCGGGATGTACGGGGCTGGGATGCCCAGCCCAGGCAGGAGCCGTCCCACGCTGGCTCCATCTGGCAGGAGTGCCAGCCACCATGATCTCCGGCACGCCGTGGCCAGGGAACCTGGGTCATGCCAGCTTCGGCATGGTGGGACCCCACGGAGGGCAGGCTCTCGGGCGATGCCGGTCTGCTTGGCAGCAGCCAGTTGCCGTCGGAGCTGCCTTGTCTGCAGGAGGACACAGTCCCCGAAACACTTTGTCTTGGATGAAAGACCTCACGGTGAATGCAAATACACTTTTTCTTAAATGTCTCCACAGCAAAAAAATATCTACTCTTCGTTCTGCAAAAAAAGGTAACGTAGCCTGCTTTTTTGCCAGGGTGAGCATCACACCAAAATCAGGGTTGTCAAAAGACCGGTGTGGCAGGTGAGCCCGTGAGAAGCAGGGTTTGGCTCCTCTTTGCAGGCGCAGGGACTTAGAAGGTCTGGATCTTTGTCCAAGTGCCAGAGGCATCCCTGTAGCTGTGCTTGGCTTACAAAGCTCTGCAGTCAGCCTTCAGTGGCAATGCTGCTTGAACGTTCAAGAAATGTTTTGGTTTTTTTTTTTCCCCTGGACTTTTCTGAAAGATAATTTGTAATTATATTTTACAGCTTTATATATATATATATATTAAGACAGTGTGTTAGTCATGCAAATATAATTACATACCTTATGTTCTCATGACATTTGTAATTAAAAACATGGAATTTAAAGCACATATTTAAAAAATCCAGTGTAGGCTTCTATTAAAAATGCAGTTCATTACAGCTAATAAAGTACCTTAGAATGGGTCAAGGCAAATCCAGAGCATGTTCTGTTGCCGTGGGAACAGCCGGCACCAAAGCCAAGTGCAGACGTGGTAACCTGCAGCATCAGAAATATCAGGCAAAAATACGATTAGGAGAGAAAGCCGCCCCACACCCAGAGTGGCATTTTCCTGCCTGTCCTGCCAACCGCGCTGAGATCCCTGTGGCCCTTCCCGGGGCTGGAGGAGCCGTTGGGAGCAGCCGGCCCCGCCGTGGGCTCGGGGCAGGGTGGGGGTTACGGGCTGCCGTGGGACAGGGTGTGTGGTCAACTGGAGGGCTGCGGACATGGGACGTTGGCTGTTGGCTGGGGCGGTGGGGCTGGAGGCATTGCCAGAGCCCAGGCAGGCAGGGAAACGTCCCATAGCAAAGCAGTGGCTGGGAAATGTGACTCAGTCATCAGATTCACACCCGTAAATACTTTCTGGATTGTTAATTGCTTCCGAAGTGGAAGACTTTCTCTTAATCTCCCATTAGCGACTGCACATCCCTCTCCATTTCAAATTGCCTTAGAAGATGAGGGTTTCTTTGCTGCCATGAGGGACAGAGTGAAAGAGCAGTAATTTTTTAATTAAGTCAGTCTGCTGGCGTTACTCTTGGATAGCTTACACAAATGAAGGAGGATTTTGCTCGTTGCTCTGATTTCCTCCTGACACTCAAGACCACCCTGCCTACCCCTCCAGCCCTTTGGCCCCGAGCCGTGGACACCCCAGCAAGTCTCCCCCTCCCAGCTGCGGCAGCCCCGCTCTCTGCACCAGCCCACCAGGGCCTTTGATCCCACAGGACCCGTCCCGTGCCACAGGACCCTCAGCCAGCTCCGCGCTGCACCGTGGTGCAGGTTGCAACCCCCCTTGGGCACATCTGCTCCCAAGGCTGCTGTACCAGACACAGCCCTGGATGCGGCCCCTGCCTGCTCGAGATGAATTAATGCATTTTTTTCTAGGACATCATAGTTACAGAAACCAGGAGGACCTTTCTGCCTGTTGCATAAGCTCAGCGTTATCTAATGAACCTCTAATTGCTGCATGCTGTGGGTGTTCTGCGGGGCTGCTGAGCCCATCTCCCTCCAACCCAGCTGGCCCCTCCACAGGGATGCACTGCCCTGGCCCTTGTGCCGTAAGCGCAGAGGGAATTTTCCCCTCCTTTCTTGTGCCAGCGGGGTACCTCACCAGGGCCGAGCAGGAGAGAGCGTGCTGCAGCCCTGAGGTGGTGGATGCAGAGGATTCTCCTCCTCAGACGTCTGCAGCGCTGGGCTGCAAGGCTGGAGCATCTGCGGTGCCTCGGGATGGCCAAACGCTGTCCTGAGAGCAGGGACCTGAGCCTTGGGCTCCAGTGCGCAGGCACAGCTGCTCCCCAGCACAACACCCAGCTGCCCAAAGCCTCAGCACGCTCCGCAGCCCCATTGAGGGATGAACCGACAGAAACAGCATGTCTCTACAGACTCGTACGTGAAATGGGTTTGTGGATTCACAGTGTCCTGTCTGGCCCCAGTGGTAGGGCAGTGCTTCTCCCTCCTGCAATCTCAACAGGAAAAAAAAAAAATCACCAGGCTCCAAATGCCATCGTGTAAAGAGGAGCTGAGGTTAGTTGTATTCCAGATAAATGGGCTGGTGCTGGTGTGGGAGAGGGTCCTTACAAGCTCATCCCTCTAAGGCAATGCCACCAGTGAGGGCCGTGGCACTCCTGGGGTTCTTGGACGCTGCTGCACTAAGGGAGACTCTAACATCGTTCCCGAAGCGAGAGTTCCCAGCAGCAGGGAGTCAACGATGCAATGAAAATTGTTATTTCCTAAAATTGCGTGTTTCTCTAAGCCTGTGAAAGTATCTCTTGCAATGATGGGAAAAATGGAAGACTCAGCAATGCAAATCAGTGGCACATAACTGCCTGGTTTGCCTGCATACAGCTGAACATCCCAAGGGGATTCTGCACAGTCAATACAGGGCATGATGACACTGCACCGCAGCTGTGCAAAATTTCATGGGATTTATTGGTACTGCTGTCTCTTGGTGAAATAATAGTTCTTTCTTCATTTAGTCTACAAAAAGCTGAACACTTCAATTTCTGAAGCAAGCTTGTTTCGGGAATTGAAGAAAGCAGGAGGTGGCAGATGACACTGACATCAGAGGTGCCTCAGTTGGGGAAAACTTCTTTTCACTTAAACCCCTGCTTTCCTGAAAAACTGCAGTCAAGGAAGAACTGACAATTTAGAACAAAGCTGTGAGGAGCGATCTTCTGCAGGAGCCAGATACAAAGCAGAGCTCTGGTCTGTGGCCTGTGTGTTTGGCTGTTAGGAGTCCTCCAGGTTGCAAGGCTTGAAGCAATTTTAGGTTAAAAGGGAATGAAAACTAAAAGACGAGAAGGACTGTAAAAGTCATGGGCTGGACTCCAGCACTTGGCAAGGAGCAGCTACCTGGAGGTCAGGGACTGGATTTCCATTGCAAATTAATCAATGCATTAACATTTATTTCTTTGTTCTCATTTTCCCCTTAGTGGCATGTCTAATTATATATGAAAAAACTCGCTTTCCCATTCAGACGTCACCTGTCTGCCCCAATGCTACTACCCCGTCCCCCCAGGACCCCCGCCTGGTGCATCGCGGGCCGGCGAGCTCCTGCTGCCCATCACCACTGCTGCCGGGGGGATCTGCCCCACTGCGGCAGAGGGGACCCCCAGCCCTGCCCCTCCGCAGTTTCCCCGAGCCCTGGGCACAGAGCTCTCCCCGTGCAGCAGCATTTTATCTCTGCCCTGGTCCTCCTCTGCCAGCCCGGGGCTGGGTAATCGGAAAAGCGCCATTGCTCTAAATCAATGCTAAAATGTCTCTGCAGCCAAGGAAAGTTTATAGCTTGAATTAAGAGCTATTAAGCCTCTGAGCACTGCTGCTTGGCAAGGGAGAAAGACCAAAGCACGCTGCTTTGGGGGACTGACAGATCAGCAGCATGACCAAGTGCCCGCTGTGAGCAGAAATGGGGACATACCAGGGACACAGGTGTCTGTGGGCTCTTGCAGGTGGGTCTGGGGAAGGACCCTGCCACAGCACCGCTGGCACCAGTGGGACGGGCTGTACCGCGCACCCACTCGCGCTGCTGCGGATGCCCTAGTGCAAGCCCTCTGCTCCAGATCGGTCCCTGTAGCACGGTGGGCCGGCTGCCCCTCTGCTCGCCGCACCTCTATGGCAGACATCTGGTCTCCTCGGACAGATGCTCCTCCGGTGGCTTTGCCTTGTGGATTTAATCAGACCTTTCACTTTTCCTTGCTTGAGCAATTCCGTGAAAGTGCTCTTTGCATCATTTTCATTTACAAGGATTAGTAGGCAATCTTGGAGAAATCCATTTAACTAAGCAATTAGTGAGTCAATAATACACTTCTGTATATTGTTAGAAACAGAAAAATTGGTAATTTCTGTTTGTTTTGACCCTACCTCTGTAGTAATGGCAGCAATTTTCCATAATAATCACAGTTACCATGGTTATACCTACCTCCAGGCTGTCAGACACCTGCAGCAGAAGGACACCATCTCTGCACCAGCACAGCCGGGTGCTGCCCCGCGGGCGCAGCTGCTCCAGCCCCTCATGGGGTCCCATATCCTTGTGCCACCCCAGTGCCAGCGCAGGCGCGGGTGCTGGGAGCCCCCCCGGCAGAACAGAGCCCCTGCCTGACCTGCTCATCCTTCCCCGGCTGGCTCCAAATCGGTGCTTCACTGAGCCTCACCGGGGAGCGAGGGAGCTGGAGGCAAACAGAGAAACAAAACTTTATCTCATGTTTCCTTGGAGCTGGCCCACGATCTCCAAGTTGCAGCCGGTGCTGGGGCAAAGCACCGGGGAGGGAAACCCAAGCCCTCCTTTGCACAGGGAGAATCACTGCATCCCTCAGCATTTTTGCCTCAGGAGGATGTATTAAGTAGAAAATTCAGATCTATTCCAGGAAGGCTCTGGGGAGCTGATTTTCAGAGAGGGAAGAAATTAAAGAACTGCTTAGCTGAATAGCTGAGCTAGTATTTTTCTGTCCTCAGGAAACAACTTTCATAATAATAGCATTAGCAATAATAACACCCCAAAGAAAATCCTAGTGAAATCATGTAGACTACAGGATGCGTGAAATCCCTGGGATAGTGTGAGCTGCCTGCGTGGGTCTTCCTCGTGTCAGTGATATCCTTGCTGGCTGGAGACCGATTTGTTACCACAAATGGGAGCAGTGCACGCAGAGTAATCCATCTTGATCAAAGTACTGAAATAACTCCAAATTCTGTTAGTAAATGAAACTGTCCAGAAAATAATGAAACTTTGCGAACCACAGCTCCTCTGACAGGTTTGTGAGCTCTGAATTCAAAGACTTTATTTTTAATCTTCCTGTCAAGAGGAAAGGAATGAGCGGACACCCCAGCACTGGGAAGGATGAGAGGAGCCCGGGCACCTCCAGCACCCAGGCTGGCTGGGCCAGGTGGGAAGCAGACATAATTCTGCAGAATGCACCTTTTAAAGACATTTCAGTTTCTGCCCCTTCTTTTGAGCAGCATCAGACCTCCTCCAACATAGCACATGTGATGATGAGAATGCAGAGGGGCTGTGAGTGTTGGGGAGGGTTTGGGGGGCAGGTGGTGGGAGGCATGAGGGACAAGGGGCAGCTCTGTGCTGTGGAGGGTACAGTAGGAATCAGGTTTCGTGTTTGAGGTGGAAAAGCGAGGCTAGGGAAAGCGAGGGCAAGCTGAACACGGCCGACCACAGCTGTGGCCCAGTGTGCTCGTCCTCGAGTCTCAGTATCAGCATCTCCCCCAGGCAGAAGTGGCGGTGGATGAGGGGACCCCCAGGGACACTCCCCCCCACCAGGCTGAGCACCCCCAGTTGGACCAGCCAGCGCAGGGCTCATCCCTGCAGATGGACAAGCATCCCAGGAAAGCCTCCCCCGACACCTCGGGGTTCCCATCCCTGCAGGCCGCTTCCCCCCACTGCACCCACCCTCCTGGGGCCCTCCTGTTCCCAAAGCCGCAAAACTGCTTTGTAGAGCCCCTGATGGTGCAAAAATCAGAAATAGCATACAGCTGTGATTAAGCACACACTTTTAAATCCCTGTTACTAATTGGAAGATCCCACTTTGAGAGGAAGGAGACTATCATCATTTCAGAAAGCTGACCCCAGTGCCAGCACATCTGGCCAGGTGCTGGCAGCACTCAGCAGAGATGGATTTAGCTCCACCCCAGCCCACACTGACACGAAGCCACAGGTCTGAGCTCTCCCTCTCTGCAACAAAGCTCCAAGCAAACGTTTCTGGTGAATTTGGTTTTGCTTAGTCTACATTTTCATTAGAAAGTGCAAAGGACTTTAAGCAAGCTGCTGCCATTCTGTGTCCCTCTTAGCACATCCAAGCTCAGCCCAAGCTCCGTGTCCTCCCACTTCTGCTGTGAAGTCCTGGATAGAGTGCTTTGTTGCCTCCCAATTCATGTGTGACGAGTCAGACCTCAGCCAGATGTTACGTGGGCAGAAATATCTATTTGAAGTTAAAAGCCTGTGATTATTCTTGCCAACAAGCCATTAAGAAAGTATTAAATGGAGAAATTATCCCCCTCTTCTTGTTTCAATACAATAGCATCTTTATAATACACTTGTTTAAGTTGCCTACTTTTAATTTTACTTCTCTTGTTTCTAATACTACATGCAGAACCATTTCACTTTATCAATAGCTCCCGTGAGCTGGAAAAGAGTCAGGGAGGAAAAAAAACCCAGTATCCTTGAGAATTAGACAAAAGGGGAAGAAATTAGCTGGAAGATCTTGCTTTCTCTCTACTGTTAACATAACTTCTCAATTTACTTTATCAGATTGCCTTCCGAAGAGAAGTATTTTTCAAGAGGAGCAGAGATGAAAGGGATTATTATGTACAAAGACTCTTCTTTAAAGAGATAAAATATTTGGCAATTAAAGCACAAGAAGCTGCAGACTCACAAGAAAAGCAGTGACTTCACTGGAGCAGTCACATTACCATATTTCCCACTAACCCCTCATTACAGAAAGTGATAACACCGCTGTGAAGTGCTGCTGCCGTGGAGGGGCTCTCCTGCCTGCTGCCCACCCACGGCAGCCCACGCTTGGGGCACAGGGCCACCAGCCATCCCACGCTGCAGCCCATGGGCCGCTGCATCCCGGGAGCAAGGGGTCACGGGAAAGAGCCAGCCTTTGTCCCAGAGCCGCCTCCATCCTTTGGCTGAATGGGACCATGTGCTTGGAAATGAGGGTTTTTAACAACCTCCTGTGGGGGAGAGGGTCTGGCTGTCCCTGAGAGCTGCAGGTAGCCTGCCCAGGGCTGACGTGGAACGTGGTGGAGTCTCTGCCATTGGTGGCTTTGAAGTCAAGGCTGAATTTTCCTGAAAATCTCTTAGTTCAGAGGGAATGGCTGGGAGGGCAGAGACCTGGGCAGCCCTGGAGCTGCGGCGGTGCAGGGCAACAGGGAGCAGCCACAAAAGGGGCAAAAAAACCAGTTTCCACACGGGGCAGAGGGGCTTGAGGCAGCCCTGCCGGGGGTCCCTGCATCCTGCGGGGGGGACCCCGTGTCCGTCCCATGGGCAGAGCTGGAGGATGCTGCTCCTGTGGGGCAGAGGTGCTGGCGGGGGCAATTAACAGCTATTAGGGCACGCAGGACCCCGACAATGCCACCAGCTGTGGCACAACCTTTGCTTTCTCCTAATGGGGTTGATAAATATTTAAACATGAAAAAAAGAAATCAATAAACCCTAGCAGGAGATGAACCCTTGTGTTTGCAAGCAGCAAAGCCTGCGTGGTGCCTGCGGGGGTGGCTGGGAGGGATGCAGGAGCCTGCAGCTGACGGGGGTGTGGGTGCACGTTTCCATCCTGCAGTAAATATGAACGCCTGTCCCTGAATCTCTGCTGCTTTTCTTTTTTGTGAATAACCCTCTTTTCTGTGGGTTATTAGGCCAGAGACCCTCCCAGATGTGCTTCCTCTGAGGTCTCTCGCTTGGCGCCGGTCATCTGTTAAGCTGGATCATGGCAGAGACTTATCTCCAGCGGGATGAGAAGGTGCCAAGCGGGGCCACCCCATCCTGGGTGGCAGCACGGGCACCGGCTTTGAGCATGACAAGCGCTTGCGGTCCTGCCACCCCCTCCTGCGTGACAATGATCTCCTTCCTGGTGAGGGCAGCTACTCTGTGGGAACCGGGGCTCGCTGAGGTTTGTTCGCACCCACCAGCCATGCGGGACCACAGCCAGGGATCTGCCGCTCTTCGCCCAAGCCACCTTCAGCCAGCTCGGAGTTGAACCACTTCTAATGATCAAACGTGATTTTTGTCTAAGTGTTTGTCAGCAAATGAAGATAATGCTGTTCTGCTTTTCAGGGGTTATTCCAAGGAATAATTAGCTAATGTTTCTTGAAGTACTTTGAAGATGTGGAGTGCTAGACAAGTGCTGTGCTTTATAAGCTGATCAGGCACTGCAGTTATTTTTCCATTTTGCGTCTCATTCCCAAAGTGTTTGTACAAAACAAATTCTACATGAGCATGTGGTTACCGTAGGAGCTTCTCACGTTGGGGCTTTGCAGGGTGGCAGCAGATGCCCCCACCCGCTCTCAAAGCTGTGATTTCCTGTGTTAGCATAACGTGTCCCAAAGGAGAGGAGCCTGACCCTCCTGGCACTCGCAGGGGGTCCTGCCGTGGCCCCGCTTCTCCATTCCGGTCCACGGGACACGTCCCCACCAGCACGGGTGGCAGCAGGCGAGCGTTTGGGGGTGCAGTGAGAGACCCTCCCAGCCCTGCACCTCTCGGGCAGCTCTCGTAGAGAGAAATCTCTTTTCCTCCCCTTTCATGAGCAGTTTTCTGGCAGCAAGTAAAGCGCAGGGTCTCAGCTCTCGCAGAAGGAATGCGCATGTCCTTGTGGACAGGCTGACCTTTGTGTCTGCTCCTGGCTGTGTGTTCCCAGCAGCGGGGGCTCCCGAGGGGGACCCTGTGCAGGGCAAGCTAGCCGCCCAGCTACACCAGCTTCATGCCCCTCCTGCCATGGCAAGATGAAGCCTAATGAGCCAGATTTTCTAAAAAGATTAAAATACTTGATGAACATGTGATGCTCAGCACAAGCGGGACTGTGGCAACGGCTGCCAGCGGCTGCACCCTCGTCCCGCTCACGCCCAAGGCAAGCAGCAGTGTCTCAGGGGAGCAAGTGTCAGATTTTGCAGGACTTGTTCCCGGTTAGAAGATGGTTTCTGGTGAAGAATCATTACTGCCCCATCAATGCTAATTCAAGCTAGAGAAATCATTGGCATAATTATTTACAACTGTGCAATTTCTGAAAATTGTATTTGTGTTACTATAGTTATTGATCTTGAAAGGGGCTATAAATTAACTTGACAGTTCACATAGTCCTTCACACTTGGATAATTTCTCTGCTTGAGTTGCGCTATGTGTTGAACTTTCAGCACCATCCAATTACAGTCATTCAAAGTGTGTATTTAAACATTTTTCTTATGCAACTGAAAGATATTTTAATTACAATACAGAGGAACTTGAAGCAAATACCAAGTCACCCCCACATGGCAGGACAGCTTGCCTTGAGGTGGGTGTGGGGGGATGCCGAACGCCTGGCTTCATGGCAACGTAGGGGTGGTCTGGCCCTGCTGCGGCTCTGGGAGGGCCGGTGGCCCCAGGAGCCCCCCAGGTGCTTGGCAGAGGTGGTCCCTGCGGGGCCAGCATCTCCCTGGGGCGCCTGGGCAGCTCTGTGTCCTCTCACCCTGGAGCGGAGCCCTCAGCCAGCACCAGCAGAATGCAATGCTCACCTGGCCAGACCAGCTCATAGCTTCACATGTTCAGTGTTGGTCCCCAGAACTGATCTCTGATGGAAAAAAGGGATGCGTAATGACACATAAACACCTTGTAATTCGTCCTCTGTGCTCTCCGGACACTGTGACAGGAACAAATCACAGCAAACCTGGGTTTCTGGGGGACCCACAGCATCTCTGGCCAGAAATGGCCAAATCCTGCACCCTCCAGGGGTGTGGCGCAAGTGGCAGCATGTGGGACGGTCACTGCTGGGTGACGCGGTGGGGACTGGAAGGACGTGGCATGGTGGCCACGCAGGGCTGTGCCCATGCCCGGCAGGTACCCGCTGCGGCCCCAGCCCCTGCCTCGGGGATGCGGGTCTTGAGCCCTGGCAGTGCCAGAGCTGCCATCCTGAGGGGCTCCCAGCACCTGCCCTGTCCTGCCCCACCTCCTCTGGGGCACTGCCACTGTGGGGCCATGCAGAGACTCGGTGCTAGTGAAACAGGGACGGGAAGGGGCTCAGGGGACCCAGGGTCTTACGCAAAGGATTTGTGGCAATCTTGTGGCTTCAGGGGGAAGATGACTGTGCTTCATCAGAAGTGAACTGGGAAAATCGGCAACATCTGGTGCCTGCTGGCTAGGATGCCTCCCCGGCCTGTGAGGAAAATTTCCAGTTGTCCTCTCAGATTAAGGGATTTTACTGTTTGCTCACAGTTTTGTACATGCAAAACAGGCTGGCCCCAGCCAGGCTCAGAGGTCCCCTTGCCCAAACCCCCAACATAAATCCCTGCCCAAGGCCCCTACCTAAAGCCCCAGCCTAATCCCCTAACCCAGCCCCCCCTGCCCAGACCCCCAACCCAAGGAGCTATCTGTGCTTGCTGCTCTGACCATCCCTAGGTGCACACCCCTCCCTTGGGAAGTGTCTTTTGGCAAGACTCTGGGGCAACGTGGAGCTCGTGGCTCTGGCAGCCTGGCCCTGGTGCCCCACACTCCCCCCAAATAGATGGCTGCAGCTCGCTGCATAGTATTTATTCATTCTATCACAGAGAAGAAAATCTCATTAAATTAGTCCAGGTTTCTGCAGGGACGCCTGGTGCCAGTGGGTGGAAGGTGCCAGGGGTGGGGGTCCAGCATTTCATCATTCACAGTGATGGGAGATGGGGCAGAGATGCCATCCCATGCCAGGGCCAGCTGTGCCCCGTGGGGTGGGATGGTCAGAGCCACGCTTGCCCAGGCAAGGTGGTTGGATGTGCGGGGATGCCCTGCTGTAGCCCCTCAGACCTCCAGCTTCTTCTTCATCTCCATGCGGTAGATGATCTGGTAGCCGTCATCCCAGGCGTAGATCTGCCTCTCGCGCGGACTGTACTTCATGCTGGAGTGGGAGCCGTAGCGCTTGGGGAAGTAGACAAGGGAGGCATCCTCGGGGGCCAGTGTGCCACTGACGTCGAAGACGCACTGCACGCGGGAGCGGCTGGGCAGGCGGGTGTTGTAGACCACATGCAGTGTCCCGCACACCACAAAGGCGCCCTCGGCATTCTCCCGCGGGCATGGTGTGTCCCACATCTGCTCGATGTCCAGTGAGGTGGGGTCCAGCTTGGCCAAGCATATGTTCTTCTCATCCTCCTTGGTGGCGTAGATGGCCCAGAGCCCCTCCTCGTCTGCCGCCACCTCGATGTAGGTAAAGGGGGAGAGCCCAAACACAGGGATCTGCTCTTCAGCCGGGAACACTGAGCTGTCCACCACCGTCTTGTTGGCCAGGTTGAACTTGATCACCTGGAAGGAGCCCTGCTGGCGGATGTAGTAGAGGTGCCCATCATAGACGAGGTGCCCAGTGCCCACCCAGGGGTAGGGCAGCTTGATGCGGGCAGCCTTGCGGGTGGCAGAGAAGAGGGTGAACTCCCGCATGCGGGGGAAGACATACACCGTGTCGTTGGCAGTGCCGTCAAAGACATAGATCTTCTCAGAGTTCCCTGCGGCGTCCTTGGTCCACAGCCCGGAGGTGCCGCCAAAACGCTTCAGGATCTTCATGGCTCTGACACTGGCGATGGTGTCGCTGCAGTCTGCAAGAGCAGGGCAGCTGTGAAAGCCTGGAAGCCACCCAGCCCTGCAGCAGGGACGGCTCCCTCCCCGTGTCAGTCACACAGATCCTGCTGCGTCCCACCCCAGCCCCCAGGCAACTGCCTTGCAAACCCACTGAAGAGGTTGCAGTGCTGTCCCTGCTGGCATTGACAAGTCCCCTTGTGCACCTGTGCCACGGGCAGGGGAAGCCACCCTCAGGCCAGCTGTGCCCCAAGAGCTCTGGAGAAGCCCAAGGCCTGGGGCTTGGATGCAGCTCCTAGGCAGCTGTAGGGATGCAGGATTTTGTGCCAGAGACACCTGAGAGATGCCCTGCTGGGACGTAACGCCATGGCGCATGGCTGGGGGAGACTTGGACCTGGGTGGGCTGGGAAGCCCCAGGGTAACCCCGCACCCGGGTCCATCTACCCAGGGAGCCACGGCAGCCCCTCACCTGTCAGCTTGGTGTATTTCTCATTCTTCCTCTGCTTGGCTGTGGCCACCTGCTTCTCCATCAGTGTCTCATCCACCTCCACGCAGGGCGGCGCAGGGTTCTGCGTCTCCAGGTAGTCCACCTCACGCTCCAGCCGGTCCACACGCACTGCTGCACTCTCTGCCTCCGACCGCATCGCCTCACGCTCCTTCTCTGCTGTCTCAAGCATCCCCAGCACCTGGTTCTTGAAGTCCCGCAGCTCCGTGGAGTAGCGGCTGCTCTGGTCATGCCACTGCGAGATCCTCTCCTGGGGTGGCCAAGGAGACACTGAGGTCTCTGCACGTCACAGCCCGGCCACGGCCGCCGTCCCGCTGCCTGTGGGAGCCCCCAGAGCCACACGGCACTGCAACGCCGGTGCTCACCTCCCTGGGGCCCATCCCGCCATGCTCCTGCACCCGCAGCGCTCCCAGAGCCCCGGTGTTCCCAGACCCGTGATGCCCCCTCTCCCGTGATCCGCCAGTCCCACGGCAGCTCTGCTCTGTCCCCAGCCCGCCTCTTCCTCACCCCAGGCCTGCTTCCACCACCAGGGAGGAAGGCCGCAGGAGCCCCGTGGCAAGGCAAAGTGGGACGAAGTGAGGCCAAGCGTGGGTCCCTACCTCCAGGAGGGTGAGTCGTCGCTCCACGTACTCCATGAACTGCTGCTGCTGGGCGCGGAGGGCCACGGCGAGGAGCGGCAGGAGGAGCAGGCAGCGCCAGGGCCCCATGGCCGTCAGAGAGTGCAGCCTCCACCTCAGTGCTCAGGAATGCTCCGGCCTCTGGAAGCCCTTATTGAATCCAGATGTGAAGAGGGGAGGAGAGGCTGCTCCACTCCCCGCAGACCAGCCCCGGGCGCCTTAACCCCTTCCTGGCCCGGCGGGTGCCCACACGGGCCTCGCACCCAGCCTTGGGGCCAGGGCAGGAGCCTGGGGACCTGCTGCTGCGGCCGCATGTGGTGTGTGGGGAGCAGGGAGCGGGGGGTCTGGCAGCAGCCCCATGCAGCAGGGGTAGGACGTGTCCTCTGGTGCTGGGGACAGCGTGGGACAGCCTGTGGGACAACGTGGGGCCAAGCTGGGCCTGGCACGAAGCCACGGGCACAGCCGCGCCCTGGCTCCTGCTGTGCCGATCCACAGAGGTGCCCAAGGCAGGCGGCCAACTGGAGCTTGCCTCGGCCACGCGCAAGGCCTGTGGAGTCAACGCTGGGCCAGCACAGCGGCCGCCAGCCCCCAGAGCCTGCAGTAGCCCCCCATCCTGGGCTGCTGAGCCGGGAGCTCCTGCCTGCCCCTGCCTCAAGGCTGGGGCCCTGCGGAGCTCCCCCCAGAAGAGCCGTACTGGCCTAGCAGATCCGTCGACCGCCAGCAGTCATTCCAGGGGCTGCCCCACCGGACGTTCCTGCACCCCATCGTTTGGGGACGTTTGCTCAGCACCTGCACCCGAGGCTGCCCGAGTGCCACTGTGGAGCCACACAGCAGCTCCTGCACCCCTGTGCTGGCTGAGGGACAGGGCAGGGCCCAGGTGCAGCATGACGGATGGGGACGGCAGCTCCGTGCCCAGGCCTGGCGGTGCTGCGGGCACAGGCCGGGGCACCAGCCGTGGCCCGAGGGTTTCCTGGGCTCTGCCTGCAGATCTGCATGGGGTGGAGGGTTGGCTGCATCCATGCACAGGACTGCGGTGCTGCAGGCGGGGTGAGTGTGCCACCTAGTGCTCCTGCATCCTACATCCCGCCGGACTGCACGGCACAGGCCATGCAGGGCCCCCAGATGAAGCTGCCATGCTGGCAGGGCCCCAGGCTGGGCCCCAGCCCCTCTCTGCTGCCTTTCACGCGAGGCCATTGCTTGGATGGACGACCAGGGTGCCAGCAAAGCCCAGCTCACCCGCGAGCCAGGGCGCATCTCTGCCTGCCCAGGTTTACCGACGCTGACCACACCAGTTCTCGGCCCTTTGGTGCTTTTGGGGCCTTTGACTGAGCCCACCACAGGCACCGAGGTTGCTGGGGAGCTTGGCCCACACTGGCGCTGGAGCGCTTTCAGGCTGACACTGGTCTCTCACGCCTCTTGCCCCGCTCCTGCCGGAGCCGCTCTGCAGACTGCCCCAGACGCTCCTCCGGGCAAATGCAGGGGCCCTTCGCCTGGCAGACGCAGGCTGCTGGGTCCAGGGAGGGCCTGGGCTGCCACGGGAGGTGCGGAGTGCCCCCGGGACCCAGGGACTTGCACCAGGCAGGGGGCTTTGGCAGCCATTTCCTTCTGCAGCTGCCCCTGCAAGGACAGGACGTCTGAGAAGAGCCCTTCTTCACTGGCAGTCTATCCTCGCCGCCAGCCCACCAGAGGCTTCCAAAGTGCTCCCCAAATGACAAACACTGAGCCTTCCTCTGCACTCCCAACCCCACTGCTGCCCAGCCTCAGTTACAGGTGTTCTGGGAAGGGAGGGACTCTGTCCTTACCTCCTACTGAAGTTTTCCCAGGCATCCAAGCGTCCAGCAAGATCAGAAGGGAGAAAGAGTTTTCAGCACCTCTCGGCAGCATGTAACCCAAGCAGGATTCACACCAGAATGGGAGGCTATACAGCTGTACAGCCACTTTCAAGCAGTCCTCAGAGCACCTAAGCTAGACGTGCAAAGTCAAATGCATTTATGAACGTAAACCAAGGTGATGGGAAAAGCTTTTTTTTTTTCCACTTGGGATAGTCCTGATCACCAGTTTACCCCCCTAGGAGCACCAGTAACAGCCACACAGCCCAAGGGAGCCGTGGCACAGCAGCTGCCCAGCTGGCACAGCTCGCCAGAGGCTGGTCCTGCCTCGGCAGCTCGAGCTGGGGCCTGGCTCCGCTGCCCAGCACGGTGTGACACACGCTGCCTTCGCTCTGAGACAAGCTTACGAAGGATCTCGTGTCGCACGCTACCCAAGTGTAGTTGCACCATGCTGTCGGCAGCAAACAGTTAACAGTTAGTGCTCATATTTCACCCTGGATATGCCAAAACCCCTTTTCCATCCCCTTCAAAAGATCAAGTGACCAAATGAATAGAGTACAGAAAATTAACCCTTTTTATTGATGCATTGCAATTGTTCTACATTTTTACCATATTATGTAGAAAATACTTAAAATACAAGCTACTTTGTAAAACCAAAGACAAACATTGAATCCAAAGATAAACTATGTTTTCACAATGGACCCTTTTCCCATATAGTTAGTATTAAATTTTTAAATATCTATTTCTTTTGTTAAAATGATTTTTACATACCCCCTAAGTACATCAGCAATACAAACATAGATCAGTAATTGTCAGAAACTACCTGTATCTAGCGGCTTGTAAAAAGGAAGAGCACAACCATAAAAGAAAAGTTAAATTTTACACAGTAACTAGCATATCAAATACATTTAATAAAGTAGGAATTCCATTGCAATATCAAGGATTCAAGCAGAAATACTAACATTACATATAATGTACTGCTACATGTAGTGAGATAGATATATTTCAAGCTGAATCTGAAATCACACATTATATAAAGTTTAGCAACAAACAACCATGTGGACATGCGGCACCATTCAGAAGTTTAAATAAAAAAGAAAGCAGGGCTGTGCCAATCCTGTCATTTAGAAGCAATTTAGTTTCATGTACTAAAAGAAATTGCCGAGTCAGAGGTAAATTACTGCATCCCATCAACTAGGTGCTAAGCAGGAAAGCCTCAGAAGTTGCCTCTGCAGTGGCTATCACAGCTGTGAATACAGGTCAGGTAATAGGAACTACCGATTTAACAGTTCAAGAATCACACAGACAAGTCTAGATGGGACCACGGTTATCAAATATTAGAAAGGTGAATCCCAAACTAGTTTTAAAAAAGTTAAAGGACTCCCAATTTCTATCCAGAGATCTTTACAAAATACGTGTAGCGGCTCTGACAATAAGGAGAGTCAATTCTTTAACCTAATTTGAAGCTGGATATGCAAGGGAAGAAGGGATGTATCTCCTTAGAGCAGACTACAATACATTTAAATTGGGCAATACATACGGGGGCCAGGCTGGGATCCGATGCACTTGTGAAGCCAGCATCAAGATGAAAATCTGGCCCTGCTGGGGTGGGTTTTTTTGTTTGCTTGGTTTATGCTGTCTATCACAGAGGAATTTCAGGGTAATTGACAACTTGTTTTAAATGGAGTACTTTTCATTCTACCCATGTCATTTCCATCTCGTCCTCATTGTTCCAATACTTTTGGAAACTTGGACAGCGGAAGAGATGATACCATGCTTTGTGAATACATTTGATGGGGTTTAGTTATGTAATAGGGACTCTAAAGATAAACGGTCATTTTAATCTGCTTTTTCAGGGGGGAAGCAGGCAAGTTCTTCTCAAAATTATTAGCAGATTTTGTCAGAGGTCTTTTTTTTTTTTCCTGCTAGGACTTCATGGAAAACACTTTACCGCTTGTGAAACAAGAAGTAATGTGTTCCTGAAACACAGGAATTGGAGCTTGTTTTGCCTTTCGGTGGAAAGGCACAACTCTGTACCCAAGAGGTATCTCAAGGCAAGTACTGAACACAAGCAATGTAATATGGAAAAAAGTAAGAAAGTGCCTACAGCAACAAACAGCATCGTTTACACCAATGATGTGGCATAGCAAGATCGGTTGGTTATCCACACACTTAGAGAAGTGCTCTGACTAAAAATACACTGAACAACAACATCGCTAATGCTACCGTCCAGTTCCAAAGTCCTTGATCCCTCTATCGAAAGAGATGCCAAACCTTAAACAGTTCATCAACTTCAGGTCAGTCCAGACTTTCTTCTATCAATAATGTGGAATTTCAGAAATGACTTTTGCACTTCTTGTCACATACCGGTCAGAGAACTGGCCTCTTTTCCACTGGGACGGAACATAAACTGGGATTCAAGGTTACCAAAACCTCTTATTGCTGCAGTAATACGACCGCTCAAGCCAGTTTATCATCCATTTGGACAAGATACTTAACCTACATACTGAAGATGAGAAATAATTCCTAGTACAAGGGACCCAAGAAAACAAAGTGTAGTTTAAAAACTGCACTGATTATCCAAAATGTGTATTTCCTCTGAACACTAACTAGGGCTACAGCTGACAAACCTTCCCAACAGCTCCACATTAGCAGTAGCATTATAAAACTTTTTAAATGGTATTATGTGCTTTACAGCAGGCTCTCTTTGGTATAAATATTCTATCACCAAGCTAGCAATATTTTACAAGAAATGTCTGCTATTAACGTGGGGGAAGGTAACGCCATACTAATCTAATAAAAAGTGATTGCACATTATTTAATCACTTCTGCAATATTAGACTAAACATTCCAATGCATTCCCAGCACTACCTTATTCGAAATGCACTGACAGACATCTAACAGTACATGTGCCATTTCAAGGAAAAGCTTTAAGGAAACATCGCTTCAGTCCAAACAAAAATGTAGCTTTTTATGATAGCATTAAAACTGAGAACAATGCACCTATGCAACATACTGCTGTTCTTGCTGTGATAAGCTTAGTGAATTGCTTCAATTCGACGGGGGCTTGCTGGTCCCTCATAAGGCAAGCTCACTGTAAACTCTAGTCACACTACATCATCATTTAAGGCACTACAATAAGGGGACACACCAAACAACTCTTCATCACACATACCTGTGCAAAACAAATCAGAAGGTATCCTTTTCTCTCATGAAGCTCTACTCCTCTCTCAGTGCTACAGTGATGAGCTCTAACCATTGCATTATATCACATACATTCCAACATGAATCAATTCATTTTGGTTTAAATACAAAGGATACATCAATTCCATCCCCAGGAACGTTTAAGAATTAGACAAACACTAAGTACAGAGTTCAAGTATAACCACTACACATTTTGATTACAAAGACAGAACATTTGGGGTTAGCAGGAAGTTTTGCTTGTTATATTTTTCTAATCAATATGTACATATTTCATTTTATGTAAAATATTAAAACACCACCAATACAAAACTTCTAAAATAGTTTTAAATTCAGTAATAAACTTTAAAATCTGGATTTTTTTTTCCTTTTTTTCTTTTTCTTTCTCTTTTTTTTTTTCTGATTCCTACATGCATGTACTGTATACAAGTCTTATTAAGAGCGCTTTAAAGTAGCTGTTGACATATCCAGGAGGATACGCTCACAGGAGTATAAAAAGCTGTACACATCAATGTACACAACAGTGATGTTTCATTGTATTTCAAATTCAACTCCCTCCTAAATGAATCATGTGAGGAAAAATAGTAAGAAAAACAGAACAAAGAAAAGCCCTGTGCTTCTGTGAAGGAATCCAGCTCCGTTATAGGGCCAGCATCTAATAAGTTGCAGAAAACAAATTTTAGAGCAATGCTGCACTATTCATTCTCAACTGGAGACTACAGCATCCTGATGAAGCTGCTGAGTTTGGTTACACAGTGAGATCTTGAATACAGTTTGAAAAACTTAGAAGAATTCTGCAATGAATGCAATTCAGCTGCGTTATGGAGACACAGAATTTTCAAGAAAACAAAACAGATTTCAGGGTTTACACAGAGTCCTGAATACATAACGTTGCTAGTACGAGGCAGCTGCCTCTACCAGTCCTTAAACAAAGCAGAGAAGTAAACAAAAAACTTTGACAGTAACCTATACGGAGATGTAATGGCTTTTGCAGAACCAGCAATTTGTTAGAGACAAAGTGAATTAGAGAACAAATGTTAAAATATTAAACTTGATTTCAAAATTGCCCCAGCAACATAATGAGATAAACGTGCATTACATTTTTAGTGGCAACACGGATTTGTGCAAGCTGCTAAAATATAATCTGCTAGTCTTTTTGTTTAAGTTATACAAGTTAAAAAAGTCATCAGGATCTGTCTTCCAAGACACTAATTTTCTTTCCCCTTTTGATTAGCCCAACAGAACATTTTTAAATAAATGTGACCATGAACTTTTTAAAAGCATCTATAAAAAGTAAGTAAAATTTTAAAAACTTAATTAGTGACCCTCGTACTGGTAACAAAGCATGCTGCTCAGTTAGTGACTGAACTCACTAGAGACATTTTTGAACAACATACAACCAGATCAGGGAGAAACAAAAACCAGGCAGTCATTACCAGGTAAAGGTTCACCTGAAATCCTTCTCCAATCTCTCAGGCCTATTGCAGGACAGTGCTTTACTAGGAACTACAAGTATGAGTACTGGTTGATCTTTGTGGGGCTCAGCGGATATCCAGTGTAAATAGCAGACCCTCTGGAAGCACCAATATAGGACTGGGGAGCAAACTGGTGTTGATACTGGGCAGGCGGAACATTTGCAGAAGTCAGCAGACTTGGACCAACACTCACAGGGACCTGGTGGACAAGTGTGCTAGGGTGGGCAGCGTACGTGGTGTGCCGCGAAGAGCCCTGAGGGGAGAAGAGGTGGGCGATGGAGGTGGTGGAGCCCAGTGTTGCAGCAGTGGTTGGAGCATAAGTGTACATATGTGGCTGGCTGGAGAGGTGTGCATTTGCTGTTGCTGCTGCCAGGTGGGGATGCACTGGGCTGCTGTGCTGAAACGTATAGGGAGCCTGAGAAATAGTTGACGTGAGGGGTGCCACATAAGCTTGCTGCCTACGTGGGACAGCATTTCCACTTCTCTCCTGTGAGGCCAGCACTGTTGTTTGCTGGTTCTGCAGGGAGAAGAAGTAAATAAGGTTAGCGGCTATCCTCAGTGAAAAGTGCAGTGGACAGGAGGTGAGCAAGGAAGGGTCAGCCAGAGCCTCCCAATCAACACCTCCATTCTAGCTACAGGGCTGACACTTCTGCAGATCTTCCCTTCACAGCTCTGTGAAACCCTCACATAAATTTGAGAAGGGTTACTGCAGTCCCACTGAGGCAAAGGTTACACTTTTCCTCTACAACGCAATCAAACTGCCACACCTGGAGTACCCCAATACACAGCTGTACAAGTGCAGGCAGTCCTAGGTCTGACCCAGCCCTTGAACTCCTCACTTATCTGTTATTCTGCACCCCAGTGGGAGCAGCAGCAGGGTTGCTCTATTTTAGCACAACAATGCCTGTCTTGTCCCCATGCCAGAAATGAACTAGAGGTGCAACACTTCCTCTCTCCTGAAAGGCTACTGCAGCTTGACTCAACAATCAGATCAAGAGTGGTGACACAAATTGAAGTGAAACCAATCTCTGAAATTTTCAAGGGAAGTCAGGTGCTAATTGTTCATTTGAGAGACAAGGTCCAGCCTTAATCTCCTGGTCAGGCCTTTGTGAGATCTAGAGAAGGAAGGTAAAGAAGAAAATAATCTCCTCATACTGTTGAGTGCCTTCAGTGCTACTCTTAATTCAACAGCTGGATCCTGGTGTTGCTCTCCCACCCAAGTGGCAAGAATGAGTCACTGCAAGACAGGTATGACTAGGAGCACAAAGGAAGAATATGGACATAACCATGCTTCCTTCTCCTGTCCTCTGCTACAGGAACAAATTCTCTGCCTTGAGAAACTTCACCTATACTCCCTACAGACTTTACCCTACCTACCATGCATAGCCACAGGCCAGAATCAGATTCAAAAAATCAATGAGGTAGCAGCTGTCAATCCTCTTGCAATCAAATCATCCTTTCTGCCATGCAGCATAGTATTTCTAAAGCAACCCTAAAGCATCATGTTCAAAGGTCAGCAAAAGTCACACAGTGCTTACCTGGCTGAGATTGAGGGGCTGCACACCGTTTGTTACCACACGATGTGAGCGGTAGCCAGTAGGTGTTATACAGCATCCTGACGACTGCCCACTCACAGAGGCCACTGGCTTGGTCTTACTGGTGCTGCTCAGGATGCCTGAAAGATTTCAAAAGCTTAGTCCATTCTTCTCTCTCACATGCCATGCACTGTGATAACCAGCTTAGATAACCAAAGAACACACAGGGACTATTTCTGTAACAGAGCCTTTTCTTCACTTACAATTCAAAATCTTATTGCACAAGAAATCATCAGGAATTTTTACAGATCTTTCTAAATGCAGCCAAACATATATGAAAGGTAAATCTATCAATGAAACTGAAAACAGACCAAGGCTTGCACTCTCAGAACAGCAACTGTGAAACCTAAAGCTGCTGAAGACCCAATGCAGATAGTCCCAAACTGTCAGGACAAAGCTGTCAGGGGTAAGGCAGCATCTGAGCCTTGGCAAAAACTACTGAGCGCAGCAACCTATGAAAGCATACCTACCTGAAGCTTGGGTAGCTACAATGCAGTCATTAAGCTGTGTTTTCAATGGCGGCACAATGATAGTCCGAGAGCTGGAGCTGTCAGCCGCTCCTCTACTTGGCAGCTCCAGCGCACCGCCTGTACTCCTGAGAGAGGAAAGTGGGTCTGTGGCATAGGGGCTGTTCAAGGAGGAGTCGGAATCAGGGGAGTCATTAACAGTAACGTAGCTGATGACATTGGATCTCTGCTTCATACCCAAACTGCAGGGGGAAAAAAACCAAACAAAACAAACGGGATACATTCTAGCTTTTCCCACTAGATACAGGAGATCTCCCTCTGGGATCTTATACCCTCCCTCCTTGTCAGATGAAATTCTGAGTAACTAGAGACACAAACAGCACAGCAGACATGATGCAGAATTTTCTGTCTTATGCAGTGCTTCTTAGCCTAGCCAGGGCTTTGCATGTAGTGCTCTCCGGTCTTCCTGATGCTTGGGCTGAGCTCAGGACAAATCAGTACTGGCCACCTAAATGAATTTCCTACCTGGCAGGTTTGTATTTGCTGTCCTCTTCCTCATCAGTGTCGCTGCGAATGGTGATGACGCTGACAGGTGGGCTTGGAGTGTCTGGGATCACAATGGGCTGGTGCTGCTCCTGCACTGGGACGAGCACATTGGAAGAGGAGGAGGTGGAACGCAGAGGACTGCTCCCAATGAGCGAGTAAACTTGGGAGGGCACGGCCTCTAGAGTTGAGCTGGGCCTGATGGAAAACCAAAGCAGTATTCAGCTACATGTCAGCAGGCTGGGACAAACCAGCACCAGCATTAAGAACAGCCAGGCTCTAGCAGGCTGGAGCACACATATGAGAAGAAACATCTTGAAATACACAAAGAGAACTTCAGTGCAGACAGTCATACAGGAAAGCGCCATAGAATGCATCCCAGAAGGTACCAACGCACTTAGTGATGCTCTGAACAGGACCGATTCATCTGAACACTGCGAGAAACCTGCCACCCCTTGTTTGACAGATGTCAATTCTGTCCCCTGTATTGCTATGGCACCAACACACCCCAAATGTGTAAATCCCCCCTTTGGCCAGTACAGTAAAGCACTTGGTCAACTATGTTCCTTGCACTCTCACTGAAATTAATATCACTTATATCAGTGACTACAGTACAGAGGCTTTTTCCAAAACATTTTTAAAAGCAACTGTAGCACATGAAAAAGTTGCACAGACAATGCCTCTGTGATCAGAAGACCCATTTTTCACATCATAAAGGCAACCTCCACAAACACACCCACAGTCTTTCTAGGACTGGGAAAGGAAGACTTACTTGGCTGCGCTTGGTGCTGGCTGCTTGTTCTTCTTTGCCGGAACATTGCTGCTTTGCTGCTGCCTAACAACATGAGCAACTCCAACATTCAGAGGCTGAGCTGTAGCTAATGTCACGTGGTTGGTCAGTAGTGATGGCTGTTGCATGAGAGTGCTATACTGATTTCCATGGGAATGTGCATTCCTGCAGCAGAAAAAAAAAAAAAAAAGACGACCCAAATCCCATGACTACACTGCAGGAACCACAAGCTGCACCAAGCCCCTGCGTGACTCTGAAGGGAAGGGAGAAATTCTGTGCACTGCAGGCAGTACTGCGATAGCACATATTTCCATTCAGCACAGAGCTGGACCCCTGAGCAATCCCTACCTCCAGTCAGCTAATTGCTGGCTGCCACCAATCGTCTCTGGAATCACAGCCGCTGGCTGAACAGAGTTGTGCAAAGCAACCCCTGGGAGCTGCTGCCAGGTGGAAGGAAGCAGTATCTGCTGGGTTCCCCCAGGCCAGGCCTGCTGCAAAACAACAAACAGATACATAGGTTCACTAGATTTCAGTTCCTACAGGTGGAGAGAAAGAGATTTGTTCCAAGCAATAAATGCACTCGTGTAGATTGTTAGCTTGCAGAGATAACAGCACATCATTGCACTTTCTTAAAAGGTCTCAGTACAGTAAGAGAACAAGAAAACCAGAGAAACAAGCTTCCCCTGACACTTTGCTAACCTTTTGTATCACAGATGTCACCTGGGGAAAAGAGTGTTAACATTGTACTGCAGCATGCAGCCAGATATTGTACTGCCAGATGCAGCATGAGTGTTCAGCACTGTTTCTACATGTAAGTTTATGCACGCTGCTCTGCTGAAGGATTCCAAAATATGAAGGCAATTTGGTCCTTTCTGTTTTTCTGCCTTACAGGGCTCACACTGAGAGCGCTGAGACAGTGTTACTGTTGTGGACATTCACCCCACCTCAACTAAATTATTTAAGAAAAGCCACACAGAAAGAAACATTTAATTACAAGGGAGATACGTGAAGATATTTTCAATTCATTAATATTATTTAATGTTCCTGTCCAAATTGACAAAATGCAGGTTTTCTGGGGAAAAAAAACCAAACAAAAACCAAAGTAAATTTGGCAGTACAATATTTCTATGATTTTGAAAACATATGGCTCTCTTTCTTGCAGTTTAAACTGCAAAACCATAAACGCTGTTTTAAAAAAAATATTTCTGCAAGTAACAGATCCACTTATTACAAATACCAATTCCAAACAAGAAGCCTTCAAAGCAGAGAGCTGCTAAAACCTCTGCCAACATAAGCGGAATAATAATAATAATAATAAAAAAAAGAGAAATATGTTAAAAGTCACACCATGCGTCTTTCCAAAAGCCAACACCTGCACAAGACAAAGCAGAGAGTTTAATACAGCAAGATATAAATTCCCAATGAGAGGCAGAAATCGGGCCTTCCAAGCGACGAACTGTTTTGACAGAGGAAGGACAAAAATATGCAAAGCTTAGCAAACGGCTAATGCAAACTCAGGGGAAGCAGCAAGGGAGAAGTGTCGGAAGCACTAAAGGTGAGCAAATTCACGCCAAAGGCTCCCAGAATCCAAACAGAAATAGTAAGTCCTCCAGAGAAACTCAGAATCCAGGCTCATAGTCTGGAGACAGCTGGCTCTGATCTCCACTGCTGTACAGGGGAGTTGAACATCAAGTCCACTGCACACACACAGGAGAATAGAATTTGCCTGTTGAATCAAAAGCCCAAATACACTTTTGAAAACATCACTAACAACTCATTTGTGTCCCAAGCTCTGCTACAGTCACCCCTTGCCGTTTTCAGAGCCTAGATTGCAGCTTTTCAGCAATCAAAATTCAAGAGGAGGAAAGGAGATGCATCCCTGGGTCTGTTTAGCTCAGAGCTGTGACCCAGGAGAACCCCACTCTCCTGCCTTCCCATCCTCAGAAATAGGGAGCAGTTAACTTGGTTCAGAAGAACTCAAATGAGTGGGTTTTAATTTCAGTACAGGTATGACTCGAGCAAATTCCACTTCAACAGAGGTCTCCCTCTTGGAAGAAAATGACACTCAAACTACCACTTTAAAGCCACAAGAAACAACATGGTTCACGTAATGGAATGTGCTTTGAAAGACATGTGAGGATACCAGCACTTAAGTGCACTGCAACGTTTTCATAAGCTTCACTGATCTGATTCTGGAGTTTTACAATGACTTCTTTGTGGCACTTGCAAAGTTGCTCCGATGCAGATGCCAAATGAATACAGAAGAGGACAATTTTGAAAACATATGCTTCTTAAAGGTGTGTTTATTCCCTTCCCCCATCCTTTTTAAAAATTGTTCCAAATAGCCTAAAAGCTAGCTATTGCCATTTTGGATACTAGAGCTCACCTTTAATTTCAACCAAGAAATACATATGAACTGACAGAATCTGTGAAGAACGTTATCTTTATCTGGATGAAGCAAGCTACCTGCAATTGGCTATAAATAACAAAAGGCCAGAAAATTATTGTCAATGTTCAACAGAGGTTAAGAGAAATCGACTGCTAAAGCAATACGTTAAAGAATTTGCTATCATTAGAGATTTTAGCCTGTGCTTAATGACCTGAAACATTTCTACATGCAAAGCAGCTTTACACGTGTTGAAAACAAAATATGTAGCTAACTTGCCAAGTAGTTCAAAATCTGGCCATCCAGGTACCTGTAGCAGAGTCAAGCTAAAGACTGATTCCTTTGTATTCAACAATCAAAAGGCAAAGATAGGATAGTAAGCAAAGAACAAGAACCATTATAACTCTTCTACAGTATAGCTTAGAAGAGCTTTATAATATACTAGGCTAGTAAAAAGTAATAGTCAATGGATCTGGATTCTTTACAGAGCCACACTAAACGTCAGAGTCAGACAGTGCTTCAGCAATGTTGGGGAGGAAAACAACAAGACATTAAGATGTAGCAAGAACACAGCCACAAGATGGCACATGCTTCCATGCCCTCTGCAAGTCTAAGTTAAAACAAAAACTCAGTTAGTGAACACAATCAAGGGAGGCAATTACCAGTACTGCAGCCGTCTGTTCTACTAGCGCTGGCCGGCCGGCTGCGCAGTTCAGAGTAAAGGGGACCGCATACTGCGGCGTGATGGTGGCTACTTGAGGATGAAGAGTTGCTACCATTAGTGGTGTACAGCTTCCCTGAAATGTAGATCAGGCAGTGAGTGAAACACATGTACTGAGGCAGGATAAGTGGGTTCAGCAATAGGGCCAGAAAAGGTTTCACCTCACTGGCATTCTATACTGCTTGAGCAGACTCCAGGATTGTAATGGATGCAATGAAACCAACATCCAGACCCTCTGGGCATGTTCCTATAAGCAATTACATATCCCTGAAGGGAACGCAAGGAACAGGGAATTTAGGAACAGGATCTCTCCGATGACACAGTTAAAAAGTAAAAATGAGATAGTGTTCAGCTACTGACACTTTACTGGGTCCCAGAGAGCAAGTTACACTACATACACTGCGCTAACTGGAACACAAACTGCACCCCTAGCAGGACACAGCATTTACTATCATATCTCCAAATACACACACAGTACGCTTGGAAAAGATAAACTAAGGGATTAACAGAAGAAGGCACGGTAGGTCTTTTGTATCATGAAAGAGCAAAGTTATCTGTGATGAAACTACCAAGACACATATTAGTCCACCAAATGTCTAATTAAAACTAGATTCTTAGTGTACAATTTGCACTCTCAGGAAAAGCAGGGTTTGGATTCAGGTAGGCCTCCTTCAAGTGTATTCTGCTTTTTGGATACCGTTCGTTACCTGTATAATTATGCTAAACAAACCACAGATGACAGAATGCCACCAAAATTATTCGGACTGAACAATCTAAAAAATCACTCCTCTACAAGTAGGTCAGTAAGTACAACATACTGCCTGGAGAGTAAAAGTAATGAAGTATGTGTTAATGTCAGCAGAAACTAAAACTATGCAAATAAATAAAAGTGCACTCTAATTATAAAGGCAATTACAGCTTTTCAGTGAATAAAACCTGTGAATCACTGGGCACTCACTATGTATTAAAGCATTACTTTTTTGAAATAAAATTGTTTTAATTTATGACATATCACTAACGTTTAAAATACCATTTCCTAGAATTATTTGTCAATTTTGCTACCGCATATTGTTTAATCTGCAAACAACAGAAATAGGTATGTCATCGCTACACATCAATTCACACTAATAACGTAACTAATTGAGAAGGATTCAGAAATAATTTCGTTGATTTACAGATGAAATTTTAACATGAGTAATCTGTGTTGCCACTTCTGTTCACTGGGATCTTGCTTCTCACAGAAATGTTTTCTTCTAAAATTTGCTGCCACATTTTTAAAGTGTAGGCAAAAAGGTACACCACTAACTATAAGGCAGTGTACAACCGTGAAAAAATACAGTTTGTTTTTAGCAGCTGAAAACTACATATTTATTCCCATTATTAAATCAAACTCCTAAAACCAGGGAGGGACATGACATAAAATAGTTTAGACTTTAAATATTCCAGAAAAACAAAACAAAACAAGAAAACACTGTCTCAGAAGTGATCTGCATTTAACCTTTCAGAGTGTTCTGAGAACCCCTTGCTTTCACCCCAGCACCAGAGGGGCAGTCAGGTTCTCCTGGATGGTGGTAGGAATTGTAGGTAACTCTATGGGGTTTTGGGGGGTTTGTTTTTTGGGTTTTTTTTACCTGTGTGAGAACTCCAGACTGGATCTGCAGTGGCTGAGCTGCAGGTGCTTGTGGTACAATTGGGACAGCATTCTCCATCCTTACTGGGAAGCCAGAATGCTTTGTAGTTGCCTGAAGTCCAGCTGTGGAGGACAAGAACACATCACCACTAAGCTGCTTTATTATTCCTTTTTTTTTTTCTTAGCTTCTTTCCAAAACCAAATTCCTACCAGGTAAGGGCAGAAGAAAGGGCCAGATGAAGACAAAGAAAAGCTGTTCCTTTTGACAAAAGCTTACTAATAAAACACCAGCTGAAGTAAATACTTCTGCAGTTCCAGTATGCCTAAGGGCAACAATGGACAACCAGTCCTGAAAAGCTTGGCTCTGTTGAAGTCCATAGTCTTGTTTTCAGAAACAAAGGTAATTCTATGTTGTTTGAGACTAAGTTCAAACCTTACACTATCGGTTCCCATTTCATATATAACCCTCCATTCACATATAAGCATAAACAGAAAACTTTCAGGATTAATAAAGCTACCTATGCTTGTGCTAATCTCACTTACTTGCAATCTGTGATAATTTGTTGCTAGCAAACAACATGGCTGCATCAGTGCTTGTGAACTGAGACTCAAAGACCAGATATTCACTCCTGACATACAAAGCACAGCACGACACTTTCTTATTTTCAGATAGATTTGGCTCCTCTGTTCACTGCTTTCTGTGGAATGCTGTTGTGTTCAGTTTGGGGGGAAAAAACTGGTTGAGCAACCAGATGAACACTACAATTTAGGCAGGCAAGATATGGTCACCTGTTCCAAGCATGACCCGGAATAGAACCAAATTGTCTACACGTCTGACCTGATTCTGCACTTGCATCTGATACAAGAGCACTGTGTGACATGCACAGAGTGAGTGGTCTTCTGTATTTTCCCAATTTAGTGCAAATTACAACTTCTCATTTCTACCTAATTGAAACCATAGTATTGTATAAAGGGTTTTTCTGCTTACTTTGAAAAGCAGGGGGACAAACAATGAAGGTTTGCTGGAATGGGTCAGTCTGTGTGCAGATCTGGGTGGTTCCAGGTTGCAAGGAAACACTCTGTTGTGCCACTCCTGCAACTGGTGCTGCAGACGATGGATACAGAGCAGACTGATAGTTTAGCAGTGAGACGTCCGAGTTTGCCAGGGAAAGAGTAGCAGCAGCAGTAGAATTGGAAGCCAGTACACTAGCCTAGGGCGGAGGGGAAAAGAAAAAAATAATCAGATCTACCACTCCTAATTGTTACAAAACAAACAACAGGAACCATCAGTATCATACTATGAAGCAAGCACCAGGAAAAGGTTTCAGGTAAAAGGCCTATGACAACATAGGAGAAAAAACATGAATTGCACCAACTTTACTTACATTGCTGAACTGACAGGCAAGTATGATTAGGTGAATTAAAGAGACTGCCTTGGCCTGAGTTTTGTAAAACTAAATTTTAAGACAATACTACAAATTCTGGAGACCAATTTAAATATAGTATTTGCAGAATAGGATTTGGCCTGAAGGCACAAAATTAGACCACTCCATTTCTTTGATTAGTATAAAACAGCTGAAAGGTGCTATACCTGATTGTGTACTGTATTGAGCTGGTTGTTGAAGCTCATTGTCAGATTTGTGCTTGTATTAGGAGCAACATGAGTAGTGAACGGGCTCTTAATCTGATTCACTGTATCATACATATTAACTCTTCGCTTGCAGATCTCCATATTCTGAAAGCAAGATTTCACACTGAAACAGAATGACAGAAGGAAAACATCAGATATGTAAAAACAGTACAACAGAGACACGACAGATTCCCAACTTTATGCATACACCTTTAGGTTTAGGTTCCTTTTTTTTTTTTTAAATCAACAAAGAATGTTCTTAAACATGAAAAGGAAGCTTATGAACATTCCATTCCTTACACATGCCATTGCTATTTTCAGATCAGCCAGAAACTCCAGGAAACAGCATTGACAGAAAGCAGAAAAGTGCTATTCTGTGTTTCCAGTAAGTCCTCCTGAAACAAAACAAGAAATCTAAGGAAGCCTACTGATTACTGTGTGGGAAATCCAGTAGATGTGTCATTGTAACAAATGGATGGTTCAAAGTCTTCAGTGGAGTAATTCTCTTATCTGCATCAATTGTCAACATTTTCTTCAACAAATCAATATATTCCCTTCGGTCAGCCTTCTCTGCCAACATGTCAGTTCCTTCCAAGTCTGTAGACATATTCACCTTGAAAATAAAATGAGAGTAGTTCACACAAACATCAGATTAATTGCTACTTAAAAATTCAGTCATTTCACATCATACAGAAATATTTATTAAGTATTTCTGTCTCTTAGCCAACTTAATTTTAGGTACTACAGCGCTAACACACAACCCTTCCCTGTTCATTCTATAAAAGGAAGTCAAACTTACACATGGAATTCTCATCTCAACATGAAGTTGGTCTGTTCAAGAGATATCAGCAAGGCTTCATTCTCCACTGCCTGGCAATATGCCCTCATTTTTTGTGTGGGGCTATAAGGGGCTAGCAAATCAGAATGGCAAGATTCTACATTCTCTGCACAGATGTAAAGTGATGATAACAGCTACAAAAGCAACAGAAAATTGGGACCAACATATTTAAGATTCAAGGTCTCATGATATTAAAAACACTCAAGATATTCCTTTATTTTATCTCTGAAAATAGAATGAAAAAATAGAATGATGTGCAGTTCCTGTCAACATTTCCAAAGTCCAATAAGAGGTCTAATCCTATAAACACATCTGGAGGGGCTTAGCTTTCCTACTGCTCAACTATTTCTAGTGATAACAGGCTAAGGACACTTGTTGCATCTACCAGATCAAGGCCTAAGAAAAAACAAGACATTTCTGTTTCATAATTAGCATTCTGATAATCTTTAATACAGTGATTTCTGATGCAAATTGGCACCATGGCAAACCTACATCAGTGTTCTCAACAGCATGTGGAAGAGGACTGCTCCAGCACAGAAGCCTCATTTTTAGAGATCCAAATAAAGCATGTAATTAACATGATAGTTATCTGTGTGTTACAAGATCTCCACACACCTGCGCCATATCATCCAAACAGTTGAATATGTATTTCCGAGCTTCTTTTGATTTTATTCCTGTCTCCAACTCATGTTCTTCTGGGGTCTATAAAAGAAAGCATTTGTTAATATAAACTGAGATATCACATACTGATAAAGAAAAAGCAGCAAGAAAAGAGCCAAGCCAGATGATCTTTTGCCTGCTTTAAGACAAATCACATGCCAGTAGGCCAAACCAAATCAGCCACAGGTTCTCATTTCCTCAGCTGGAAAGATCATTCATTGCAAAGCTGAATTAACAACAGGATGACTTCATTTCAAGGCTTTGCTGGGTAGTACATTAGCCAAAAGAACTGAAGATTTCTGATTTAGGAAGAGAAGAAGCTATAAATATTTTAAATCCCTCTTTTACAAAGAAGAAGAAAGGCAAAATCCCCTTCCTTTTGCTGCTCAGCTTTAAAGGCAAATCAAGTGTACATCTGATTCTTTCCTGTCCTCTGCCAATACATAAATAGATTTCTGTTAAACTAACAAAGACCATCATGAAATACTCCCTATGTTACTCTCTTTATTGTCAGGAGATGACAAGATGACATACTTCACTGAGACTGAGCAGGCCATAATAAGTAACCATTATCTCAATTACTTTAACACCCACTCTTTGCTGGTACTATCATGCACAGCTGCTATTGTTAGATGAGTACCAGGAGGTCTGTACAGTTTCTGAAATGAAACACACAAGTCAGCTATATTTGATGGCATTTCAAATCCTATCTTCACTCAGAACGTTTTCACAGCACACTAAAACTAGGTATGAATTTATATCAAGTCCTCAATGACCAAAACAGAATTGAGAATTAAAAAGACAAACCTTTAGCCTCCACAGTGGGTATCCCAAATTTGGATCTCTGTTAAAAAACCTGCTTGTTTTTGTTCCCGCACTGAGAAGATACTCCGCTGGAAGGCCTTGAGTTTGTGAAATATAACGAATCTAGGAAAGAAAATTAAAAGAATGAGGACTCCCAATATAAAGAACTCGTAGCTAACGGAGCAATTATCAGTCAGGTCTGTTCAGAGCGAATAGGAAATAACCTGTAAATAAAGAATGCCCAGGCAACTGAAACTGCAAAATTAAAGGGGCTATCTCAAGTATTTATAAGGACACTTAACTTTTTCAATCATATTATCTGATGAATTTTTGGATTTTAAATACATCTTTCTTATTTTATGGAAATATTTTTTTGCCCAAGTGTATGTGAACAGACTGTAAGCTTTTGAGATGTGGATAAAGTAAAGTCTTTAACATCTGCAATGTAAGAAGCACACATTTTGAGAGAAAAATACCACAGAAGTTATAATCTCTGTATATATAATTAAAGGCATAAGTATCCAAGCAACATTGCTGTGACTGGCTACATATACTCTAGGCACACAATTTGAGAATAATGTCATGGCAAAGCTCACTGACCAAGAAAGTGAGACCAAACCTCTAGTACAATCAGATTCTCACATCCTCAAAAACATTTTATATACTTTACACATAACAAAAAAATGGCTCAGAATTTTGCAAAATACACCTGAATACTTGTAAGGGTATCGATGAGACACCGGTAAAGAGCTAACACATAAAAAGGTATGCTCAAAAGAAAAGAAAATAGCAAATTATGAAAAAACACAATAATAAGCTTTCTAAAATATTCCAAGTGTTGCCCAATTGCTAATGCTATTTGCTCTCAAGATGTATGGTGAGAAATGTGATATTGCCTTTGTCATGACTCTCTCCTCAAAGTGGTCTATTTAAAAGTTTATGAAAAAAACCCTGATAAGTCTAATTTATAAAAGGAGGACTGGGAAAGGGTTAAGGTAACCAGGCTTTGTCTGAATTATCAATTATAGGTCCTTTAGCATGTCTCATTTCTTATTTGCAAAACACCTGCTATTCCACTGTGCCAAACCAGCTAAACATTGCAGGTCACTTAACTCACTGTTACAGCTTGTGATCCATATGAATTTACAGACTCATTTTTCACTTACGCCAGTGTGGATCTGAAGTGTCTGCAGGTGAGCATTTTTTCTATCTACACAATTGTTCAGCTAAGAGTTCTGCTATTTTTATGAGACACAGCTCTTGCTTTAGAGCCAAAGGGTGTTTAAAAAATAACTGTAAATCCCATCCCAACCCACGAACTCATTCCTGGAGAGGTCCTCTCACAAGTTCTGCCCGAGCTTTTACTTGCTGCTGAAGAATCTTAGAAAACATAAAAGTCATCCCTAGTTTTCAAGGGCAATTCAGATATCAAAATCAACCACATGAAGTCACACCTCATGCTGCCTCACAAAGGACTGCAAAATCCTGTCTATTAAGCAGTGGAAAAAGCACCTCCTCCCCACCCACCTAACATGACTAGATAAGGTTCTCAGAACTACACAAAACTCAGTGTGCAAGGAAACCACCATGCCATACCTCAGTTAATTTCTAACTCATTCTGCTCCTTAAGGTACCACTGTGTTTCCTTTGGAAATTTACAGTGCTGGGAAGATGTAACACCAGTAAACTCAGTAAGTTTTCATGTATTTTATCACATAAGGAAAACTATACCAAGCACTGTAACAAGATACCACCATAAAAACCACAGTGGAAAAGTTACCCTCAAAAACCTTCTCATATAGGCTTTTTGTCCTTTTATAGGCAACTGACTAGCCCAGGTAATAATGCTAAGTATCCACGGAAAAGAACTAATTAGTTCAAGATGCCTTTTCAGACTCTTGACCTTTTATTTCAGAGACAGCTTAGGCTCACACTTTGCACTAAAAATGAGGGCTGCTGTAGGTATTAACAGGACAGCAATGATAGGCTTGCTTTGTCTCCACATGGAAAAACTACCCTCATGGTGAAATTACGGAGGGCATTTCAAGTTCATTTCACACCTCACTTCTGTTTTGACAGGAAGGTATTTCAGCAGCTTTTGAGTTTGGAAGCCAAGGGGTTAATTGTAAATTGAGTCTATATATTGGATAACTACATTCAACTCAAGTTAAAACACACAGAACTCCATGCTGTCCTGTACAACAACAGAGAGAGACAGGCAATGGGAATATCACAGAGAGAACACTAACTTAAGATGACAGACAACAGCGATTTATACTAGATGAAATTTGATGTGGGATACATTAGGTTCAGAGGGTCCAAACACAGATCACTGTGGTTTTATTTGAACATCCCCATGTCCGCCACGCACTCTCACCTGATCATACTCAGATGCTCCTGGATACAGAGGCCAGCCTAGAAACAGCTCAGCTATCACACAGCCCAGTGACCACATGTCAATAGCTTCACAGAACGGTAAACCCAGTATGATTTCAGGAGCTCTGTTGAAATAATAGTAATAAAAAAAAGTAAAATCTTTTACTCTGAAAGCATGCAGTTCATTCCTATAAATTGCTCTGGACAATGCCCCTCCTTCTCTCCTCCAAGGACAAGTAATTCTGTGTGAAGCTAAGTGATTCACTTTAAAGCAGAAGGTGTTTCCTCAAGTGGCCTAACAGATCCCAACCTTTTAATCACTTAATGCCACATCTGGATTCGTTTTATTGCTGTGCTGCCCTCCAACTCCTAGGTGGCATTTATGCAACTGTGATATGAACTTACTCCTTCAGCAACCAGTTTAATGACACCTGACTGTATGGTGTGAGGAGTCCCTGAGACACTGCCCAACCTACCCTAACACAGCTGGGAAGAAAAGTTCTGGCAAATGGTGCTCAGACTTCTCTCATAAGAAGGTCTCAAGATCCCAGGTAACCAGCTGCAGAGGCTGCCTGTTTTCATGTGGAAAAGAACAGCATCTGCACAGCCAGAAAAAGGAGCTCTTCAGGGAGCCGCTTAGTTTCTATCAGCAGGTTTTCATACAGGGTTTATTTGGAGAGTTTCAAGTTTGAAATGGATGGAAAGAACACAGCTGGAGATTGTGACTGCTTTGCAAGGTTGTGTTACAGGTTTCTGTGCACTGAACCACACCTAATGCAAAATGTACCTGTCTGGCCTAGCCTTTACAAGAAGGTGATGAAAAAACCCTCGAACTCCAAGCAGGCTTTACTTCTGCAACAGGTTGGAATTTCAGGGAGATTTCTGCCTGGAACTGACTCATAACGCAAAAGGATGTTTTAATACAACTCTTCACCTACACACAATTCTGAAACAAATCGATGCCATTCTGTCAGACTGAATTCTGGTCATACATTTGCATACAGCATAAAACCCAAGTGCTGCAAAAACCACGTGAGTTGGTGTGGGAATTTACTCTGGAAAGTACAGGAAGCCTTGATCTTCTTCATGCATAACTAACACAAGCACAAAGGAAGACAGAAAAGACCTAAACTCCAGGCTATCTATTTTCTGGTCGTGACTCGGGTAGCATGCCCCAGGGCTTGCATGACATTTCTTGTGTTACAGTGTGGATATTTCTGTTGTTAAAAAAGGCTCTGAAACCAGTTCTGATCTTTCTACAGAATTCTAACCAGGGCTTGCATTATGTACAGCTGTCAATAGATCTGACACTCACCTTCCTCAACTGTTCAACCCGAATGTACCTCCCAACTGTTTGTACATGGCAAGAAGCGACTCTCTAATTAATCACCCTTTGCGACTACACAATTACCACTAGCCAGTCTCCAAAACAAATGCACTCACCCCAGTTGCCCAGGCACAGTGCCCCTGAGAAAGCACAAGATATATCAAAAAAGATAGATAGCTGAACCAGCTGTTTGCTGCAACAAGGTCAGCTTTAAAGCAATGAGGCTCTTCTATTATGTCCAAGCCTCCCCAAAACAGAGCCATGATATACCTGTAGTATTTAAGCCAAGACATTCTGACACTCCTACTTGACACTGATGTCTTTCTACCTTCTTGTTTGTCTGTCCCTGGCAGTAGTCGACTTTGGAAGGGTTTCACATATGTGAAAATACAAAATGATCATGCAAATATGGTAAGTATCTGATATTTGAATGCTGACTGTCCTGCTAAACATTCATATTTTAAAGAACTATGCTAGCATGGATCCAACTTTCCATAGGCTAACAGGCACAAACAAGAGGAATCCATTTTTGCAGTACTTTGGTCTTCAAAAGCAGAGCAAGTACGATGCAGTCATTCCCACAGGATTTTCAGAACCCCATGTGTCATTAGTCTACCAGTCATCATCAACAAACTGTATTGATCCTCTTGATTATCCTTCTTATGCAGGAATTTCCAATTCAGATAGGACCTAAACCTGTCATATAAGGAACACTGCATATGTAAGTTTGCTTGGTTTGGACTGGCAAACAAACTAAAATGTAAGTGGCTTGTGGTATAAGCAGAGCATGCTAATCCTTCACAAATGCATTAAAAAAAATCCCATCGATTCCAATGGAGAGATTAGTGGCAACAAAGGCTGGATGTGATAGTTTGTTAGTCTTTAACTACATGCTGGAATAGACTTAGGTATTCCAAAACCTCAATACCAAAATGATAGCAAGTTGAACTCTATGCATTTTATTCCCTGAAACTAAATAAACAAACTTCTCACAAGCCACCTGATTTCATTTTGATTGCAGAACAGAACTGGTAAATCAGTATCTCATCTCCTTTTACACCACTATAATTAGCAGCCTTATGAGATGCGAGTTGAAACAGGACAACAGGCAGAGGTCACTTTCATAGCTGGTCTGTCAGAGATTAAAGTGATTTTATGATCTTAAGCTCTTTGAAATAGAAATCAACAACATTCTTTCTTTGCATACATGCTTGCCAAACTTGGACTTCCAAAGTTGGCAAATATGCTCAGGCAGTCTCAGAACAGAGAGGATTCACAGCAGTAGCGGAAAAATCCAAGACTTACTTTTAGCTTTTCAGAACACACCATGTTTACACATGGGTCTTTGGGCCTCCCCCTTGTGAAGAATGATGGTAATATGAAGCTTGTACAACTGCAACTAGTAATGCAGAGAATAACATGATCACCACTCAGAGCTGGATTAGCAAGCAGAGAGTTAGATTTGGCAGCATGCACTGCTGCTTCTCAGGCCAACATGACTGGGACAGAAGTAGGTCATGTAGCCCAAAGCAGAGGTAAAACCAGATACTACCGCACTCTGCAAGCTCCCTCAACACTCAGTGCCACCATCTCATGGCCCAAACATTCAGTCCTTCAGCTTAGTATCTTCAGTTTGCTAGGTGCCTCTATACTGACCCACAGGAAACATTGGAAGGCAGGGATCTGAGTAAGACTCACATGATGGCTGTACTTATATATAACATTGGACACAAGTAAACCTCACACTGTGAACAGCAGGGAGATCACTCTTCCCAGGGATTTTTCACTTCTGCAAGCTGTCCGGTTCCTTGCATTGTTTATCCTCCGCACGGAGAACAAAATCATCCATACCCTTCTGCACCTGATGTAACAAGCATACATTCTGGTTTTCAGGTCAGGAATTATTGCTAATAAATCTCAGGACTGCCATAGAAACTAGTCACTGCATAGAAGCATGACTGCCAGAGTTAGACTACTAGACCGTGCCTGGCTTCAGAGCCAAAGAATTCTTCATGGGCACTTCTACTCACACTTTAAGTCAATGATGTCGTGACAGTAAACCTGCCCTTCTTGCGTGGGGTTACGCTGTGGAGGCAGCAGTAATGCCTGTGGAGAGAGGGACCCTGGCTCAGCCTTAACACACTTGCCCTGACAAATTCGATACTACATCCCAACTGGATGTATGGCTCCAGCAGTGTCATCGAGATGGATGCAAGCTGTCCAACTGCCAGAAGTACAATCAGAGCCTGGAGTGAGCAGGGCTGTTGGACAAGATGACCTGTGGCAGCACTTAGCATAACTAATAAAGGAAGGTTTTTTCCTTTAGGGTATATGTATCAGAAAATTCACCTCACAGTACTGAAGTTTGGCTGGTTTAGATGTCTCTACAGGAGACAGGGGTTACATAAGTGCCAGTAACAGGTATTAAAAACAAGAAAAGTGAACACAAAACAAGAAGTTTATTTTTAATAGCTGAAAGAGAACCAAATAAAGAACTGGTCAATACTATTTTATTAAACATAGCACTGAAAAAAATTCCAACTTGGAACTCATCTAAACACTAATTCAGTGTGAATATGGTTAAAGCAACCCAGTTCTCCCACAATAAGCTGGCTTCTACACCATCTCCATAAGTTTCTAGATCATGGATTTTAGTAATCATCACCATTAAACTAATTGCATATCACTAAATATTAGATTTCCACATCACAGCATTCTTAACTTCAGCCAAGCAGACAGTCTTAAACACCATCTAATATCAGGTTGTTTGCCCTTCTGGCAGTGTTGGTCACCCCGCGTCAGGGAGGCGGAAGTGGCTTGGTGTTCAGTGCCACACACAAAGATGAAGCAGACAGCTTCCTTCCCAGCAGCCCCTTTAAGATACTTATCCCTTGCTGCTCTTGCCTCAGCCAAATCCGGTTTTTGCAATATCAAAAACTGGAAAGCATTATATGCCTCCCCAAACTGCTTTGCTCACATGTGCTGCAAGTCAGAGCAGATTCTTGATCAGCGGTCACCTCTTTCAATGCAACAACAACAAAACTAATAATGCATTTTAGACAGGGAGCGTTTTAACAGAGCTATGGTGCATAGAAGACAACTGTGTTACAAAAAATAACAATCAATAGTTTAGAATTGGAAAGATTGGTGCCAACAAGCCGAGTGAAGATCATGAGGAATGGATTAAGAAAAGTCTATATCACATGAAAGAAATGGCACAGAAAGCTGGAACTTGGTGTCAGGGGGAGTAAAAAAAAAAAACCGAAAACAACACAAAGGGGACAAGGAAACAGGGAGCATGAGGAACTAACAGAACAAGCCTACAACAAACCAGGGCTTTAAACTGAAGCTAGGAGGACAGGAAAAAACATCAAACAGGGCAGAGACACAGGGTGGGGTGGAGTGTCTCAAGTCCTCTGTCTCGTCCCAGCTGGAAGGACTAGATACTAAAGTTTTGCGTCAAGTGAGCTCACATTCCACTGAAAGCAACCCTGACAATACAGCACAGACTTTTTCATGTCCCTTTGATGCCAGAAGTTCTTTCTGCATCCATTTATTGAAGTCTACTGCTACTTATATTGAAATACACGCTATTAACAGAACCAAGCTGGAGGAATCATTGAAAGAAAAAGCACAGCTTGCTTTAGCTACACAGTTTCCGAGTTTTAACATTTTTGTGCATAATTTATTTTTAATTCTTAGACAGGAGTAGGGTAGAAGCCATTTCTACATTTTGCTAAGGGAAGCAGAGATCTAGCTCATCCCCATTTTAAAAGAGCTACAGGTCTCATGAAAGCGTGACTTACCAAGGGTTGATACAGGAAGTCATGTGCTCACGAAGCGGGTTCAGACAAAGATGAAACCAGAAGAAACAGGATGAAAAGAAATTGGCATCCCTTTGACTTCTCTCCCTTCTAAATTACCATGGTTAATGGACTAGTTTCAGATCACGGCAAATAATCCAAAATGCACTACTTACTAGCAGCCTACTGCTTTCCCAGTTTGCCACTCCACACATTGTCACAAACAAGCGACAAGGTAAAATCAACTTATTGCACTAATCTGGGGTAAAAGGAAGGTATTGGACTGCATATTATGTCACACTTACAAAGCAGAAGTTCTATTTATTTACATACAAATTTCAGAAGAAATCTCCAGGAAACATGCAGAACAGTGGATAGGCTGATCATTTCCTCCTTCCCCCTCAACTGGGATTAGACCTAACAGCAGAAAAGTTAAGTATTTGTAGAAGCAAACCCCTAGCACCCCATCAGGATCAGCTTTTCTTTGCCTGCGCAGCATATGAAAGCGAGCACTGTGTCAGTACTTACCTGTAATAGCGTGACTGCAAATAAGTGGAGCACACTGCTTTAGACACATGGCTGGCTGAACCAAAGTCTATCACCTTCACTCTGTAGGGCTGCCGTGCAGGATCCACCAACATGATGTTCTCTGGTTTCAAATCAGCATGTATCAGACCCAAACTCTTTAACTTCATCAAGGCAGTAGCCACTTGCTGCAGAATTGGCCGGATGTATTTCAGGGGCAATGGACTGAACTTATTTTGCTTTAAGAAATCATATAAGTTCTGTTCTAGCATCTCAAATACAAGGCATGTATGATTTTTGTGTTGAAAGCACTCATAGGAGCGAACAAAGTTATATTCGTCAGCATTCTCACTGCTCAAGCGAGAAAGGATGCTCACCTCTATCTGGCCCTGCCTAGCATAGGAAGGATGGTTCTTCAGGATTTTGATGGCTACAATCTCCTTCGTGCTACGTTTCCAGCATTTTGCCACCTGCCCAAACGTTCCTCGGCCCAGGAATTCCAAGACCTCATAGCTGTTTGTCATAGAGCACAGGATCTCATGCTGCACCAGCTGATAATCCCCTTCACCACTGGAACTGCTGCTTTTAGTGGTTACCGTGGTGGTTGTGGCCGCAGCACCCACCGCAGGTCTGTTTTGCAGCATGAGAGGTGGATGTTCCTCAATTATCTGCACACTACCGTTGCTGTCGACCTCTTCACTTTTCCTTTTTAATCCACATTTTTGGTATGGTTCCAGTAAAGAAACGTTGCTCCTATGTGTTAGGGTTTGGCTGTTCTGGAAGGACGCTGTTGCACTGCTGCCTGTGCTGTCGGCTGCTGTAACCACAATGTGCTCAACTGAAGAAGCAGGGAGAAGGAGGTTCTGATCGTAAGCAGGAATGCTGAAATTGGCTACCTGATGAGAGGAGCTTGCTTGTCCTTGAGCTGCTGGGAGGTTTTTGCTGTGTGTATAATATTTGTCACTACTGCTCTGTCCTGAAACATCCCAGACAGAGGGCTCCACTTTCAGTTTCTTGGCACTGCAGAAGGCACTCGAGGATACTGACGGAGGGGAGAACACCTGCAGCTGTGAGGCCATACCTGAAAAAGGAGAGGAGAACTCATTAGGACTGCTTAGTGGCAGCAGGTTGCGATGGAACGAGATCCTCCATCTGCACAAGAAACAGAATGACAAGTATCCTTCTAAGCGCCATACGGTGCCTACCACCTAGGAAGGCAACCTTTTGAACTGCTGGTCCTAAGGGCAGCCACAGAGCGAGGATCTCTGGTGGAATTACCACATTTTGCCTCACTGTCTGTAGCGTGAGAAGCAGACAGCTCTTCGTGCAGCTTTCTAAAGGCTAAAGAAATCCCAGCACGAGACGGGAAAACAGTACAGAAGAACGGGAGAGGGCACGCATGTGGGAAGATGCCGAGAAAAGGAAGATCACTTCCCCCCCGCCCCCAGGCCTGCTCCCCCCTCAGCTGTAAGACCAGAGTCAGCCAGGAATCTAAACCAGACGAGTCAAACTCCTCATCGGGAGCCGCTCCGGCAGAGCGCACCCCGCGGCAGCGCCCGACGCACCGACTCAAACGCCACGACCCGAGAACGACGGCCAGGAACGCGCCGCCACAGCCGGCTCGCCCGGCCCGGCGCCGGGGCGAGGGCCAGGCCCCGCCGCAGCCGCCTCCCGGGGCCCCCCGGGCGGGCAGC